>JALIGW010000001.1:27128431-27645931 GCA_023053685.1 Diadophis punctatus similis
AAGGAAGAAGGGGAAGGAGCTCTAGTCGAATTGAAACTCTGTATGGTACTTTTGAAGTCAATGTCTCCCTGTTTGTCCCCTTTTTCCATTGCAGGAGTGCCTCAAGGCCTGCAGGACCGTCCGCTCAATTGAGTCTCCAGTATATCCAGGAAATGGTCACATGCAGCCTCTCTCTGAAAATATTCAGAAGATTTGGAAGAGAAACAGCAATGGCGCCAGTAACCCTGGTGCAGATCTCCTGTTGGCTTCTTCAGAAACCCAACAGACTGGGGAAGGAGACTCCCGTAATACGCTAGAAAACTTGATGTCCTTTGGAATGGAGCACTTCCGATGGGGGAAGCCAGTGGGCAAGAAGAAGCGACCCATCACAGCCAAGCCAACGGTGGTGTAAGAGTAATCTGAGGACTGTTAACCTCAGGAGTTCAGAAGAGACCTTTCCTGGAAGATGGAATACCCTGAACTTGACTCCCCGAAGGAAAAACAGAGCAGTGAAGCCACTAAGGTGGACAAAGAAAACCAGCTGAGAAAAATAAAAAAATGATAATACTGCCTACAACAGTGGTTCCCAAAGTGGGCGGTATCGCCCCTTGGGGTGGGTGGGATGACTTAGGGGGGCACTAAGAGGCAAGGGGGGCAGCAGGGGGGCACTAAGAGGGGCCAGGGGGGGGCGGCAGGTGGTTCGCCATACCGGTAGCAACAGCTGGCTGGCCACGCAGTGAGAAGAGTTTCTGTATTTTGCAAGCTTTTTTTCCCTAAAGAGATGAGCAGACAGTCACATGGAGCTATTAAACTCCAGTAAGATGCCCATCTCGTGGTGGGACGCAGTTTGGGGGTGACAGGTCAGGTGGGGCAGAGTGGAGCGGGACAGGGGCTGGGCAGACCACGAGACGGGCGTGTTACTGGAGTTTAACAGCTCCGTGTGTCTGTCAGCTGGTCTCTTTAGGGAAAAAAGCTTGCAAAATACAGAAACTCTTCTTACAAGGGTGAGCAATTAACAACTTCTCGCAGCGAGAAGAGTTTCTGTATTTTGCAAGCTTTTCTCCCCTAAAGAGACTAGACGACAGACACACGGAGCTGTTAAACTCCAGTAAGACGCCCATCTTGCGATGAGACGCAGTTTGGGGGTGACAGGTCGGGTCTGTGCAGCCAAAAGCAGAAGCAACAGAAGTCTTTCTTGCTTTCCCCCAAACTCCTGCTCTTCGGCTGTTGCGGGAGAGGATTCCCTCGATTCTGGTCGCTCTTTACCTGGCAGCTTCTGACTATGCCGATTCTCCCCCTTGCTGCGAGAGAGAGACAGAGCTAGAGCAATCAAGAGGCGGCTACCTGCACACCCTGCAGGACTGGCTTGGCTGCTCTGGGCTGCTCCTCTTCCTCGCAGACAGAAGTGTGTTTTAAATTGCCGTAGGCAGAGCCCAGAGGAGCCTATCTAGTCCTGCGGGGTGTGTGCGCACCCGCCTCTCACTTGCTATCGCTCTAGCTCTCACGGCCAGGAGACACTCTTTCTGCAGTAGGTACTCCTTTGGAGAGAGAGAGAGACAGAGAGAGAGAGAGACAGAGAGAAAGAGAGAGACAGAGACAGAGACACAGAGAGAGAGAGAGAGACAGAGAGAGAAAGCAATCGAGAGGCGGCTACGTGCACACCCAGCGGGACTGGCTCGGCTGCTCTGGCCTGCCTCTGGCAGCATTTTCAAACACACTCCTCTTCCTTGGCCAAGCTGCCAATGAGACAATCGGCCCCACCTCCCCACCCAGCCTTCCTCGCTGGGCACTGCTGCACCGGCGCTGCGGCCTGCCCAGCTCCATCAGCTGCAACTTCCCACAAACTACCAAGGAGACGGCTGGAACGAGGGGCGGGCTGGAGCGCGTTGGCCAGTCGGTGCTTGGGTTACCTTCCTGGCAAGGCTTGGAGACTACCCGGCACACCCATCTGCCAGCTCTCCACTTTCTGCCTGCCCTGAAAAGGCCTCCGACAGCCCGGAGACCGCGCTTCTGGATGGCACATGACAAGGGACGTAATGCTGCCGGAGCGAGGTTGCAGCCATCGCCACCCCTCTCACTTTCCCAGCTTCAGCTCTGGGACTTTTGCGGGCTGGGAAGCATCGAGTCGCACACCTATGGAACTCCGCCGGGCTCTGGGGCAGGCAGAAAGTGGAGAGCCAACAGGAAGGAAGACAGACAAACAGAAAGAAAGATGGTAGTTAGAGAGGAAGGAAGGCAGACAGACAGAAAAAGAAAGGAGGGAGGGAAGGGAATGGAGGGAAGAAGGAAAGAAAAAGGAAAGAAAGAAAAAAGAAAGACTTATGACCACAATTGAGCCCAAAATTTTGGTTGCTAAGCAAGAGCGTTGTTAAGTGAGGTTCACCACATTTTACAAGTTGGCCATGCCCACCCGGTCACCTGACCACCAAGCCACGCCCACCTGAGAATGAGGATGAGTTTGTAGCAACAAGGGGGTGGTGGACTGAAAAAGTTTGGGAACCACTGATCTATTTCATCTAAGATCCATTTTCTCAGTCACTTTCCCCAAAAGAAGGAGGTTAGATACTGGATGAAAATGTCCCAGTAGAGTGCAGTCCAGGATTCAAAGTCAATTTGACAAAGGCTGAAAAGATTCTTTTACATGCCCCTGCAGGAGGCTCTCAGAGCCCCCTTCACTCAAGAGAGCATGTGTCACCTGAAACAAGACCATGGGATGACTATCTGCAGATGCAATGAGTGTGCAGAAATACTGACCCTTTGCCACCCTTACTGACACAAGGTAGGCTTAATAGTGGTTCTAACCAATGTTTAGTTGGGTTCAGTCTTCATTAAGCACCAGCAATGCTCTAAACCAGTGGTTCCCAAAGGGGGCGGCACTGCCCCTGGGGGGCGGTGGGATGACTTAAGGGGACGCTAAGAGGAAAGGATGGTGGCAGGGGGTGGTAAGAGGGGCCAGGGGGCAGCAGGTGGTTCGCCATACCAGTAGCGACAGCTGGCTGGCCACGCAGCGAGAAGAGTTTCTGTATTTTGCAAGCTTTTTCCCCTAAAGAGACCAGACAACAGACACACGGAGCTGTTAAACTCCAGTAAGACACCCATCTCGCGGTGGGACAGTTTTGGGGTGACAGTCGGGTCAGTGCAGCCCAAAGCAGACACAGCAGAAGTCTTTCTTTCTTTCCCCCAAACTCCTACTCTTCAGCTATTGTGGGAGAGGATTCCCATGATTCTGGTCGCTCTTTAACCGGCGGCTTCTTCCTGACCCGATTCTCCCTCTTGCCGCGTGAGAGAGAGAGAGCTAGAGCAATCAAGAGGCGGGTACCCGCACACTCTGCAGGACTGGCTTGGCTGCTCTGGGCTGCTTCTGGCAGTGTTTTCAAATACACTCCTCTTCCTCACAGACAGAAGCGTATTTTAAATTGCCATAGGCAGAGCCCAGAGGAGCCAATCTAGTCCCCTGGTGTGTGTGCGCACCCGCCTCTCACTTGCTATCGGTCTAGCTCTCATGGCCGGGAGCCACTCTTTCTGCAGTAGGTACTCCTTTGGAGAGAGGGAGAGAGAGAGAGACAGAGACAGAGACAGAGAGAGACAGAGATAGAGACAGAGAGACAGAGAGACAGAGAGACAGAGACAGAGAGAGAAAGCAATCGAGAGGCGGCTATGTGCACACCCGGCAGGACTGGCTCGGCTGCTCTGGCCTGCCTCTGGCAGCATTTTCAAACATGCTCCTCTTCCTTGGCCAAGCTGCCAACGAGACAATCGGCCACACCTCCCCGTCCAGCCTTCCTCACCGGGCGCTGCTGCACTGGTGGCTCTGCCCTGCCCAGCTCCGTCCACTGCCACTTCCCATAAACTTTCCAGGAGACGGCCGGAATGAGGGGCAGGCGGGAGTGCGTGGGCTGGCCGGCGCTCGGCTTACCTTTTTGGCAAGGCTCGGAGACTGCCTGGCACGCCCATCCGCTGGCTCCCCATTTTCTGCCTGCCCTGCGAAGGCCTCCGAGAGACCGTGCTCCAGGACAGCACATGACAAGGGACGTGATGCTGCCAGAGCACGGTTGCCACCGCTGCCGCACCTCTCACTTTCCCAGCTTCGGCTCTGGGACCTTTGCGGGCCAGGAAGTGTTAAGCTGTGCACCTATGCAGCTCCACCAGGCTCCGGTTTAGGCAGAAAGTGAAGAGCCAGCGGATGGGCATGCCGGGCGGTTTCCGAGCTTTGGTAGAATGGTAAGCCATGCGCACCCATGAAAGAAAGATATTAGGAAGGAAGAAAGACAGACAGACAGAAAGAAAGATGGTAGGAAGGAAGGAAGACAGACAGACAGAAAAAGAAAGGAGGGAGGGAAGGAAAGGGAGGGAAGAAAGAAAGAAAGAAAGAAAGAAAGATGGTAGGAAGGAAGGAAGAAAGAAAGATGGAAGGAAGGAAGGAAGGAAGGAAGGAAGGAAGGAAGGAAGGAAGGAAGGAAGACAGAAAAAGAAAGGAGGGAGGGAAGGGAAGGGAGGGAAGAAGGAAAGAAAAAAGAAAGAAAAAAGAAAGAAAGAAGAAAGAAAGAAAGAAAGAAATATGGTAGGAAGGAAGGAAGAAAAATGGTAGGAAGGAAGACAGACAGAATATGAAAGGAGGGAGGGAGGGAAGGGAGGAAGAAGGAGAAGAAAAGGAAAGAAAGAAAGAAAAAGAAAGAAAGAAAGATGGTAGGAAGGAAGGAAGAAAGAAAGAAAGATGGTAGGAAGGAAGGAAGAAAGAAAGAAAGATGGTAGGAAGGAAGGAAAACAGACAGAAAAAGAAAGGAGGGAGGGAAGGGAGGGAAGAAGGAAAGAAAAGGGAAAGAAAGAAAAAAAAGAAAGAAAGGAAGGAAGGAAGGAAGGAAGGAAGGAAGGAAGGAAGGAAGGAAGGAAGGAAGGAAGGAAGAAATACTTATGACCACAATTGAACTCAAAATTTTGGTTGCTAAGCAAGAATGTTGTTAAGTGAGTTTCACCACATTTTACATTGACCACGCCCACCCAGTCACCTGACCACCAAGCCATGCCCACCTGAGGGGGTGGGGGTGGGGGCAGTGAGGATGAGTTTGTAGCAGCAAGCAGGCAGTGGACTGAAAAAATTTGGGAACCACTGCCCTACAAGATGCACCACTTTCGGTGGAACACCCCAGCCCTGGCCAAGAAGAAGTGCTACGACGGCTTCATGACCTCAGAGCACAGTCACACTCCTCTAGTGACTCTTTTTAAGAATGCTATCATCAAAACTGCTTATAAGAAAGGCCAGTAAGGACTTCCGGTTGGCTCCGCTGCATCGAGGGCGCTCCTTGTCGAGCGCCTAATCCCGGGCTCCGTAAAGCCACCAGAACAGCTGTCTGGCAGCTTGAAAATCTTCTCCCTGGGTGTAGGGGAGAGATGAGAGCCGACAGGCGAGGGTAGAGCCCCCCTAGTGCCCCAGGAGAAAATCTGGGGCGCGAAGGGTGAGGGCTCCCCAGGCAGCCTGTCATCTGCTCCGGGACCTGGGACGCCTCTGCTTTTGTGGAGCAAGATGCAGCGACCAATTCTGCCTTCAATATGGGATTTTTAACAATTTGACTACAGCAGACAGAAAAAGCCAGGAGACTTGGATGGCATGTACCTTAACTTAACTCCAATGTTGACTCTTTAGTTTGGAAATGATTAATTGAGTTAAGAGTAACAAAATGGCGAGTGAAGCTTCAAAGGGCGTGAAAGTGAAAGCTAAAAGGAAAGTTTCGTTTCACTAGCAGCCCTCTGCTTGAAAATGCCTGACTTTGAAGAACTTTGTCTTCTCTTCTTGATTTTGGACTAAAACAAAAAGTCTAATTTTAAATTGTAAATGGCTTTAAAACCTGGAAAAACTGCTTTTAACAAAGGATTTGAATACCCTCCTATTTACACTTCAAGAATGCAACCCACTCTCTATTCAACACCCCCACAGACTTTAACACCTGAAAAGTTATTTGAAGCTTTAAAAGTTATGAAGAATGAACTTGTTACGGAATTTAATCTAAAAATTAATGAAATTAATGAAAAAATACAGGCTGTTTCAGAGGAGATTGCTATTCGACACCAGCAATTAAGGGAAGATATGTTATTTGCATTTAAAGGACTGGTAGGAAATATGGAAATTTTGGACGAGGAGGTGGAAGAAATCAAACAGTCTGTGATAACTTTGGGTGAAGATATAGGAAAGACTCAAAATAATATTGAAAATTATGAAGCTGAGGTGTTAATGATTCAATATAGAAATATGGAGTTTGCTTTAAGAGTAAGAGTAAGAGGTGTAAAAGAGAAAAAACAAGAAGATCTAAAAAAAGGATGTTGGAGCATTTGTGCACATGTTAGGAGTGACAAAAGAGGAATTGGGTATGCAAATTGATAAGATATATTGGGTTAATTCTTGGGTTGCTAAACAGAAACATCTGCCAAGAGATATCGTAATATATTTTACCACAAGAACATTACGTAATGAAATTCTACAGGCGACTTTCAAGCACAAGCTTCAGGTAGATGGACAGGAGGTAATGACATTGAAAGAAATTCCTCCTAAAATGTTGAGAGCCAGAAAGGATTATACCTTTCTGGTGGAAGAATTGAAAAAACAGCATAGATGGGAGGCTCCAACTGGGATAGCGGTGATACATCTGGGAAAGAGATATTGGCTTAATACGATATTGAAAGCAAGTGATTTTTATGTAAAAGTGTTAAAGGCCGACATATCCAAAATACCAGAAGGAAGAAGAATGAAGGAAGCAATGGAAGATGAGAGAGGAGAGTCATCGGCAGTTGTCCAAATGGGAGGAGTTTTGATGAGTCAAGGTGATTTACAGAACCAGAGTGATGTTCAGAAGTCAGACCAGAGCAGCGGCTATATGTATCGAAGTATCAAGACAACAACAACCTAAGCTGACAACTCAAAAAATTACCAAACTACAAGTGAGTGCAAGAGTCAGATCTAAAGCTCAAATGAGAAGAAGGAATGATTAGAACTTGGTTTCAGTATGGGTAGTCACAGGTCAGATGGAGAGAAGATCAAAAATTGGTATTTTGCAGTAAGATGTTAATTTGACAATACAAATAAAAGGAAGATTCATTTAAAATGATGCTGATGGTTGTGCATCTGGCCGAGATGGTGAAAGAAAGATTTCTTTTTTTTGTTTTCTTTTTTCTCTCTCTTCTTTTTATTATTATATTTTAAAGATTATATAAATGAAAGACACATAGAGGAATGGACTAAAATTTTTTTGACTACTTTTAAAAGGTTCTGAGTTATATGGAATTAAAGATTTAGAATAATTGTGAAATTAATAATTTGATATATTGGAATGCCAGTTTATTAATAATATGCCTGATTTTTAGATTATGCTTAAAAGGTTTTGTGTAATAAAGGGTTAAAGAATTAGAGAAATTTTGAAAGTAATAATTTGTTGGTTTATTTTAATTTTATGTTTATTGAGGAGGTATAGCGTCGGAAGAAGGAAGTTCCATTTATTATCGAGGAAATGACTGTATCTGGTTGAAATGGCGAAAGAAAGATTTCTTCTTTTTCTTATTATATTTTAAAGACTATATAAATGAAAGATAAATAGTGGAATGGATTAAAGAAAGAAAAGGGGAAAAAAAAGAAAAAAACTTTTTTGACTATTTTTAAAAGGTTTTGAACTATATAGAATTAAATATTTAGAATAATTGTGAAATTAATAATTGGAATGTTAGTTTATTAATAATATGCCTGATTTTTTAGACTATGCTTAAAAGGTTTTGAGTAACAAGGAGTTAAAGATCTAGAGAAATTTTGAAATTAATGATTTGTTAGTATATTTTAATTTTATCTTTATTGAATATTATACCCTGTGCTTTTTTCTGCGGAAGTCAGGGTGG
Organism: Diadophis punctatus similis; assembly: GCA_023053685.1. NCBI lineage: Eukaryota > Metazoa > Chordata > Lepidosauria > Squamata > Dipsadidae > Diadophis > Diadophis punctatus. Next base: position 27,136,286 of record JALIGW010000001.1, read on the forward strand.
GTGGGGGGTGAGAGGGGGGAGGGGGGAGGAGGGGGGGAAGGGGAGGGGGTTGGGGGGAAGGGGGGAGAAAAAGAGAAAAATGTTTGTACTTTGTACTAATAAAACTTTTTGAATAAAAGAAAAGAAAAGAAAAGAAAGGCCAGCAAGGGTGAGGGAGATCAGGACTAACCGCACCCTTGCATGGTAGCAATGGGGAAAACGGTCTGGGCACCTCACCTATGAATTTCTCTGACATATTTCATGATAATATTATTAACGAGTATCATTTATTTTCCTTGTTCTTACTTATTAATGTTAAATAAGAAACTCACTGCTTAGGAGACACTTTCACATTTGCCTTCTGGTTTTCAATATACCAATAATTGGTGGGAAGCGTGGGTGGCAGATCTTTAAGGTGACATCTGCCATTGTGTGCAAGTAAGCAGGAAGAAGAGCTAAAGGAGTAGTTATCTTTCAGAGGGAAAGATTATTTTTATATTTTAAACCAGCTGTACAATACTGTAAATGAAAGGATTAAAGTTATAAAATTCTACTACTAATACATTTTTTTTGCAAACTAACTGAGTCTCTGAGGTTGTCTTTTTGGTCACTTGAGTGCAATCTTCATCATTTCAGAGTCTTCAGCCTTGCAGCAGGCAGGGATACAATCAGTGGTGGGATTCAAATAATTTAACAACCGGTTCTCTGCCCTAATGACCAACTGGGTAGGCTGGCTGAGTGGTCATGTGACTGGGTGGGCGTGCCCAACTCGACGTCACTCACGTTGAGGGGCGCTTCATCTCACCTGGCCACTTGTGACCATGGGGATGCTACAATTGTCATAGGTGTGAAAAACAGTCATGTCACTTTTTTCAGTTCCATTGTAACTTTGAATGGTCACTAAATGAACTGTTGTAAGTCAAGGATTACCTGTACAAAAATACAAAAAGCTTCTTTGCTTGCAAAAAGCTGCCCTAAATACCAAACATTAGATTAGAAATACCTGGAAGATGGAGTTACAAATCAGGCAGGGTGCCAGAGCACCTTGAGGAGAATTTAATTTAATTTAATTTAATTTAATTTAATTTAATTTAATTTAATTTAATTTAATTTAATTTAATTTAATTTAATTTAATTTAATTTAATTTAATTTAATTTAATTTAATTTAATTTAATTTAATTTAATTTAATTTAATTTAATTTAATTTAATTTAATTTAATTTAATTTAATTTAATAATTTAATTTAATTTAATTTAATTTAATTTAATTTAATTTAATTTAATTTAATTTAATTTAATTTAATTTAATTCAATTTAATTCAATTTAATTTAATTTAGTTCTTATAGGCTGCCCAATCCCGTAGGACTCAGGGTGGCTTACAGCAAAGATAAGAACAATATAATATAATTAAAAACAATTTAAAAACATTACAGAAGTTAAAAATAAAAACCATTCATCCATGGGGAAAATTGATCTTCTTCACCCCGCCTGCCGGAAGAGCCATGTCTTTATGGCTTTGCGGAAGGCCAGCAGGGTGGGGATAGTCTGGATCTCTGGTGGGAGTTGGTTCCAGAGAGATGGGGCTCCCACAGAGAAGGCTCTCCCCCGAGGTCCCGCCAACCGACATTGTTTGGCTGATGGGACTTGGAGGACACCAACTCTGTGGGACCTAACCAGTTGTAGGGAGGTATGTGGTAGGATGCGTTCCCGAAGGTAACCTGGCCCTGAGCCATGTAGGGCTTTAAAGGTCAAAACCAACACCTTAAATTGCGTCTGGAGACTAAAGGGCATGCAGCTGGCTGAGAATAGGTGTTATGTGGGTGTATCTCGGCACACCCACCACAGCTCGCGCAGCTGCATTTTGCACCAGATACTCCGGATACTCTTTGAGGGTAGCCCCATGTAGAGCACATAGTCAAGCCACGAGGTGACAAGGGCATGAGTGACTGTGAGTAAAGCCTCCCTCTCCAAGTAGGGTCGCAATTGGTGCACAAGGCGAACCTGTGCAAAGGTCCCCCTAGCCACAGCTGAAAGATGTTGCTCCAATTTTAGCTGTGGATCTAGGAGAATGCCCAAATTGTGAACCCATTCTGAGGGAGTCAATTTTTCTCCCCCAAGAACCAAGGAGTTGAAGTCGACATAATCCGTGGGAGGCAGTATTCATAGCCACTCGGTCTTGTCAGGGTTGAGTTTGAGCTGGTTCATTCCCATCCAGACCCTAACATCGTCCAGGCAACATCCCATCACATCCACTGCTTCCCTAAATTGAGACGGAGTGGAGATGTACATCTGGGTATCATCAGCATACTGCTGATACCTCACCCCATGTCGTCGGATGATCTCCCCCAGTTGTTTCATGTAGATATTAAACAGGATGGGCGAGAGGACCAAGTCCTGAGGGACCTCACAAAGTGGGGGCCTAGGGCTCGACTTCTGCCCCCCTGTCAACATCAACTGCGTCCTATCAGAGAGGTAGGAGGAGAACCACTGTAATACAGTGCCGCCCACTCCCACCTCGCCAAGATGACGCAGAAGGATACCATGGTCAATGGTATCAAAAGCCGCTGAGAGGTCAAATAGCACCAGGATGGAGGAATAACCACTATCCCGGGCTTGCCAGAGATTATCCATCAGGGTGACCAAAGCAGTTTCTGTGCTGTAGCCATGCCTGAAACCCGATTGAAAGGGATCTAGATAATCAGTGTCCTCCAATAACCGTAGGAGTTGGAGCGACACCACTTTCTCAACAACTTTACCCACAAAGGGAAGGTTGGAGACTGGACGGAAGTTCTTTAAATCTGCTGGGTCCAGGGAAGGCTTCTTGAGGAGGGGCCTCACCACCGCAGCTTTTAAGGGCTGTGGGATGGATCCCTCTCTCAAAGAAGCAATCACAACTGCCTGGAGCCAGCCGCGTAACACCTCCCTACTGGCTGAAACCAGCCAGGAAGGGCATGGGTCCAGAAAACAAGTGGAGGCACTCATCGCTCCTATGGCCTTGTCAACATCATCAGGAGTGATAGGCTCAAATTCATCCCATATAATAGAACTAAGACTTGCCCCTGTCGTCTCGGCTTGCACTGTCCAATCGGAGTCCAGGTCTGCCCGAATCTGAGTGACTTTATCCACCAGAAACTGAGTAAATTCCTCAACTCTGCCCTGTAAGGGTTCCTCAACTCCCCCCGTAGCTAGGAGGGAGTGAGTCACCCTAAACAGGGCGGCTGGGCGTGAATCGGCAGATGCAATAAGAGCGGAAAAATGAGAACATTTTGCCGCCCGTATCGCCACTAAATAAGACTTAATAAAAGTTCTTAATAGGGTTCGGTCAGATTCAGCTTTACTGGCCCTCCACCATCGCTCTAGACGTCTATTGTGATGTTTCATCTCCCGGAGCTCCTCAGTAAACCAAGGAGCCTTCCTGGATCCACTACTATGGAGAGGTCGCAAAGGCGCAATCCGATCTAACGCCCCTGATGCCGCCCTGTTCCAGGCAGCTACCAGAGACTCAGACAAAGTGTACAAGGGATTCACGTATCTCCCCAAGTTCCCTCTGGAATCCTTCTGGTTCCATTAGGTGCCTGGGGTGGAACCACCTAATCGGTCCTGCCTCCTTGCGATGGAGGAGTGGTGCCATGAAATCTAACCTCAGAAGGAAATGATCTGACCACAATGAGGGTGAAATGACTAAACCCCTCAGCCTCAGATCATCTCTCCACTGCCCTGAGAGAAACACCAGGTGAAGCATGTGACCACCCTCATGAGTCGGGCCCTGAACTACTTGGGTCAGGTCCATGGTTGTTATGGAAGCCATGAACTCCTGGACTGCATCAGAGGTTTTGCTGGGCAAAGGCAGGTTGAAGTCCCCCAGAACCATAAGCCTGGGAAACTCAATCGCCAGCCCCGCTATCGCCTCGAGCAGTACAGGCAGGGCCTTCGCAACACAGTTAGGAGGCAGGTACGTTAGCAAAAGGCTCACCTGAACCCCTAAGTCCAACTTCAGAAGGAGCGTCTCACACCCAACAATCTCCAGGGCAGGGCTCCTACAAGGATATAGATTCTGTTGAGCTATAATGGCCACTCTTCCACCCCTTCCCTGAGGTCGCGGCTGATGCTGAACTAAGAACCCATCTGGGTACATCTCGGAGAGGGGAACCCCCCTTCCTGGTCAGGCCAGGTCTCAGTGATGCATGCCAGGTTCGCTCCCTGTTCCAGGATTAGATCCCGTACAAGGGGGGGCTTGTTAGTAATCGACCTGGCATTCAACAGCAGCAGCTTGAGCCCAGGGTCCTGACATCCCTGGTTACCAGGTACTTGGGCTGAGCTGGATGGAACCAAACCAGAGGGGCCAGAACAAGAAATTGCTTGAAGACAGCGAGTTCTTGTTCCCCGAGAGCGGCCTACCCCTCTGCTCCCGCCATACCTACCCCTCCCTGTTATGAGTAATAGTTAAAATAGTTAAAATGCAATGATAACTATCAGGAGCCAACTCTTGCTCATAAAGTGAAACCCTTTAGCAGAGGGGTAATTTAAGCTCTCCAAAAAGAGCACATCTAGGAGAAGCAATCCTTAGATCCAATTGCACCACTTAAAGTTATCAGCTGATCTCACTCACCTCACAACATATCCTAAGGAAATCATCCAGATTTAAGGAAAGATCACATGTCCCCCAGAAAGGCAGTAAAAAAATCAGTGCCAAGCTTGCATCCTGCCTCTTGGAATTACACCCCAAAAGGACAATGCCAGAACTACTAAAGCAGGGAAGGAAGACCTCCTCTCCAAATAGAAAAAGAAACCATGAGGCAGGAAAAAATTCAAACACAATACAAATTATTAAACCACAACAGTTTAAATCCTTTTAAAATTAAAATACAAGCTCATTGCCAGAGCTCACATCCCAGGCAAGCTCAAGTGTAAACACTTGAGATAAGCCTAACAACAAAGAAAGCAATTAGCGCTAGAATGTAGCAAAGGAGCAAACACAATACCTGTTGCTTGTGAAACCAGAACAAATAGACACAGGAACTAGCCAGATTTCTGAATCCTGCTTCTTTTCAGGAACAGAGATTAACCTTTCTCCTTCCAAACAAAGCTGAATAGGGAAAATTACCCCATCAATAAACACAGGATTAAACATCACCAAGCACAGAATTAAACTTCACCAAAAACCAGTTTTAGACCAAAACTCAGAAAGGGTATGTAAACTCACGTTTGAATGTCAATCTTTCTAGCTAGCTAAGAAGCCTTGCTGAATGTCACTCATCTTGGTTCCTTGTCATTAAAAGCTTCTTTCCGGCAGCTCTGCTTCGTTATTAAATTATTTCTTCAAAGTGCTGATCGTTGCATCCCGGCTGGAAGAACTCAAACAGGGGAATATTTCCTCCCAATAGCAGTGTAAAAAGCTTGAAACAACGCTTCCCCTTTAAGAAAGTCAAGCCTCAGCAAAATACCAGCAAAGGAAGAAAAAAAAAAACTCTTCGGAGTCAGTAAGTCTGGGCATATTGCCAAGAACCTTTAGCTGTTAGGATGTAATAAGGGTTAACAGAGAGGCAGTTTCTGTAAGCAGGGCAATAAAGATTAGATTAGAAACAACACCAGAATGCCTTCCTTACAGGATTAGCCCTGTAAAGTGGAAAAAACAAAGTAAAAAGAGATTTCTTCCAATAACCGGTTCTCCGAACTGCTTAGAAAGTTAACTACCGGTTCTAGTGAGTAGGTGCAAACTGGTTGAATCCCACCTCTGGATACAATGTCGAATGGCGTCAACATTAAAAAAAAGAATGATAAATTAAGAGAAGGCTTATTTTTGGAGTGGGAAAAAATTATATTTGGATTTGTCTTTGTAAGCCAAGAGTTAGTCCAGAAGTGAATAGACCAAAAAGCAGGCAAAAAGCCAAATCACTTTTAGATACATATCTCAAGGGAAATGGATGCCATCTCCAAATATTTACCTTTCCCCCCTACCACCTCCATTACATTAGTTACCAATATTGGTGGGGAACCGTACTGAGAATACCTCAGTTTGCCACAATTTGGCTGAAAACAAGCATGTGCTTGACAACCAATCAAAAGATCTTCCACATAATGAGTTTTGATTCCTCAGTTTCATCAAAAAGTATCAACAACAATTTCATCAAAACTGGCAAGGAGAGGATGATACAGAAAATGGAGTCCAACAAGGAGAACCGAGAGGCACATTTAGCTGCTATGTGGGAATGTCTTCAGGAGAAGGTGAGGGGTCAACACTAGTAAGGATGGAGATGGAAGATATGGGTTGCACTGGATCAAGACATGTGTGCTAGACTACAATGCATGTGAAGAAAACAGGATCACTCATTTTTCAGGATTTTTATCTTCTGTTCAAAGTGCTAATAGCCTCTGAAGGCCCATCAGATGTATCTTGTGTGAATCCAGTAATTATGTTTCTATGGTAGCCATAGGTAGCCACTAAATGTCTCTAGAGACATAATAGTCATGGGCCTATTCCCTATTTTTCTTTCATGGTTATTGATATCCAGAGATGTGCACCTTCTCAAGAAGATTAATGGAAGCCATGGGAGTCCTATGCATGAGCAGCATGGTGGCCTAGAGATGGAGCTGTCACCTCACAATCAGGAGGCTGTGAATTTGATCCTAGAAGCAGGTATTTCTCTCTCTGGGCACAAAGAGAAAATATCTGCTATGAGCTCTGCATAGGTATCAGGAAGGGCATCTGGCCAGTAAATACTCAGCTCCATTCAGTCACTCCACTCCAATGCAGGAGGTTACAGGGTAGGAAAAGGAAAAAAATGGGAGTCGTATGCATGAATTTGCCTATCCCACTAAATTGATGACTCTAGCCAGGGGGTGTCAAACACAAGGCCTGCAGGCCAGATCCGGCCTGCGATGTGGTCGGATCCAGCCCGCGGGTCCGTCCTAGAAAATGTAAAGGGCCGGCCCGGTCTACCCAGTGCAAAGAGGAAACATGCCAGCAGTTGGGGAATGGCGTCAAGTTGGCCATGCCCACCCAGTTGGCCACATCCAGTGAGTGGCATCAAGCTGGTCACACCCACTCAATTGGCTGTGCCCGCCTGGCCCCCTAAGGTCAACCACAGCCCTGATGCAGCACTCAGTGAAATTGAGTTTGACACCCCTGCTCTAGCCACATCTTGTGATGTCTTTTTTTTAGGATAAGCATGCTGAGGAGGTCCAGAAGAACAAGGAATTAAAGAAAGAGGCCTCAAGGTAAAGAGGCCCTCAGGCAGATAACAATTTGGACTGACAGCTCCAAGGAAAGATGGCAGCAGGCGGCAGTACATGGTGGAGGCTGCCTTAATGCAATGTGTTGACTGAGGAACTGGGATTGTCCTCTGATTTCGTTGTTTGTGAATGTAAAGAATTGATGGGAGAAGCCATCTCGTGTGTTTCAGGGAGGGAGGGGGACATAAGGGGAAAAGGAAGTTGTGAAGAAGAAATGTGTGTATCTGGGGAGGGAAGAGGGTGGGCATGGACGAGAAGACACCCCCCCAAACTATGAGATGATTTGTTTTTTGTTCCCACATGGGTCCTTCGGAAGATACTGGAGGGGTGGTAAGAATACCAGTTTTGGAGGAAAGTATCCAAGAAGGGGTGGGGGTGGGCTGGGGTGATGGAAGGTAATCTAATTTGGTGATGAGCCCAGAGCAAGCAGAAGAAGTAAAATCACCTCTGGGATGAGTGTTGTCTTGTGTGTTTTGCCATTGTTAGTCCCCCATGTGATAAAAACAGTCCTCATTTCTGTGTCCCTTTGTAACTTTCCATCGTGTCTCTTAACTCCAAGGTATTACAAGCCTGGTATTGCTTAACTAAAAATGGCCGAGGTGCTGATTTTGACCCCACAGGCCTCTGTTTTTAAAATAACTGTAACAATAAATGCCTTTTGTCAGATATTTTAGCCAAAGCAGGCTATGTAGCCAACTTCAAAAACCGCTACAAAAATATATGCCACCAAATAAAGACTGAATGCTCCAACTATCATAGCAAACAAGAGGAAAACCTTCTGCGCACAAAATCCAACCGCGCCTTCTACAACTTCGTAAATAACAAACTCAAGGACTCGAGACCCCTCCCACCACTAAACGGACCCAACAACAAAGAATGCCTCGATGAAACAGTCAAAGTTAACCTCTTCAACACATTCTTTGGCTCAGTCTTTGTAAACAGCAACGGCTCATGCCCAAAATTCCCCAGTCGTACCGCAAATAATCACAACAATTTAATACAAATAGACTTCACTGAATACAACGTTGAAAAAGCACCATGCGGCCTAAAACCTTCTCTGTCAATCAGACCTGATGGACTATGTGCATATTTCCTAAAAAAGCTCTCCACAGCCATAGCTGAACCACTAAGCATAATCTTTGAAAAATCCTACAGGACTAGTTCCCTACCAAACCTATGGTCACTAGCCATGGTCATCCCCATCTTCAAAAAGTGAGATCCCAGTCTAGTAGAAAACTACAGACTAATCTCTCTATCCTGCATCACATGCAAAGTCATGGAAACAATCATAAACCAATCCATTACCTTCCACCTAGAAACTAACAACGTACTCTCAAACAAGCAATTCAGTTTCAGGAAAAAATTATCCTGCAATCTACAACTACTACACTGCAAAAACATATGGACCTCAAAACTTGACCAGGGCAAAACAATTGAGGCAATTTACATAGACTTCTGAAAAGCCTTCGACTTAGTGGTTCACAATAAACTACTTCTGAAACTGAAATCCTACTGTATACTCTTTATACTCTACTGTATATAAATGACCTTTGCGATCACATTATAAGCGACTGCGTTCTCTTCGCCGATGATGTAAAACTCTTCAACACCACCGACAACACTGCTACCCTCCAAAAAGACCTTGATTTTGTGTCAGAATGGTTAAACATCTGGCAACTCAACCAACAAATGCTCTGTCCTACACATTGGCAAAAAAAATCAGAACACTAAATGCAAGTTGAATAGACAAGATCTTGCAGACGACCCTCACTCTGTCAAAGACCTTGGAATACTCATATCAAATGACCTAAGTGCCAAAGCCCACTGCAACAACATCGCCAAAAAGGCTTCAAGAGTTGTTAACCTAATCTTATGCAGCTTCTTCTCCAGTAATATCACACTACTGACCAGAGCATACAAAACATTTGCCAGACCAATCCTCAAATACAGCTCATCTGTCTGGAACCCACACCGCATATCGGACATAAATACATTATAAAGTGTCCAGAGATACTTCACGAGAAGAGTCCTCCACTCCTCTATTCGCAACAGAATACCTTACGCAACCAGACTTGAAATCCTGGGCTTAGAAAGCTTAGAACTGCGTCGCCTTCGGCACGACCTAAGCATAGCTCATAAAATTATCTGCTATAACATCCTTCCGGTCAACGACTACTTCAGCTTCAACCACAACAATACACGAGCACACAACAGATACAAACTCAAAGTGAACCGCTTCAAACTTGACTGTAGACAATATGACTTTAGCAACAGAGTGGTTAATGCCTGGAACTCACTACCTGACTCTGTGGTTTCGTCACCAAACCCCCAAAACTTTACCATTAGACTGTCCACTGTTGACCTCACCCGATTCCTAAGAGGTCAGTAAGGGGCGTGCATAAGTGCACCAGCGTGCCTACCGTCCCTGTCCTAATTTTCCCTCTTATCAGTACCCATGTTATGTATATAAACAATGTTATATCTATGTATATTACCAATACGTACTTGACAAAATAAATAAATAAATAAAAAGATTCACCATGGTCAGCTATGGATATAATTTCCCCTACTTTTCCATTCAGACCTGTAGTGGAGAACCAGGTTCTTTGAAGGATAATGAGTTTAGGACAATGGAACATTTTCTCCATAGTGGGCGGAGCTAGCCTCCAAGAATGGGTTAAATCTGCCCCCTAGCCAATAGGACCGAGTCTTAAAAAAGGTATAAATAGTGCCCTCTCAGATTGGCACTCCCTCTTTTAATCTCGGTCCGTAGCCAAAGGGCATTGTGCTTTTTCCTGTGCTTGGAGGCTAGTTCCACCGTTGCTGATCTTAACTTCCTGATTGCCGTTTACCTCGTGAGTGACATTCTGCGTAATTCCAAAGTCTCCCCTGACTGACAGCTGTCATCCTGGGTTGAGCGCGGCGTGGGCAGCTGCCCAGCTGCATACAACGGCCCTGACAGCCTGCTAGGGCTTCAGGGCGAACTAAAGGGAGGCCCTTTACCATCACCGGCCACCCTTGCTATTTGTCTGGGGGGAAAAGTCAGAAGAAATCCCTCAAAGCCGCTAAAGGCCTTTTCCACCCTTCCGACTGGAGGCCGATCCTCCCACAGCCTTTTTCTGCGAACTGTGCCATTTCTGCGAACTGTGCTGCTGCCGGCCGCCCCAAGCAGAGCCCTTCTCTGCCAGGCCTACCTCTCTCTCTCCCTCTCTCTCGCTGCGGTTGCCTCAGCCGTCAAGCCGGCAGGCCTAAATCCGTCGCCCGAGCCTCTCTATCTTGGCGGGAACGGCCGTTTGCGAATTCGTCGCTGACGTCATGGCGGCCATTTTGAATTCCCCAAATCGGCTCTCCTGATTGGCTGCACTACTCGTCATCAGTTGCCGGGCAGATTCCGGGCAGTTGCCGGGCAGATCGAGTAAAGAGCCCGCGCATGCGCAGTGGGCTCTAGCTCTCGAGACAAGTGCTACGAAGCTACAGAGAGGGAGGAAATCGTGCGAGGAGCAGCTAAATAAATAAAATAACTTGTCGGAAATCGCTTGCATGGCTGAGGGGGCTCACAGGCAGGGCAAGGCCAAGTCTAAGTCATCCAGGCCTTGCCCTACCGAAGGTTCAAAGGAGGATTCCTCTCTGCCACGTGCCACCAATGAGCACAGGGACAGATCCCCCCTCACATCACCCCCCCCTAAAACCAAGAAGCCTTCAAAAATGGCTTCAAAAGGGGAGGGGCACAAAGACTCGTCCAGACCCACATCAGGGGGCACACTTGCGGGTTCCCCCTCCCCCAGGACATCAGCCCGTGGCCCGGGGGATGTAACACCTCATTACCTGCCACAAGGGGTGGGGCAGTCTTGCTCACCTGAAGATGTCTCCCTGGACAACCCGGGTGTTCTTCTCGAAGAAGGGGACGTTTGGGGTGCTCGCTGCTCCCAGAGTCGCTCCTCTCACCGTAGGGTCACACCAGCGACTCACAATGACCCACTGGACGATCCGGCTGTCCAACAGAGAATGGATGACGCCATTAAGCGGGGGATTGAGGCCGCTGTCAAGGCCATGGCTCACTCCTCCCAGAGCCGTCCTCCCCCCAGAGCTGTCTCACCTCCGCCCGTCCCTGAGCCTGCAACCATTGAGGACATGGAGGATGATGACTACTCCGTCCATAGCTCCCCCATACCGGCCGGAGACCTGGACAAGGAGGAAGGGGAAATTGACGAGGGCCAAGGGGGATGCGATCCTCCCCATCCGCAGCTGTCAGAGGACGAGGACCTGGCTCCCGAACCTTCTACATCTACCTCCCTCTTCCACCCCAGCCTTTTTCGTTCCCTGCTCCATAAGGCCAGGGCCACGGCCAACATCCCACCATCGGCTGCTGACCCTCAAACTTCTGCGGTTCAGGGTGACCCCATATTTGGCGAAGCCTCAACCTCTTCCGCCGAGGTAATCCCGATGCCAAACCTCTTTGTTGATGCCATAACAAAGCAATGGCTTACGCCCACCTCGGGGCCTGCGCCTAACGCTCAAGACAAGAGGTATTTCAACATCTCATCTCACCTGGCGCAACATCTTCCAGTTCCGGCTGTCGACCCTCCCATGTTGGCGCTCTATTCGAATGCCCCAGTTCCCGGGGAGCCAGATGATCTTCTTCGTCCGGAGGAACGTCGGACAGAATCAATCCTTCAGAAAACCCACCAGGCGGCGGCCTGGGCGGTTAGAGCCTCGACTACAACGTCGTTTTTTTGCCGCACTTCCTTGAAGTGGTTACATGGTCTCCAGGACCACATACCGCAAGCCAACACAAGGGCTCACCAGGATATTCAGAAATTAATTGCAGCGGCCCAATTTACCTCTGACTCCGCGCTCCAGGCTGGTCGTTTCGTGGCCAGGGCAATGGGAACGGCGGTGGTGGCCAGGCGCATGCACTGGCTCCGCAGCTGGTCAGCCGATTTGCGGCATAAGTGGAAACTGGCTGCGGCCCCGATTTCTGGTCAGTCCCTGTTTGGCCCGGCCCTAGACCGGATCACTACGGAAACCAAAGATAAGAGGAAAATCCTTCCCTCTTACAATAAAAAGTCCCAAAATAAGGCCCCTCCCTACCGGCGAGGCTCCAGGCCTTCTGAGACCCCATACAATAGGTACCAGGGCTCCTACTCTGCTGGGCAAGGGCAATACGGGGCACCCCTGGGGCAATATGGGGCTTCCCAGGGTTCATATGCCCCACGGCAGCGCTCGGCTGCTGACAGGCCATACCGGGGCGGGCAATCGAAACGGCCCTTTAGAGGAGCCGGTGGTCGCCCTTACCGCCGGTATAACTAGACCCGACTCGATCCCTCCCATTGGGGGTCGACTGGCATCCTTTGCCAGTCGGTGGGAGGAAATCACCAATGACGCATGGGTTTTGCAAACCCTGTCGACAGGACTGTACCTGGAATTTATTTCCACCCCTCCGAGGTTTTTCTTACGCTGTCCCGTGTCTTCAAACATTTCCAAACGGGTCCTCGTAGATCAGGCCATCCAGCACCTACTGGATATTAGAGCCATCCAGAGAGTGCCTGAGGACCAGCAGGGGCACGGCTTTTATTCCATCTTGTTTGTGGTTCCGAAATCCTCGGGTGGGTGGAGAGCGATTCTCGATCTGAAACGCCTGAACAGATATGTGAGGTACAGAAAATTCAAAATGCACACCCTGCAATCAATTTTGGCAGGAATTAGGCGTGGCAATTTTCTCGCCTCAATTGACCTCACGGAGGCCTACCTCCACATTCCTATTCATCCTTCTCACCGCCAGTTCCTCAGATTTTGCTATGCAGGGGTGCATTATGAATACCAGGCGCTACCCTTCGGCCTGTCTTCAGCGCCAAGGGTATTCACCAAGGTTTTGGCCGCCTTGACCGCCCACCTTAGGGCTCTTCCCGTGCGTGTTCAGTGTTACCTGGACGACATTCTCATCCAGTCCTCTTCCCTGTCCCAGGCTCAGCAGGATGTCCAGGTTACCCTCAACACACTTGAGCACCACGGGTTTCTCATTAATTTGGGAAAGAGCCAACTGTCCCCCTCTACCAGGGTCACCCACCTGGGGGCCATCATTGACTCTCTGGAATGCAGGGTCTACCTGTCCCAGGACCGGAGAGACAGCATATTGGAATTAGTCCAGCATGTTCTGGCTCAAACAAGGATTCCCTTGAACCAGCTGTCTTCCCTCCTGGGAAAAATGATTTCTGCGATATACATCGTTCCGTGGGCTCACCTGCACTCCAGAGACCTTCAATGGTTTCTTCTCCTCTTTCAGCGGGCGAATCGCAGCCACTCCCCCGCGAGGGTCAGGATGCCAGTGTCGGTGAGGAAATCACTCCGGTGGTGGACTTCGCCCGCCCTGAGCGAGGGCTCCGACTTCATGGAGCCACAGAGGCTCACGTTGACGACCGACGCCAGCACCACGGGCTGGGGGGCCCACACCGAATCCCTCGTCGCCCAGGGCACCTGGTCCAGGGCAGAGCGCTCCCTTCCGATCAATTTGCTAGAGCTCAGGGCGGTCAGGTTGGCCCTTGCGCATTTTCAACCTCACCTGGTGGACCGTCACATCTTGGTCCTAACGGACAACGTAACTACGAAAGCCCACATAAATCGACAGGGGGGGACCTTCTCCAGGGCCCTCATGTCCGAAGCGATGACCCTGGGGCTCTGGGCAGAGCGGCATCTCCGATCCATCACTGTGGAGCACATCTCCGGGGTGAGCAACACCACGGCGGACTGGCTCAGCCGGAATGCCATCAACCCGGCAGAGTGGTCCCTGCACCCGGACATTTTCCATCAAATAGTGGACCGCTTTGGACTGCCAGCCGTGGATCTGTTCGCCACCCCGGAAAACGCCAAGCTTCCCAGGTTCGTGACCAGGTTCCGAACTCCGGGCGCGGAGGACACGGACGCTCTTCGTTGTCAATGGCCACAGGAATTGCTGTACGCCTTTCCCCCCCTTCCGCTGATCCCGCAGGTCATCCAGAGGGTCCTGAGGCTGAAAGCAGAAGTCATCCTCCTGGCCCCACACTGGCCCCGGCGGACCTGGTTCGCGGACCTTATGTCCCTGTCCGCATCACCTCCCTGGTGGATCCCGCCGACAGAGTGGTCGCTTGCCCAGGGGTCAGTGCAGCATCCAGAGCTGCACTGGCTACAACTGACCGCCTGGCGCTTGAGCGGCTCACTCTGCAACACCGCCTAGTTCCGGACGACCTCTCTGAAATCATGTTGGCCTCCAGACGGCCGTCAACGGAGCGGATTTATTCGGTTACCTGGCGCACATTTTGTGTCTGGTGCGCGCAGGTGGGTTATTCCCCTCTTGATCTTTCAATCATTAATGTCATCCAGTTTCTGCGGCAGGGGCTCGCCAAGGGCCTGTCTCCCAATACCTTGCGCAGGCAGGTTGCGGCACTTTCAACGGTGTTGTCCTGCCCACACCTGGACTCGCTGGCTGCTCACCCTCTCTTGAAGCAGTTCCTTAAGGGGGTCACTAACCTGTGCCCACCAGTGGTGCATCGTTTCCCCACGTGGGACCTTTCCAAGGTTCTCTTGGCCTTAACGGTTGCCCCCTTTGAACCATTGGACTCTGTTCCCTTGTCACACCTTTCCTTCAAGGTAGCGTTCCTCGTCGCAATCACCTCAGCGCGCAGGATATCTGAACTCGCAGCCTTGTCCGTGTGCGCGGACCTGTGTACCTTCCACAGCGACAGGGTCGTTCTTCGATTGGACCCGGCCTTCACGCCCAAGGTGAACACGCCGTTTCATAGGGCGCAGGAGGTCATCTTACCGGCCTTTTTTCAAAATCCGTCCACGGACTCTGAGCGCGCTTGGCACACGCTGGACGTTAAGCGAGCTCTCAACATTTATCTCTGTCGGACGCTTCCTTTGCGGCGAACTGAGACTTTATTTGTGACTTTCCGCCCCTCTACTCAGGGTCGCAAGGCGTCTTCAGCGACAATTGGCCGATGGATCCGGGCGGCCATCTCCTTGGCCTATAAACACATGGCGCTACCTAAGCCCTCGGGTCTCACGGCACACTCCACCCGCAGCGCAGCGACCTCTGCAGCGTGGAATGCCAGGGTCCCTATCCTCGAGGTCTGTCGGGCGGCCACCTGGTCTTCCCTTACTCCCTTCATCCACCATTACAAGCTAGACGTTTATGCTTCGGAGGAGGCAGATTTTGGCAGGCGGGTGCTGGAGACAGGGGTGACATTGAGCTCTCTTCCCAGCCAGGACGTTTGATCCCGCCCTAGGGACGCCAGCTTTGGTATGTCCCATTCTTGGAGGCTAGCTCCGCCCACTATGGAGAAGGGACGTTGGTACTCACCTGTGAGACGTCCTTTCTCGTAGGGCGGAGCTAGCCTCCAAGTCCCTCCCATTGGGGCTGGCTGGGCGCTCCACGACTATCTGGTGTATATAGTTCTCCTTTTGTATGCAATGGTTCACCTGTATATAGTTCTGTTTTTTCTCTGCTAAGGGTGTGTATATAGTTACTTATTCTGAGCTGTGTCTCATGTACATAATTCCTATTCTCTGCGATGAGTCTGTACATAGTTAATAAATTGTCTGTTTGTTTTGGAAAAAGCACATCAAGTCTGACTTGATCCCTCGATTAAAAGAGGGAGTGCCAATCTGAGAGGGCACTATTTATACCTTTTTTAAGACTCGGTCCTATTGGCTAGGGGGCAGATTTAACCCATTCTTGGAGGCTAGCTCCGCCCTACGAGAAAGGACGTCTCACAGGTGAGTACCAACGTCCCATTTCCTTGGGATAGTAATAACAAAAGAATGTTTGTATGGATATCTTCTCAAGTAAAAGCTATGAAACTATGTGATAAAACAAGCAGAAGCATGATTTAAACACACACACCTGACTTCAGAACATAAAGCTATAGATCTTCATACTGCTAAGAATCTGAGGAGTTTATTCTTAAAATAAGACTTTGAGATTTCAGAGTTCTTTCATAGATTCCTCTCATGTCTACACATTGGTTAGCATTTTCTTCTCTTTTACAACATTCCCCTTTAAGAAGCTTGTTTGATAAACTGCTTTTAGAAAAAAAAGCCATCTCTTGAAGAACATATCGCATTTGATAATGTAATATTTAGCATCATTTTAAGGCATACACTAATAAGGCAGGATTAATAAGGCACTAAGTGTGAACAAATGATTTTAAAGCCATGCAGCTGATTTGGTTGTGGGAAAACAATGTTAACAGGAGAGGAATATATGAGTGATAAAATGGTAGGACTAAATAGGGTGTTTAATTCCTTATTGCTTTTCAGTGAAGAGTTAAACACCCTATCTCTACTCCCCATTCTTAAGAAATTCTACAGTTATATTTATTAGATTCATGTGCTTTAAGATGTCTGGACTTCAACTCCTGGAATTCCCCAGTCTGCACATCTGAAGTCATCAAGGTTGAGGGGGCGCAGTGGCTCAATGACTTAATGATGCTGGAGATGGTCTTTGCTTTAGCGGTTCAAGTCCTAGCACTGTGTGACGGGGTGAGCTCCCATCACTCTTCTCAGCTTCTTTTTTTATTAAAAAGTTTTTTATTTATAATACAATTAAAAACAAACGTACAAACGACAAAACAGTGACCAAGATACATAAAAAATGAGTACATGATGGATTATCCAGTTTACCTATTTACATTTGGTGATTTCTTTTTATATCATCTTTTTTATCATATAGAATCAAATTTTAATATAGTTTCTAAATATTTCCAACTGTTCCGCTAACACATAATCTTGGCTTTCCTTTTTTCCCAACAATCATATAGTTTGTCCCAGGTTTCATAATATTCTGTATCCGATTTGTCCTTCAATTTTAACGTTAATCTATTCATCTGCACACAATAGTATTTTTCCTAAAACTTCTTCCTCTGTTGGTATGCCTTTGTTTTTCCATTTTTGGGCAAATACTAATCTTGCAGCAGTCAAAATATGTAACATAATATATAATGTATTTTTTCCATATTTATCAATAGTTATTCCCAAAAGGAAGAGTTCTGGTTTTAAATCTAGTTTTATTTCCAATATTTCTTCCAACCATTGCCTTATTTTTCCCCAATGTTTATGTGTTTTTGGCATCCCCACCACATATGATAGTATGTTCCAGGTAGCCTTTTGCATTTCCAACATAGATCTGAATTTTTTAAAAATTCATTTTAGCTATCCTTGTGGGTGGGAGATGCCATCTGTAGAGCATTTTATAAAGGTTCTCTTTGTATGAAGTAGCTAACGTGAGTTTTCGATTTCTATTGCCATAGGTCTTGCCAGGCCTTGATGTCAATATTAAACCCAAAATCTTTACACCATCTAATCATCGTTTCTTTGATTTGTTCTTCCCGTAATGCCTGTTCTAAGAGATAGTGGTATATTTTCCTGATCACTTTTTCTTCTACTCCTAATATTATTTTATCCAATACCATTACTTCCATTTTTATGCCTGGTTCTCTTTTGTTTTTCATATATTTTGATTGCATTTGTAGGTAGGCCCACCATTCTAATTCTATACCTTCTTCATGTAATTTTTTTTTATTTCAAAAAGTTTTATTAGTACAAAGTACAAACATTTTTCTCTTTTTCTCCCCCCCCTTCCCCCAACCCCCCCCTTCCCCCCATCCCCTCACCCTCTCACCCCCCCGACTTCCCAGAAAAAGCACAGGGTACAATATTCAATAAGAACAAAATTAAAATATACTAACTAATTGTTAATTTCAAAATTTCTCTAAATCTTTAATTCCTTGTTGCTCAGAACCTTTTAAGCATAGTCTAAAAATCAGGCATATTATTAATCAGTTAACATTTCAATATATCAGACTGTTAATTTATTCCACTATGTATCTTTCATTTATATAGTCTTTAAGATATAATAATAAAAAGAAGAGAACGAAGAAATTTTTCTTTTACCATTTCAATCAGATACACAACCATCAACGTCATTTCCTCAATGCTGAATGGATCTTCCTTCTTCTGACGCTATACCTCCTTGATAAACATAAAAATTAAAATATACTAAGAAATTATTAATTCCAATATTTCTTTAATTCTTTAACCCCTTATTACTCAAAACCTTTTAAGCATAATCTAAAAATCAAACACATTGTTAATAACCTAACATTCCAATATATCAAATTATTAATTTCACAATTATTCTAAATCTTTAATTCCATATAACTCAAAACCTTTTAAAAGTAGTCAAAAAGAATTTTTTTAAACCAATCCTCTATGTGTCTTTCATTTATATAATCTTTAAAATATAGCAATAAAAAGAAGAGAAGAAAAAGACAAAAAGAAGAAAAAGAAAGAGGAAGAAGAGAAAAAAAGTCTTTCTTTCACCATCTCGGCCAGATACACAACCATCAGCGTCATTTCCTCAATAATAAATGGGTCTTCTTACTGCAAAATACCAATTTTTATTCTTCTCTCCATCTGGCCTATGACTTCCCATGCTAAGACCAAGTTCTAATCATTCCTTCTTCTCACTCGAACTTTAGATCTGACTCTTGCAGCCACTTGTGGCTTGGTAATTTTTTGAATTGTCAGCTTAAGTTGTTGTTGTCTTGATACTTCGATATATGTAGCCGCTGCTCTAGTCTGACTCTGATCTTCTATCTCTTCTTCCACATTATGAACATCACTCTGGTTCTGTAAATCAACTTGACTCATCAAAGCTCCTCCCATTTGAACAACTGTTGACGACTCTCCTCTCTCATCTTCCATTGCTTCCTTCATTCTTCTTCCTTCTGGTATTTTGGATATGTCGGCCTTTAACACTTTTACATAAAAATCAGTTGCTTTCAATATCGTATTGAGCCGATATCACTTTTCCAGATGTCTCACCGCTATCCCAATTGGAGCCTCCCATCTATACTGTATTTGCTGTTTTTTCAATTCTTCCACCAGAAAGGTATAATCCTTTCTGGCTCTCAACATTTTAGGAGGAATTTCTTTCAATGTCATTATTTCCTGTCCATCTACCTGAAGCTTGTTCTTGAAAGTCGCCTGTAGAATTTCATTATGTAATGTCCTTGTGGTAAAATATATTACAATATCTCTTGGCAGATGTTTCTGTTTAGCAATCCAAGAATTGACATGATATATTTTATCAATTTGCATACCCAATTCCTCTTTTGTCACTCCTAACGTGTGCACAAATGCCTCCAACATCCTTTCTTTTAGATCTTCTTGTTTTTTCTCTTTTACACCTCTTAATCTTAAAGCAAACTCCATATTTCTGTATTGAATCATTAATGCCTCAGCTTCATAATTTTCAATTTTATTTTGAGTCTCTTCTATATTGTCACTCAAAGTTGTCACAGATCGTTTAATTTCTTCCACCTCCTCTTCCAAAATTTCCATATTTCCTACCAGTCCTTTAAGTACCAAAAATATATCTTCCCTTAATTGCTGGTTCCGAATTACCATCTCCTCTGAAACAGCCTGTATTTTTTCATTAATTTCATTGATTTTTAAATTAAACTCCATAACAAGTTCATCCTTCATAGCTTTTAAAGCTTCCTGTAACTTTTCAAACGTTAAAGTCTGTGGGGGAGTTGAATAAACAATAGGTTGCATTCTTGAAAAATGAGCAGGAGGACTATCAAGTCCTTTGTTTAAAACAGTCTTTCCGTATTTTGAGGCCATTTAAGCTTTAAGGTTAGACTTCTTATTTTACTCCAAAAGCAAAAAGAAGAGAAAAAGTTCATCCAAGTCAGGAGTTTTCCTGCAAAGGGCTGCTAGCGAAACGAAACTTTCCCTTTAACTTTCACTTTTCATGCCCTTTGAAACTTCAATGGCCATTTTGTTGCTGATTAACTCAATTAGTTTGTCAATTCCGAAAGGAGAATCAGCATTGAAATTAAATTTAAATACTTGCCATCTGAGTCTCCTGGCTTTTTCTGTCTGCTGTGAATCTTGATGTTAAAAATCGCATGTTGAAGGCAGAAATTGGACGCGGCTTCTTGCTCTGCAAAAGCGGAGACGTCCCAGGTCCCAGAGCGAGTGGCAGGCTGCTGGGGAGCCCTCACCCTTCGTGCCCCAGATTTTCTCCTGGGGCACTAGGGGGGCTCTACCCTCGCCCGCTGGCTCTCATCTCTCCCCTATGCCCAGGGAGAAGATTTTCAAGCCGCCAGACAGCTGTTCTGGCAGCTTAACGGAACCCGAGATCGGGCCCCCGACGAGGAGCGTCTTCGAAGCCCTCAGACCCAACTGGAAGTCTCAAATTTTTTGGATTTCTTGTCACTGTGCATGCACGCACGTGTGAAGTGAGCACGTGCCCATGTGGCATGCCCACGCGGCGCAGGAGGAAGCAAACCGGCAGCGAGGTAAGTTAGAACCCACCCATGGCCCAATTCCTTCTTTAAATAGATACACTGTGTATGTGATTGTCAAGAAATGTTGCAATGCCTCATTTAGAAAATCATAGAAAGTACTGTGTGATTGTAGCCCTTTCTTTCCTTCATAAGGCAACATCTTGCCTTCCAGACCTTATTATTTTGAGAAGACAGTGATCCCATGCACAATGTTCCCATTGTTTTCAGACTAATGCACTCCATATACTTTTACTTCATTCAACCATCATTACTTCTTATCAGCTGCTTGAGGAGAAGTCTTCCTCATGATTGTTCATAACTGATACTGGAGAATGGGATGAAGGGCTGCTCTAATCCTGAAGACAATTTCACATGGGACCAAATGGATATTTTGAGATATATGACCTGTGGAATGGGTGGGAACAATTACTCTTCTCTTAACTACTCCTGTTCAGAAGCCTGTGTACCTACTTGCTCCATTTAACTTTTATGCTGAATCAGTTTGGATGGGCTATTAGGCAAGCAGATCACTGAGGAGAAGATAAACATTTTGGAAACTGGCTGCAATTATCAGCTACAGCCAATACAACTAGGATGTTTTCTGAGAAGGTTTCCAAGCCACAATCTTCCTACACTAATCCTTGGAAAAAACTTATGAAGGAAATATATCACCAACCTTGCTACACTTAACTTCAGAATTCAGAAAACAGGGAAGACCCTAAAGCAGTAAGAGTTTCAGATGATCAATAGAAGACTATAAGTATTTTGCTTCAAAATACTGCAAATCCTGAACAAAAACAGGATCTCCATCCTAATAATTCTAGGCTATAAGGAAATAACCCCTCACATCCTGGACATAAATTGTTTCAACTTCTACCCTCAAACTGACACTATAGGGCACTGCACACCAGAACTTCTAGACACAAGGGTAGTTTTCTCCCACAAATGCCATCACTCTGCTAAGCAACTAATTCCCACAACACTGTCAAATTATTTAGTAAGACTGTATTATTATTATTATTATTCTCATCCTTCCTAGTACCTATCTCTTCCCACTTATGACTATAACCATGTTACTTGTATCTTTACAATTTATATTGTTTTGTTTCCTAGTATGATTTGATTGCTTATTAGTAACCTATGACTATCACTAAGTGTTGTATCTTTTTATTCTTGATGAATATATAGTATTTTATTTTTTCTTTATGTACACTGAGAGCATATACACCAAAGACAAATTCCTTGTGTGTCCAATCACACTTTGCCAATCAAGAATTCTATTCTATTCTATTCCATAAAATAACTTATACACTTTTCTCTCATGCCACAAATCTGAACAATATGTTCAAGAAGCAATTTGGAAAGGCACCAAGGCTTGTTTTTGTATGAAATTTATGAGGACCTATTTATTTATTTGTTTGTTTGTTTATTTATTTATTTATTTATTTATTTATTTATTTATTTATTTATTTATTTATTTATTTATTTATTTATTTATTTATTTATTTATTTATTTATTTATTTATTTATTTATTTATTTATTTGTGAGATTTATATACCGCCTCACAGTGCAAGCACTCTCTAAGCGATTTACACCAGTAAGCAATGTATATTTATATTGCCCCCAACAATCTGGGTCCTCATTTTACCTACCTCGGAAGGATGGAAGGCTGAGTCAACCTTGAGCCGGTGAGATTTGAACCGCTGACCTGGGGATCACAGTCAGCTAAAGTGGCCTGCAGTACCTGACTCTAACCACTGCGCCACCTCGGCTCTTCCTGTTATCACTGAGGGACAATCAAACCAAGGGTTTCAGGTGGAGCTGAGAATTATTCTACACAGTCCAATTAAAGCCTTGGTCACTGCGTCAGATGTGGGGGGCATTCAAGAATTTGGATCAGATCATGTGACCATTCCCTTCTATAAGCCCCATCATTCTTCAGGGTTCACTGTGAATTGAGGCTGTTGAAAAGAGAAAAGAGATATCTACAGCATTGCTGGTGCTTAATAAAGACTGAACCCAACTGAACATTGATTAGAACCACTATTAAGCCTACCTCAGTAAGGGTGGCAAAGGGTCAGCATTTCTGCACACTCATTGCATCTGCAGATAGTTGTCCCATGGTCTTCTTTCAGGTGACACATGCTCTCTTGAGTGAAGGGGCTCTGAGAGCCTCCTGCAGGGGAATATAAAATAATCTTTTCAGCCTTTGTCAAATTGACTTTCATCCTGGACCGCACTCTACTGGGACATTTTCATCCAGTATCTAACCTCCCTCTTTTGGGGAAAGTGACTGAGAAAATGGACCTTAGATGAAATAGATTATCTGGATCTCCTTCAGAGGGACTTTGGTATGTGATGGAAATAGGGTCACACTTAGAATGATCTCTGTTGTGGGTGAGATGAGGGCCTTTTTGATAATACAAGATGATGTCCCAATATATACCGTATTTTTCGGAGTATAAGACGCACCATTTTCCTCCCTAAAAGTGGCTGAAAATTTGAGTGCATCTTATACTTCGAATGTAGCTTTTTTCCAGCCCTAACTAGGTGCTAACAGATCTTCCCAGCTCTTACCTTGCAGGCTTTTTCATTGTTACTCTCTCCAAAGAATGTTTTTCCAGCCCTAAGTCTTTGCAGGGTTTTTTTTCATTTCTCTACTTGCTCTGAATAAGTTTTTTTCTAGCCCTAACTAGGTGCTAACGATCTTCCCAGCTCTTACTGGCTTGCATGCTCTTTCATTGTTACTCTCTCAGAAGAAGGTTTTTTAAAGTCCTAACCAGGGGATAAAATAATGTGCTGAAGCTGACCAGACTAAGGATGCTAGCCAGATGAATACCTGGTAGGCAGATTGTTTTCCCCTATTTTCCTCCCCCAAAACTAAGGTGCGTCTTATACTCCGAAAAATACGGTAGTTAGATATACACAATGAATTATTTTGTTTGTTTGCTATATTGTCTTTCAGATTAGTGTCACAGTTTTCAAGTGTGATTTTTAGATACCTTACGTGTGTATTACCCTTCATTTTTAAAAAGGAGCAACACTTTGAGGCTGATTGGGCTGATTGAGACTGATGACACTAAATCAGTGTTTCTCAAGCTTGGAGGATTTAAGATGTGTGAACTTCAAACCCCAGAATTCCCCAGCCAGTCATGCTGGGTAGGGAATTCTGGGAGTTGTAGTTCCCACATCTTAAAGTTGCCAAGGTTGAGAAACACTGCTCTAAATCATCCAATGAGTTTCCATAGATAAGGTTGACTTGAACCCAAGCGTATCCAATCCTAGTCCAACATATACCACACGGGCTCTCAAAGTTATTTCCAGAAAGAAATAAAGTTTAAATTCTTATGCTTTCTTAGAAACCAAAATGCTTTTGTCCAGATTTTAGATTTCCTGCCCAAAAATGTTCATGAGCATTTCCATTGTAATTTTCAATGATTTTCATTGATATTCATTCATTCACAAATATTAATGTGTGAAATGATTTAACATAAGATTGTAACGGTGAACTGAAATCTCAAATATGGATAAAAGATACCTAGTATCTTTTAATACTGGGATTTTGTTTAATCAAAATAAGCCAAAATCAGATCTTTCACTAGACAGGAGTGTTACATTTATTTATTTATTTATTTTATCAAAATTTAAATCCTCCCTTAGCCTCACAGAGAGAGCTGTATGGAACTGTTGTTCATTTGAATGATAATTATAAGAAATACACAATAATAATTGCAACTTTTATCTCCATTACAAGAGAACTGCCTCTGTTCCAGATCTTACTGTTCAAGACTTATGCATGCTCACATTGTTCTTTCCAGATTATTACCCTCTATAGTGTTTCAGATCCTTTCAAAACCGTGACCTCCTCATAAGTTATACTTAGCTGCTTGGTACTTTTTAAAAATAAAATAAAAAAGAGCCAAAAGGTTATCAGAAACAGAAGAGAATGGGGCTGTTTGAGCCACCACCCCAAGGTGAGGTGCATAGGTGGCCTTGCTGCAGGGGCCTTGAAGTAAGCCGTGCTGGGCACGTGGGACAGTTCCACTGCCCCACCTCATGGCGAGCAAGCAGAAGTGTGCCGCCCGTACATGGAAGAAAAATAAGACACTTCCTGAAAATAAGCCCTAGTGCTTATTTTGTGCCCCCTCCCCGGGGAAACACGGTACCATCCTACCGGTACCATCCTATCCATGCAAAACGTAAATAAATTAAATTGCACACCACCCTCCCATGAATTTATATATTACAGTTGTTTTTGTCTTATGTTTGCCAAATATAAAAAAGTGAATGGATCTTTTGGGCAGCAGGCAGCAAAGACATCATGAAATTATTCCAATTCCACATTAAACATCCTTATGAATGATGATGGGAAACATATGTACTGGCATTTTTGTAATCCAATGCTTATTTCAGTAACAGAAACCATTCTTATATGTGGTTCTTGGTGTTGAAATGGCATGGAGGAGACGGGGAGTTTCAAGTTTAATAAGAGCTACAGAATCATGGCTACAAATGAGGTGCTGTATGATGCCAAGGAAAGAGACATCTCTGCAACAACACAAACCATCTTATTATCTTCCACCTCCCATAATGGAAACTAATTAATGAAGTCATGTTCCTCATACACAAGAGGGAAGGGAAGGGAAGGAGGAGGAAGAGCCATGGCGGGAGATGGCGGACTAAAAGCTTGCTCCGCAGGAGGACTAAATGACCTTTGGCCGCTTGCCTGTTGCAGCCCACCCCTGGAGTTTTTGTTGTTTCGGGGTGGGATTGGAGTTTGCCAGGCATCTGGAGACAGTGGCAAAAACATCGGCCACCCACGGTTTGCACCGCTAAATCTCCCTGCTTCTGACCAACGAAGACGGCCGCCCATCTTGGAGCGGACGGACGACGTGAGGGCTGGCTGTTTCTGAGGCCTGGAATGTAATTTTGATCAATCTGTGGAAGGCGTTGGGGCTATTTGCGCCGAATTTGAACCTAGGAGGACTTGACATCAGCCGAAGAAGAAAACGGCGAGCTCGGACAGCGTGCCCTGTCACTGGCGGCTGGGAGCTCTGCCGTTCCTCTTCGTTTCTGTGGTTCCTGGCTGGATAGACCAGTGAAGACGCGGGTGTCAGGTTCCACTTGCCACCTCCCGCTAGGAAGATTGGCAGTGAGGCGGTAAGCACGTTTGGAGCAAACTGACCCTTGCATGGATTGTGGCGGACTGTTTTGGCCTACTGTGGATTATTGTGAACTGTCCTGTGCCTGGGAATGAGAGCGGGGATTATCGGACCCTTAACGTTGACTTCCGGGACTCTCGCCGCCATTGCTCTTAGGCCGGTGTGGCACTCCGGAGTTTAATATTATTCTTTGAGGACCTAGAGATCGTGGAAAGACTGTGGTAAGATCGCGAGAAGTGCCCCCCCATCACCGCCTGACTTTTTTCAACTTCTGGGCAGCACGGGGGGAGGCACCTGACTCTGATTAATCATGCAGAACTGTTCCCGAACTGCTCCGTCCCCCCCCACTGTTACCAGCGATATCCAGGGAGATTTCTGCATTTGGAATAACGACAACTATACTGGATGCCTAGTCTGACATCACCTCTCCCTCCGTGGGTGCTCCGGGTCGCTTTAACGAACATAGTGTAGATGTGGAACCTCCCCCTTGAGTAGAAGTCAACTACAGACCGTGGGGACTGGAACCTTGGTTCCTCTAAAGCCATTGGAAGTGGGGGCCCCTCTTCCTCCTGGATTTTAGAACATCTTCGGAAGCTGAGTCAATGCGAAGAACCTGCTCTCCTAGCACACACATCCCTCATTTGGAGGACTTTGCCTTCCATTTATAATCCCACTTTAATCTGTACCCTCCCCCTCCGAGGTGTGATATGGGTGTGAGTGTGGAAGTGGATGAGTGAGATGGATGTGTATGGGCTGTATGATCAGTGAAAATGGAAGAATCAGGGGCTGGGTTTCCACCCACACCCGCTGAGTGTAGAAACAGAAGCGGGGGGTGGCAGAACGAATTTACCCCGACCAGTGAGAATGGTATGTGTGGCCTGCAGGAAATGAGGGGGACCAGCGGGCGGGGAGGGGATCTCTGGTGGGGACGAGAGCCGGAACATCTCGGTCATAATGGGAAGAGGCAGATATGGCGGGAGCAGAGGGGTGGGCCGCTCTCGGGGAATAAGACCTCGCTGTTTACAAGCGATCCCTTGTTCCGGCCCCTCTGATCCGGTTCCATCTTGCTCAACCCAGATACCTGGCAACCAGGGTTTTCAGGGCCCTGGGCTCAGGATGCTGCTGCTTAATGCCAGGTCAATTATCAACAAAGCCCCCCTGATACGTGATTTAATCACAGAGGAGGGGGCAGACCTGGTGTGTGTTACGGAGACCTGGCTCGGGCAGGAGGGGGGAGTAGCTCTCTCCGAGATATGCCCAGCCGGTTTCTCGGTGCAGCATCATTCTCGACCCCAGGGAAGGGGGGGAGTGGCAATAATAACGCGCAAAAATCTGCATCCTCGTAGGATCCCTGCCCCAGAGATTGTTGGGTGTGAGATGCTCCTTCTGAAGTTGGACTTAGGGGTTCAGGTGGGCTTTTCTTAATGTACCTGCCTCCCAGCTGCGTAAGTAAGGCCCTGCCTTAGCTGCTCAAGGCAGTAGCCGGCTTGGCAGTTGAGTTCCCTAGGCTTATGGTGCTGGGGGACTTCAAACTGCCATCTGCTGGCGAAACCTCTGGGGTAGCTCAGGAGTGCATGGATTCCATGACAAGCATGGACCTGACCCAAGTAATCCAGGGTCCGACTCATGAGGGTGGTCACACGCTCGACCTAGTGTTTCTCTCGGGGCAGTGGAGAGATGATCTGAAGAAAAGGGACATAGTAATCACCCCACTGTCATGGTCAGATCATTTCCTACTGAGGTTGGATTTCGCAGCCCCATTCCTCCCCCGCAGGGAGGCGGGACCAACTAGGTGGTTCCGCCCCAGGCGCCTAATGGAGCCAGAAGGATTTCAGAGGGAACTTGGGGAAATACCTGAAACCCTGGTACACAATTCAGCTGATTCCCTGGTGGCTGCTTGGAACACCGCAGCATCAGGGGCCTTAGACCGAATTGCACCTAAGAGACCTCTCTGTGGCAGTGGATCCCGGAAAGCTCCCTGGTTTACTGAGGAGCTCCGGGAGATGAAACTCCAGAAGAGACATCTGGAGCGCCGCTGGAGAGCCAGAAAAACCGAGTCTGACCGAACACTATTAAGAATTTACATCAGATCTTATTTAGTGGCGATAAGGGCGGCAAAATGAACCTATTTTTCCGCTCTTATTGCATCCACAGATTCTTGTCCAGCCGCCTTGTTTAGGGTGACTCGCTCCCTCCTTGCAAAAGGGGGGGGAGCGAGGAACACTTACAAGGCAGAGCTGAGGAATTCGCTGAGTTTCTGTCGAATAAAGTCGCTCAGATTCGGTCGAACCTGGACTCTAGCTGGGCAGAGTCCATAGAATTGACAGCGGCTAGTCTTAGTCCACCATTATGGGAAGAGTTTGGGCCTGTTTCTCCCGAGGATGTGGACAGGGCTGTGGGAGCGATGGGTACCTCCACCTGTTTATTGGACCCGTGCCCCTCCTGGCTGGTCTCGGCCAGCAGGGAGGTGGCACGCGGCTGGATCCAGGCGGTGGTCACCGCTTCTTTGAGGGAGGGATCCGTACCGCAGTCGTTAAAATCTGCGGTGGTGCGACCCCTCCTGAAGAAGCCTTCCCTGGATCCAGCTGATTTGAAGAACTATCGTCCGGTCTCCAACTTACCCTTTTTAGGGAAAGTTGTGGAGAAGGTGGTGGTAACTCAGCTTCTGCAGCTCCTGGATGAAACAGATCATCTAGATCCTTATCAGTCGGGCTTCAGGCGCGGCTACAGTACAGAAACTGCGTTGGTCGCTCTGATGGATGATCTCTGGCGGGCCCGGGATGGGGGGAACTCCTCCATCCTGGTGCTACTTGACCTCTCAGTGGCTTTCGATACCATCGACCATGGTATCCTTCTGCATCGTCTCGGCGAGTTGGGAGTGGGAGGCACCGTTTTGCGGTGGTTCTCCTCTTATCTCACCAATAGGATGCAGTCGGTGTTAGCAGGAGGGCAGAGATCGTCCCCTAGGCCCCTATCATGTGGGGTGCCTCAGGGGTCGGTTCTCTCGCCCATCCTGTTTAACATTTATATGAAACCGCTGGGGGAGATCATTCGCAGACATGGGGTGTGTTTCCATCAGTACGCTGATGACACCCAGCTGTACATCACCACCCCGTCTGACTTCAGTGAGGCAGTTGATGTAATGTGCCGGTGCCTGGACGACGTTAAGATCTGGATGGGGAGGAACAGACTCAGACTTTATCCCGACAAGACTGAGTGGCTGTGGATACTGCCCCCTAAGGACTATGACAACTGTCCCTCCTTGGTCTTCGAGGGAGCGAAACTGACTCCCTCGGATCAGGCCCGCAACTTGGGGGTCCTCCTAGATCCACAGCTAAAATTGGATCATCATCTTTCTGCTGTGGCTAGGGGGGCCTTTGCACAGGTTCGCCTGGTGCACCAGTTGCGGCCATACTTGGAGAAGGAGGCTCTACTCACGGTCACTCATGCCCTTGTCACCTCCCGTTTGGACTATTGCAATGCGCTCTACATGGGGCTACCCTTGAAGAGTATCCGGAGACTTTATCCGGAGACTTTATATTTTGTGTTTGGATTCTTTTTGCCAGTGTGTAAGACAGAGCATTTGTTTGTTGAGATTTGTAGTTGCCAGTTATCAGACCATTGTGATATATGGTCAAGATCTTTTTGAAGGGTGGAAGTATTGTCGGTGGTGTTGAATAGCTTAACATCGTCAGCAAAGAGAACGCAGTTGCTTATAATATGATCACAAAGGTCGTTGATGTAAAGAATAAATAGAGTTGGTCCTAGAATGCTGCCTTGAGGGACACCACTGTTGACAGGTGCAGGATTTGATAGGGCATTCCCTATTTTAACCATTTGTTGCCTGTTTGACAAGAACGCAGTTATCCAATCATGAAGGGGACCAGAGATGCCATAAGATTTTAGTTTCAGAAGTAGTTTGTCGTGTACTACTGAATCAAAGGCTTTGCAAAAGTCTGTGTAAATTGCATCTATTGATTTACCTTGATCCAGTTGAGAAGTCCATATGTTTTTGCAGTGTAGAAGTGCAGGTTACAGGATAATTTTTTTCTGAAACCAAATTGTTTGTTAGAGAGTAGGTTGTTAGTTTCTAGGTGAAGGGTGATGGATTGATTTATGATTGATTCCATGACTTTGCAGGTGACGCAACATAAAGAGATTGGTCTGCAATTTTCAACGTTGCTTGGATCTCCTTTTTTGAAGATAGGGATGACTGTGGCTAGTGACCATAAGTTAGGTAAGGAGATAGTCATGAAGGATTTTTCAAAAATTATGCTTAGAGGTTCAGCAATGGTTGTGGAGAGCGTTTTTAAGAAATATGCACTTAGTCCGTCAGATGCATAAAACCAGCTTTATCAATGGATAAAGATGGTTTAAGGTTGCGTAATGCTTTTCTAACATTATCTTCTGTAAAATCGATTTGTGTCAGATCGTTGCTATTGTTTGACGTGCGACTAGGAAATATTGGGCATGAGCCATTGCTGTTAACAAAGACGGAGCCGAAGAATGTGTTAAAGAGGTTGGCTTTAACAGCTTCATCATTGTATTCTTTGCCATTTGGTCCTTTGAGGGGTGGGATGGATCTCGAGTCTTTGAGTTTATTGTTTACAAAGTTGTAGAAGGCACGTGTGGATTTAGTACGCAGAAGGTTTTCTTCTTGAATGGTGTGATAATTGTTACATTCGGTCTTTAGCTGGCGGCATAGATTTTTGTAGCGGCTCTACTCTACTCTACTCTATTCTACTCTACTCTACCCTACCCTACTCTACTCTACTCTTGGCATGATATAATAGGAATCAGGAATTCCATCTCTATTACAAAAGAAGGAAGCATTTGAAGGAAGAAAAAATTGATGAGGATATGGACTTCTTTTCCATTAACACTGGAGGCAAAATGGTCTATGGAGACCCATGCATTTATTGCCTCTTTACTGTCCATATAAAACTATGGGTGGAATGGAGTGACAACGGGCCATAATATTTAGCAGATGAACCTGTGGCTGCAGAACAGGGAATAAGATGGCTTCATAAATCAATCCTGATTAATAAAAGTTATTAGATCCATTCATATACCCCTCTCCTCCCAAGTAGAAAGCATGTACACAGGTTGCACTGTATGATATTTTGTGAGTTACTATCTACAGAAAGATAAAAAAAATAAGGAAATGATTGCATCATATCAATATATTTAAAATTATTTCCAATAATTTAGGGAAAGCTAAAGGAAAGACTTCTCATCATGACATGGAAAAATCATCATCTTCTACATGACTGCTTGATGGAATCTGGATTATAGAAGCTTTAAAAAACCATGAAAAAAATCTTATTAAAATAATCTGGCTTTACAAATGCTTGTATTTGCTCTTCTGTGTCTGAAACTCATTGAAACGTTCTTGGAATATTGAACAAAATCTAATAATATTTGTCCAAAGTGTAAAGCCCTCAAAGATCCTAATGAATGATAATCGTGTATACGATGACTCATAATTCAGATCAAAATCATACTGGTCAGATCAGGAATGGCTCCTGCTCCTTGTACATTATACCACAAGGTTTTTTGAATCTAGAAATCACAAATCTGCTACCTTAAACAATGTATAACATATCTGGGATTCATTACTGCTCTGGAACTGAAATTTCCATGACATTCATTATTTTTCTCAGGGGAAAATGATTTGTTTTGATTTAAAAAATAACCTTGATAGGATGGAATTTTGAAGGGTGGAAGAACCAAAAGGAATGAGATATGATTACACTTAAAGGTGAACTGTGGACTGTGTTTAAAATATGATATGAAAGAAGAGCCAGTTTTTCCAGACAACATTGAGACTGATCTGAAAGTGGAATTCAAAATTATGAGGCAGAAGATAGAAAAGATGCTATAATGGACATACAAAAGAAGCCACCCAATGTTTTTCAAAGAATCTACCTAACATAGTACATTGTTGTCATCCTAATTCTGAAATTCATTTTCACAGGGTTTGTTTGTTTGTTTGTTTTACGTTTTTCCAAAGTGTAAAGTTCTTAAGAGCACTTGCTCACTATATAGTAAAAAATACTAATGTTTGTGTATGAAGGGTTTTCAATAAAGCATGTTAATTCCATTGGAAATTCTCTGGGAATGTTAAAATACAAATTATTGGGTCAGGCCAGGGGACAATGCACAGACTGCTTGAATTCTTTTCTGGTTCATGTGATCTTAAAATAACATTTCAACAAACAATAAGAATGGGAAGTTTGCATACTATTAATGTATTTTCTACTAATAACAACCTTTTAGACATGACCAGAAGAACAATTATCATTTAGTTGAACACTTTATAGCAGGAGGCAAAATAAGCAGAGAAGGTTTATGATGTCTATGCATTTAACTATCTCTCCAAAATATATGGAGTGACCTTTCAAATATTTAACTGAAGTGTGTTTTGTGTTTGAAAGACTTTGGAGTTTTCTTCTAAATCACCATAATCAGACTCATTACCAAAATGCACAACAGAAGGTCTAATAAACAGCAGAAATATGACATACTGTATGTATTCTTGTATTTTTGAGTTAATTTGATTGTATCTGCTTGCAGTGCTCAGCCTTGATGCTAAAAAGGCTGATGGCTTTATTCCGCTGATGGTAAACTTGAGTAATTTTGTCATAGAAGAGCAATGCTCTTTTATCAACTGTCCTGGGAAAAAGTAAATCCATGAACATGAATTGCGTGAAATTCATAGACATATACAGTATGGTTCACAAGCTCACAGTGCCCTAGATAGATCACAAGAAGATTTCTTTTTGAAAGGGAGGGCTGAATGTAATGGCAGTGCAATGAGTCCTAAACTCACTTCAGTCAATCAGATCTTCAGCTTTAAAAGGAGCAATCTGTCCTTGAATCACTCTGGAGGTTGGGGTCCTGACTCTTTCCAGTTCTGCTGAATGAATCAGGAGAAAACAGGGCAATACCTTCTTGCCACCTGTCAATGGAAATACCGTATTTATTGGCGTATAACACGCAGTTTTAAAACTAAAATTACAAGCCAAAACCCTACCTGCGTGTTATACGCCGGGCCGGGTCCCAGCTGATGCCGGCGTATAAGACGACTTTTTACCCCTTGAAAATCTCCTCAAAAGTCGGGGGTCATCTTATACGCCAGGTACTAAAACTTCCGAGCTGGGGGCAGCTCAAAAACGGCCGCGGGCGCATCCCTGCTGTTCTCCGGCCAAGCAGCCGAAGGAGCCCTGGAGCCCCGACGCTGCCCTGCATCTCGGTCTCTTGGGGCTTGTCCGGCAGCCTGCTGGGAAGGCTGCGATGCAGGGAGGGAAGGAGCTGCTATTGCCGCTCCGGCATGTCTCCCCGGTCACTGTGGCTGCACCAGGGAGCCGCGTCCTTGTTAACAATGGAGACGCTGCGCGGAGCAGAGGTGCCTGGCGAGCACGGCGAGTGGCTGCATCGGCAGCAGGCTCCAGCCCGCGTCTCCCACCCGCCTGCCTCTCATTCTTTTAAATGCTAAGGCAAGAGGCGGGCAGGCGGGCGGGAGACGCGGGCAGGAGCCTGCCACCGATGCAGCCACTCGCCTCGCTCGCCAGGCGCCTCTGCTCCACGCAGTGTCTCCATTGTTAACAAGGACGCGGCTCCCCGGTGCAGCCACAGTGACCGGGGAGACACGCCGGAGCGGCAATAGCAGCTCCTTTCCTCCCATGCGTCACAGCCTTCCCAGCAGGCTGCCGGACAAGCCTGAAGAGACCGAGATGCAAGGCGGCGGCGGGGCTCCAGGGCTCCTTCGGCCTCTTGGCCGGAGAACAGCAGGGATGCTGCCGCGGTCAGGGACTCAGTCGGGTGGCTGCAGCCCCACGGGAGACGGCAACAGAGGTTCCTTCTTTCTCCTACAGGCAGAAAGACAGAAGGAAGGAAGGAAGGAAGGAAGGAAGGAAGGAAGGAAGGAAGGAAGGAAGGAAGGAAGGAAGGAGAAAGAAGACAGACAGACAGACGGAAAGAAAGAAAGAAAGAAAGAAAGAAAGAAAGAAAGAAAGAAAGAAAGAAAGAAAGAAAGAAAGAAAGAAAGAAAGAAAAAGAAAGAAGTTAGAAAGGAAGGAGGACAGAAAGAAAGAAAAAGAAAGATGTTAGGAAGGAAGGAAGACAGAAAGAAAGAAAAAGAGATGTTAGGAAGGAAGGAAAGAAGAAGAAAGAAGACAGACAGAAAGAAAGAAAGAAAGAAAGAAGTTAGGAAGGAAGGAAGACAGACAGAAAAAAAAGAAAGAAAAAGAAAGAAAGACAGACAGACAGAAAGAAAGAAAGATGTTAGGAAGGAAGAAAGACAGAAAGAAAAAGAAAGATGGTAGGAAAGTGAAGATGAAGAATTTTTTGGTTTCCCAGAAAGCAGTGATTCTGATTAAGTTTTTTCGTTCAAAGAGGTGCTTTTTCATTTCATATTTGCCTTATAAGAGGAGTTAATGTTATAGTTCATGTTATAATGTTATAAATATGAATCCAACATTAAGTTCAGAGCTTCCAAGTCATTTATTTTTAATTAAAAAAAAATTTACTCAAATTTTATTGTTAAAATGGGGGTGCGTGTTATACGCCGGTGCGTGTTATATGCCGATAAATATGGTAATAATAATAAACTCATGGCCACCACTTTTTTGTTGTTCATTAGAACAGAATGAAATTGCAAATTGTTAGAAATTATTACAACCCTTTAACAGCTATCATCCTTTAATGTTAAAAAACATAATTTACTTTGTTTTTAAAAAAGTACTCATTCACTTTTCAGTCGAATACCAGGAAGACTTTGTTGTAAAGACTTCGATGATTCTGTGAACAAATAAATTGACTATCAGGATTTAAAGTTGAGGAAAAATATAAGGGATTAATGTAAACATTAAGCATATTCTTTAAGGCAGCAAGGTAGACAAGAAAATCAGAATGCTACTTTATATCTTAGAATGGGAGCCGAGGAAAATAAAATCACCATGCAGCTTAATTATGGGTTCTCCTTCAAGTTAATTCCTCTATTCATTTGACTTTGTGATTGTTGATTCCTATGGCCCATTTTGTGTTGGTGGGCCCTGATCTTTGAATCAGCAAAGTTGGAAGGCCTTGACATTGCCAAGGTCAAAGGCAACTAGCTCAATTCCTTCTTTAGCTGCGGATATTGTGTATGTGATTATCAAGAAATGTTGCAATGCCTCATTTAGAAAATCATAGAAAGTACTGTGTGATTGTAGCCCTTTCTTTCCTTCACAAGGCAACATCTTGCCTTCCAGACTTTATTGTTCTGAGAAGACAGTGATCCCATGCACAATGTTCCCATTGTTTTCTGACTAATGCACTCCATATACTTTTACTTCATTCAACCATCATTACTTCTTATCAGCTGCTTGAGGAGAAGTCTTCCTCATGATTGTTCATAACTGATACTGGAGAATGGGATGAAGGGCTGCTCTAATCCTGAAGACGATTTCACATGGGACCAAATGAATGTTTTGAGATATATGACCTGTGGAATGGGTGGGAACAATTACTCTTCTCTTAACTACTCCTGTTCAGAAGCCTGTGTACCTACTTGCTCCATTTAACTTTTATGCTGAACCAGTTTGGATGGGCCATTAGGCAAGCAGATCACCGAGGAGAAGATAAACATTTTGGAAGCTGGCTGCAATTATCAGCTACAGCCAATACGACTAGGATATGTTTTCTGAGAAACCACAATCTTCCAATCACATCCTTGGGGGAAAAAGGTTTCTGAGGGAAATATATCACCGACTTTGTTACACTTAACTTCAGAATGCAGAAAACTGGGAAGACCTTGAACTAGTAAGAGCTCTTCCTCTAGCTGACCAATAGAATCTGATCCGATTTTATTTGCTTCCTTCCCAGCCAACTGAAGAGTGGTAGGTAAGAGCTTATTTCACATGCATAGTTTTGCTTGCTCTTTTTGTAGACAACTTCTGCTCTCTGATTCATTGTTCAGAAGTTCTGCCTGCATAGACAGTTGCGAAGGCAATATCCCAAGCGGGTTGAATAATTAGAATTAAACAGGGCAGGAACGAAAGCCTTCTGAGAAAAAGGACTTTGTAGTTACGTAACTTTTAAAGAATAAAATCCATTTGTGTCTTTTTATCAGAGTTTTTCTTTACCCATTCTTTCTCCTAGCTTCAAATCCATATTCAGGAATGTATAAGTTCTGGGGATGACAGTTCTTCTAAAATGCAATTAGTTTTTGATAGACTACTAAGACTATTTTTTGTTTATTAGATCGATCGATCGATCGATCGATCTATCTATCTATCTATCTATCTATCTATCTATCTATCTATCTATCTATCTATCTATCTATCTATCTATCTATCTATCTATCTATCATCTATCATCTGCTTGCTTTTTGCAACTAGGAGAAATAACAGTTTAATTTTGCTATCAGGAAATAGTTATCCCCTAAAACACATGTGGAGGAAAATATGAGACTGTAAGATATCTTAAAGAAGATCTAATTCACTGAAGAAAGAAAATGCACATTTTTGACATTGATGATGAGTAATTCTTCCATAGAGCTGCTGTGCAAATCAAAAGCAGTTCCATTATTTTGGAGATCAATTTTTTTTTGTTATTACATGGAGATGTGTAAGATCCTTGCATGTAAGAACCTGAACGTGGTAACATTATGGTAATAGTATGGGAAGAAGAGGAAAATCCAATCTCTAGCAAGGTTCTCTTGAAATTTGGTGGTGCCTAACCATTCTTCTCCTAAATACCATGGACCCAATCTCCTGCAGAATTTTTCTGGACAAGTCTCATTGAAATCAATGAGAGCTGCCTAAGGAGGATGTTGAGGTCCAACATAGATCCTAGTCACTAAAGACCTCCTTGAGGAACCATATCCTTGGATCCAATGGGCTGCCTTCTCTTCATAGCAGCCTCTGTCCTCCATCTGTGGCCTTTTCTCTTGCTCTATTGCAGTTTCACTGAGGAAGAGGAATTCTACTGAGTCTGACTGGGTGGAATACTTGGAAAACTCTCCACTTTAAAAATATTTTAAATTTATACCCCACCCATCTCACTGTTGAAGCAACTATAACCTTCTATGCACATTTCAGTTTCTTTTTCTCCCTTCTTGTTTTCTGCTTTTTGTTTGCATTCATTTTTTAATTATAAAGTTTCAGGCTGGTATCTCCTTCAATTGCTAAGATCCTTACGTCTCACAAATGAAGGCAAATATACATGTCCCAGGACAGTGGTGGGTTCCTACCAGTGCAGTCCACTCTATAGCACCGGTAGCGGCCCACTGGTGATGTCACAGTACCGGTGTGGTCGGTTGCCGGTGCCTGGGTGCCGCCATTTTTAAATTTTTTTTTAATTTTTTAAAAAAATTTCTTCTGCGCATGCCTAGAATCCGAGCTTCCGGCACTGCGCATGCGCTGCCTTCCTACCCCACAGTGAGTCCAAGCAGGGGAGGATGGCTGAGGGAGCGCGTGAGACGCTGAAAGAACGGGCGGCAGGAGCTATCTCCATTCCCCTCCCTTCAGCAGTCCGAGAAGCCACGAATGCGCAGTGATGATCCCAGGCATTTTTGCACGTTTGAGGCTTCTCGAGCTGCTGATGGGAGGGGGAATGGGCGGCAGGAGCCAAGGATCATCGAATGGGGAGAAGCATTCAGGCTGGACGGAGCCTCCTAGAAGAACCGCTGCCGCAGTCTTGCTGCTTCCGCTATGGGTTGCTGCGTTGCAGGTGGGCAATGCCCCCTGCTTCTCCAGCCGCTGCCAAGCTCCCGAGGCCCACACCCACCCAGTCACATGGCTGGCAAGCCACACCCACAAAATAAGCCACGGCCACATAATGGCAGTAAAAAAATTAGGAACCCGCCCCTGTCCCAGGATAATGTTGCAGGTTTCTGGTGAGAGAGAAGTTCCCTGAGGAGCTCCAGCAAAAGTCCGAAAACTCAGAAGACTAAATCTCTGGTCCCAGTGACCAACCCAGATTGGATCCTGCATGCTTAGCTTTCTCCCACAGCTTCTCTACATATTTCAGAGTTACGTGCATGCACTAAGAACAGCTCACGGAAAGACACTTCCTTCCAGGATACAATGAATTTCTTCAGATTTCATCTTTGAAATGGCATGCTGCTATTGTAATATTCATCTTCTAGAATCTAGATGAACTAGCAAACTAACTTGGTAGAAGAATAATATGGATCCTTGGGGAGCAGCCTAGTCATTTTCTGTTTGGAGCCACATGGGTCTGTGAAACTTTCAGCAGACCTTGAAATAATAGAGGGGGAAAGTTGAAGTGTAAATGTTGAAATGAGAGAAACCACTTTTCCCTTGCAACATATGTGTTTATTTATAGGAACATTCTTGAAAATACCTGCTAAGAATAATGACACAGTCTTGCCCAACATCTGGAGGAGATTTGTAATAGCAATAGCAATAACACTTAGACTTATATACGGCTTCATAGTGCTTTACAGCCCTCTCTAAGCAGTTTACAGAGTTCAGCATATTGCCCCCAAGAATCTGGGTTCTCATAATAATTTTAATGTACCTAGAAATGTACACAGAAAATAGGCTTATTTGTGCAGAGACTTGTAGAAAGTGACAGGGTGGTGGTGGAATTGTACAGATAGTTTAGTGAAGGTCTTAGCCTACCGCCAAAGAAGTTTAGCTTCACCCCTTTTTCCTTTGTAATAAATTTCATTTTTCTATTTCTGTAGAATTAGCAGCTGGTTTAGTGGGGGTTTGGGTACTGGACATAGTTACAGCATCATAAACCATAGTAATAGTTAATTCCAGCCATTGGGACTTGGGATTTTTGGATAAAATAACATACTGAGTGGTCTTCTTTCTTTCATGAAGGTTGTACCTCTATTCATGGCAAGGGAGCAAATACAGGAAGAATATTCTATTAGCATTACCATCTCTGGCAAGTTTCATAGAAATGTGTAGTACATTCTAGTACACTGGTGGCGAACCTTTTTTTCCTCGGGTGCCAAAATAGTGCGCGCGTGAGCTATTGAACGCGCGTGCGTGCCCACACCCATAATTCAAAGCCCCCCACTTGCCCCAGCCCCCTGCACACTCCCCCTTTCTCAACTTCCAGTGGGCCCGGTACGCCTGTTTTTTGCCCTCCCCAGGCTCCAGAGGCTTTCTTGGAGCTTGGGGAGGGCAAAAATGCTCCCCCCCGCCATCCTGGAGGCCCTCCGGAGGCCAAAATCGCCCTCCCAGAGCCTCTGCACAAGCCAAAAATCAGCTGGCAGGCACACACATGCGCACTGGAGCTGAGCTAGGGCAACGGCTCATGTGCCGGCAGATATGGCTCCGCGTGCCACCTGTGGCACCCGTGCCATAGGTTCACCATCTCTGTTCTAGTACATAGTACATACTAAATGGCTAGTACATAGAAATGTACATAGAAAATAGGCTTATTTGTGCATAGACTTGTAGAAAGTGAAGGGTGATGGAATAGTACAAATAGTCTAGTGAAGGTCTTAGCCTACTACCAAAGAAGTTTAGCTTCACTCCTTTTTCTTTTGTAATAAATTTCATTCCTGTATTTCTGTGGGATTAGCAGCTGTAACTAGGCATGGTTTAGTGGGGGTTTGGGTACTAGACATAGTTACATAATCATAAACCATAGTAATATTTAATTTCAGCCATTGGGACTTGGGATTTTTGTATAAAATAATGTACCGAGTTGTCTTTTTCTCTTTCTTTCTTTCTTTCTTTCTTTCTTTCTTTCTTTCTTTCTTTCTTTCTTTCTTTCTTTCTTTCTTTTCTTTCTTTTTCTTTCTCTCTCTCTCTCCTCCTTCCTTCTTTCCTTCCTTCCTTCCTTCTTTCTTTCTTTTCTTTCTTGCTGTATCTCTATTCATAGCAAGGCAGCAAATACAGGAAGAATATTCTAGGAAATCCATTAGCACCACCATCTCTGGCTACTTTCACACATTATTACTCTAAGGAATGGTTTGTTTTAACAATGGCTTATTGAACAAATCACAATACGCTGTGTTCCCATTCTTCCACTGTGATTGCCAAATATAGTGGCTGGACTTGTACAACAGGATAAGGCAGAAGCAAATCAAATTTTGTTAAATTTGCGCGTAAATGAAGAGGCGAGTCACAGGAGCAGTTCAGCACCTTTATTGTCCATTAGCTAGAACTAATACGGACTGCCGGCAGGTCGCAGGGAAGCCGCTTTTAAGGGCTTCCCTGAAACCTGCTAGCCAGTGACAGCAGTTTATTTCTCCCACTGTGGGCTTAGCCAATCATCGGCGGCTATGCAAATTTGTACTCCATACGTCAGTACGTAACACCCCTCCTCTCTTAGTTTTTGTAATGTCCAATCCGGAACCGATGTAGGTTATGTAGTCACATAAATACACAGGGCGCCTAATAGTTCTACTGGGCCTGCGCGATTGAGTTCCTCGGTAGTCTTCGACTGGAGCGGACATGCCTGTTTCTGCTCCTCCATCGGGTTGTGGAAAAATCTGGAACCGGCCTCCAGGCGTGGCGGCTGAAGTCTCTGCGTCTACGCCTGGTTGATGTCACCGGACTCCAGGGACTACAGGCAGGTGTTCGCGCTCCCCCTCCGTGCTTGAGAATAGGGCTCCCTGATGTCTGGTAAATAGGGCCTGGTTCTCACCGTGGGTTTCTTGGTGATCTTTTTTTTTG
Source organism: Diadophis punctatus similis (assembly GCA_023053685.1). Lineage (NCBI taxonomy): Eukaryota > Metazoa > Chordata > Lepidosauria > Squamata > Dipsadidae > Diadophis > Diadophis punctatus. The sequence continues at coordinate 27,176,644 of JALIGW010000001.1, forward strand.
TACAAACTTTTTTATTTTCTCCACTTCATATACAATTCAATACACATATACCTTAAATATTACAATAAAAATACATATTTGTTCAATATAGTCAATCATTAAAAAATCAATATCTTATTCAACACTTGCCTCGTCAGTCATCAGTCTGTTCTACTTTATTTACACTCCCCTCTCTCTATCTCCAACATCTCCTCCTACTTTCTAACTCCTTCCCTCCTCCTCTACCCTCTCTACACCTTCTCTTCCTCCCCTTCTACTTCCTCTTTCACTTACTTTGCCTTTCCTTGAGTGCTTTTATGCTAACTCATTTTATATATGACAGACTGATGCTAATCTCAATTTTAAACTAATCATATCTCTTTTTTTAAGAAAAAATAAGAAATGTAATAAAAAATAAAAATTAACCAATATAACAATATTATTATTCTTTTTATATAGTGCTCTCTTCTAGGTACATGCTACTATTTCCATCTTAACTCCTAAAAAAAATCTAATTTCTAGTTTTGTCATCTGGGATATTCACCAGTTAATTTCAAATTTCCTTCCAAATTAACCGCTATTTGCTTAACTTTCCAAGATAGTTACTATCTTCTGCTTCTTAGTTTTAAGCCATATTGCTTCCTTCAATTCTTTAGTCTCTTTAATCACCGCTTCTGTTTTTTTCTTTTGTTCTATCAGAAAACTAAATGCCCAATTATTCTTTTAATTTCTCTTATTCTTACATTTTACATTTAAACAAATCTCATATATAAAAGTAGTACACAAGCATAATATACAATCATAATATACCCCTTTTTTCAACATTTAAATCCATTTTCATTATTTCTAATTATTTCCTCTCAATGCAAATATTTAATTAAATCAAATCAAAAAATTTATCTTACCACTATCAATTCATCCATCTCTTATATTTAAACATCAAAAAGTAGAAAAGAAAAAACAAAAAATAGCAAAGAAAAAATAAAATATAAAAAAGGAGAGAAAAATCCAAATCAACTAACTTACCAAATCTCAACTTAATAAATTTTTAAAGTGATAAACATTCATAATATACCCTATTCATTTTTAATATTTAAGTAATTTCCCTTAAATTCTAATAGTCATATTTATTCCATATTTCTCATATTGTCAGTTTTAACCACATTATTCCAAACACTTCAACAATATTAATTTTCATAAAAAGAAAAAGAAAAAAGAAGAAAAGAAGAAAGATCTTTAAATTTCTAATCAGATAGTTATATTAATTTTATATATCAAAATTTTTATCCATTAACATATTTATCACAATTAAATCTTATATAGTAATAAGAGAAGAAAAACAAGTAAATAATAAAAGAAAAAGAAATTCCATTTATGATATTTCAAAGTCTTCATCCATTCCCTTTTAATTTCCCAATTACTTCCGTTTTATATATGTATTCCCTCCATCCCCATTTCCTTAATTTGTTCCCTTTCTTTCGTTTACCTTTATACCAATAAGATCTCATTTCCCAAGCCCTTTTCCTCCCTCTTAAATCTACTATCTGTATGTATCTAGTTTTCCCCTTTCGTTCTTTAATTTTATGTATCTTAAAATCTTCTTCCTCAATCTGAACATCATCATTTTTATTATCTTTATCTCTTTTTTCACTGCCAAGCCCAGTGGAATCGTTATAACTCTCAACATAGTCATTAATCAATATTTTGTTTTCAGTGTTCTTACCCTTTTCATCATCATTTATAATGTTTTCTTCAGTCTTCTTGCCTTCATCTGTTATTATTTCCTTTTCTTTTTCCATAATTTCCCCTTTCTCCTTTACGTCCAGTCCAAAGCTTCTTCTTAAGTCTTTAAACAAATCTTTCAAGAATTCAGCCATTTCTTTATAGTCGATATCTCCCATATTTTCAGTTATGTTTCTCAAACCTAAAATTTTACAGAGTTCCAGCTGTTAACTGGAATCTGCCTGTACCACAAACAAGATTTTTCAAAAACTCAAGTTCCAAGAGTTTTTAGCAATCGTTTATTTCTTTGTCAGCAAGATCACAAATCACATAATTTCTATAGTCCTTTCAGCTGCTAATAGTAATATATTTCACAGCCTTTAATTGTCTTCTAGTAAAATCTCACCAATTAGATCCTTTTAATTCCATTTAGTCATTACAAGTCTAAATCATTCTTGCTGTTCCTTTGTTGTTAAAATTCAATCCAGTTCAGTTTTTATCCATCTTAGTCCAAATATTTTTTCTTTTATACAGTCACAAGCTGCTCTGTTCCAAAAACAACAGCTGTCAAAACATTTATTTCTGGTAATATCCCACGCTTACAGTGACTCCTCCAACCAGCAGATGGCTCTGTTTCTGTCTCCCAGCTCTGCCTTTAGTTATTTATAATCCAATTCTTCCATTTTTAAATAATTCCATTGACCAAATTACTTTCCTTTAAATTCCAAATCTTCAAAAAATAAAAACTCCAAATCCTCAATCAATTGGGCTTTAGTTGTAATTCAGTTTAAAAAAAAATTTTCCCACTCTATATTCTCCATATGCCAAGCAGCTGCTCCTTCACTTCCAATCTTTTTGTTTTGTTCCCTTTTATTATGTCCAAGTAAAGTTTCTTAAAGCTTTCTCCGGCAATATCACACACCAGCTTCTTCTGTCTTCCTCACACTCACCAGAACCTCGCTTTTAATTTTCTTTCCCCGATGATTCCAACTCTCTAGCTCATCTCCTTGCGATGTGACTGCCGTGGCTAGAGGATGGCTGCAATGCCATCTTCCACACGCCACCGGTCTAGGAGCAAAACTGGTTTCCTGGGGGGTATGCCGCCCCCCCCAGTCCACCAGCCAGCGCTCCCTTCTTCACCAGCCCTTCAGAGTGGATCCGACCTGGTCCCGTTCGGTCCAGGTCCCCAGGCGGTGTGGGTTCGGGGTTTCCCCTGCGGAGCGCGGGGAAACTCCGTAGCGCCGTGGTGTTTAGCCACGCCTTCTCTTGGTGATCTTTATAGCATGGTTCTCGGGGCGGAGACTCGAGTTGCTCCTGTCTGGTCACTGCTGCTCCAGGTGGTGTAGAGGTCTCCAGTTGGCGAAGCCAGGATTCTCCCATCTGACTTCTGAGCTGGTCAACGTGTCTCCACCATACTCGGCCATCATCTAGCTTACCGTATTTTTCGGACTATAGGACGCACCTTTTTACCCCAAAAAAGAGGGTCAAAAACTGGGTGCGTCCTATACTCCGGATGTTGCATTAGGCCACTGCCGGACCACGGGAAAGCCGCCGCCACTGCCTCCGCCGGACCACAACAAAGCCGCTGCCGCTGGCCACGGCTGCGGCCGTCACCACCGGACCACGGGAAAGCCGGCGGCGGCGGACCATAGAAAAGCCGCCACGGCCGCCCTGGCGGCGGCGGCGGTGACGGCCAGCAGCAGCGACTTTGTTTGGGGCGATTTTGGCGGCTAGCAGCAGCGGAAGTGGCTTTGTTTGGGGCAGCCGCGGCAGCTTTTTTATGGTCTGCCGCCGGCGGCTTTCCCGTAGTCTGGCGATTTTGGTGGCTAGCAGCAGCGGAAGCAGCTTTGTTATGGTCTGCCGCCCCAAACAAAGCCGCTTCCGCTGCTGCTAGCTGCCAAAATCGCCGGACTACGGGAAAGCCGCCGGCGGCATCCATAAAAAAGCCGCCGCGGCTGCCCCAAACAAAGCCGCTTCCGCTGCTGCTAGCTGCCAAAATCGCCGGACTACGGGAAAGCCGCCGGCGGCATCCATAAAAAAGCCGCCGCCGCTGCCCCAAACAAAGCCGCTTCTGCTGCTGCTAGCCGCCAAAATCGCCCCAAACAAAGTCGCTGCTGCTGGCCGTCACCGCCGCCACCGCCAGACCACGGGAAAGCCACTGCCGCCATTGCTGGCCGAAGCCTGTTCCTGAGGCAGCTACGGAGCCGCCGCCGCTGCTGCTGCCCAAAGCGAGCCACCTGACAGCTTTGAAGACCAACTTCCAGGTTTGCTGTGGGGCTTGTGGACTTCAACTCCCAGAATTCTTCCTCCAGTCATGCTAGCTCAAGAATGACTGGAGGAGGAATTCTGGGAGTTGAAGTCCACAAGTCTTAAAGCTGTCAAGTTTGAAGACCCTTGCCACCCCTAACCCAGGGCTCTTCAAACTTGACAGCTTTAAGACTTGTGGACTTTAACTCCCATTCCTGAGCTAGCATGACTGGAGGAGGAATTCTGGGAGTTGAAGTCCACAAGTCTTAAAGCTGTCAAGTTTGAAGTTTGTAAAAAGTGTATATGGTTGTAAAAAGTGTATATGGTTGTAAACAGTGTAGATGGTTGTAAAAAGTGTACATAGTTGTAAAAAGTATTCTGCTACACTGGTATTTTATTAAATAATATATTGCTACACCATTTCGTTCAGAATACTTTTTTCCTTTTTTTCCTCCTCTAAAATCTAGGTGCGTCCTATATTCCGGTGCGTCCTATACTCCGAAAAATACGGTAACTTTATACAATTTTGGGCTGGTGACTTTGATGACAGTGGCTTTCACCCACTTGGGATTCCCTGCAAAGTTTTGTGCAAAGACTAATTCATCTATGGCTAGTGTGTGCGTTGGCTTGCTGGATTCTAGGGGTGTCTCCGGATTATATGTGGGGTTCAGCCTGTCCAGTTGGGACCTCAGTTTTCATCCCATTAGCATTTCTGCAGGGCTCCGGTAAGTGGCAGCGCACGGACTGATGTGTTGTGCCAATAGGAAGTGATCGATCCACTCCTGCCAGTTCCCTGGGCCCATTCTAGTGAGAGTCTCTTTTGTCATTCTCACCATTCTTTCCACTTGGCCATTGCTAGCCGGACTGAATGGTGAGACAAACACATGCCTTATTCGGAGGCGGCCAGGAACGCTTCCATGTGCCAGGCTGTCAGCTGCGTGCCATTGTCCGATACAATGACATCTGGAAGGCCATGGGTCACGAATAGCTTCCTCAAGGCTCAGATGGTTGCTTCCATTGTCGATGTGGGCATGTTGACCACCTCCAGCCATTTAGAATAGGCATCCACCACATAAAGGAATGTTTGCCCTGCCATAGGCCCCACAAAGTCTAGGTGGACTCTTGACCACGGGCCCTTCGGCATCTCCCATTTGAAAGGAGTGGACCATGGTGGAGCCGGCTTGGTCTACTGGCATGGTAGGCAAGTTGCCACCCATTCTGTAATGTCCTGGTCTAGTTTAGGCCACTATAGGTAGCTCCTAGCTAGTGCTTTCATGCGCACTATTCCTGGGTGTCCTATGTGAAGGGTCCTTATTACTCTTTTCCTCAGGCTATGTAGAACAACAACTCACTCCCCCCATAAGAGTCACCCCTTTAGCATAGATAGTTCAGTCTGTTTGTTTTTAAAAGTTTTGAATTCTTCCCCTTCTTCTTCCTGTGGCCATCCCCTCAACACCCAGTTCATGACTTTAGACAACACATTGTCTCTCACTGTGAGTTCCGCAATGTCCCGAGATGTAACGGGGTTGGTCCATTCAATGTCAACCAGCAAGATTTCAGCCACAGGTGAAGGGTCCTCCATGAATTCGGGTGCTGGGCAGTGACTGAGTGAGTCGGTGTGTCCAAAGCTCTTCCCGGGTCTGTGAGTTAATTTATAACTGTAACTAGACAGAAAGATGGACCAGCGGGTCAACCATGGTGACATGTATTGTGGTGTTTGTTGGTTGCCCACAAGGAGTCCCAAGTGAGGTTTGTGATCTGTCACCACTTCGAATTTATGGCCATAAAGGTATTAATGGAAACGCTTGATCTGGCCACTGCTGCAAGCACTTCCTTGTCCAGTTGGCTGTAATTCCGCTCAGCTGGTGACAAGGCTTTTGAATAATAGGTGATGGGGGCTTCTGAGCCGTTGGGTAGTTGGTGGCTGAGGACTGCCCCCACTCCAAAAGGTGAAGCGTTGCAGGTTAGCACTAGGGGAGGGTCTCGCTGTATTGCATCAGGACACTTTTAGAGGAAAGCAAGTCCTTTATGGCAGCAAAAGCGTTGGCCTCCCTTTGTCCCCATGTCCATGTGGCCATCTTCCCCAGGAGCTGATGGAGGGGCTCAGCAACGGTCGCCTTCTGTTTTAGAAAAATGGCATAGATGTTTAGTAAGCCCAGAAAAGCTTGTAACTCTGTCTTGTTCCTTGGGGTCGGTGCCTCTTTTATGGCTTTTATTTGTGGGTAGAATGCCTGATCCTTCGATGAGGAACCCCAGGAACTCTACACTGATGACCTCAATTTTACATTTATCCTTCTTTACTTTAAGACCTCTTTCTTTGAAATGCCCTACTACTTCGCGCAGTCTGTCCATTAGTTGCTCTTCTGATTTCCCTGAAATAAGTACATCATCGAAGTAGGGGATCACACCAGGGATGCTGTGTAGTAAGCATTCCATCATGCTCTGGAACAGACCTGGGGCCACACTGACCCCAAATTGCAGGCAGTTGCATTTAAATGTTCCCCAGTGTGTCACTATTGTCTGGGCTTCTGTTGTGGCTGCATCCACAGGCAGCTGCTGGTATGCCTGGGCTAGATCAAGTTTGGCAAAAAAAACTCCTTTGCCAAGCGAGTGCAATAGATGTTGCATGATGGGCACAGGGTATGCGTTGAGCTGTAAGGCTTTGTTAATGGTTCCCTTATAGTCTGCACAGACTCGAATCGACCCATCCGACTTCATTGGGGTCACAATGGGGTTCTCCCATGTGGCGTGATCAACTGGTTCCAAGACTCCTTGGGCAATTAATTTGTCCAGTTGTTTGTCCACTTTCGGCCAGAGTGCGAATGGGACTCTTCGGGGTTTAAGTCTAATGGGAGTGACACTGGGGTCTAGGTTAAACAATATGGGCTTGCCCTTATATTTACCTAGACTCCCATCGAAGACGGTCTGAAAGTCGGCCAGAAGTTTGTCCAATTTGTCTCCCGCGATGTGATTCAGCCCGGTGATGCTGATGCTGAGTGGTTTGAGCCATTCCACTCCCAGCAGGGTCAGTCTGTGTCCTTCTATAATGGTTAAGGGTAGCTTCCCTCTGAAGTCCTTGAAGCTAATAGGGATTTCTGCTCAGCCGAGCACTCAAATGGGATTTCCTTGGAAGTCGTTTAGGTGAATGTTTTGGGGTTTCAGCTGCTGCCTTGTGATGGTTGGCATGAACTGCTTCAGGGTTCCCCAGGCCATAATGGTGAATACGGAACCAGTGTCTAGCTCCATGTCACATGGGAGTCCCTCAATGGCCAAAGTGATATGAAATTTCTCCCCTTGCCCAGTGTCGAGTGGCCACAGTGGTATGGTAGATTCCCCTGGTGTCTTGAGGGTTTTGGTGATCTCTTCACCTACCCCATTGTCCCCCTGGCCGGTTCTGACCATGGGACGGTTTCCCTGGTCCCATGGGTGGTCTGGGCAGGAATGGGGCAGGCTGGTATAGGGATGGTTGCGTGGCTCTGCAAGCCTCTGCTATGTGGCCCTGCTTTTGGCAGCAGCAGCAAATGGCTTCTTTGAATTTGCAGGCTGCCCTGGTATGACCCCTAGGCCTTGGCTGCCTTTGTTCAAAGTCTCTGGGGCTCACCCATCGTCCTTGTTGGATGCGGTGCATGTGGTCCTCCTCCTCTGATTCCTCCTCTGTGTCTGAGACCTCGGTCATCCAATCGGTCTGGCGATGGGTGTGATGGATTCCCCTGGTTCTCCGGATGTTGGCTGCAGAGTTGTCTGATGATTAGGCGGCTCTTGCTTCTTCAACCACATCTTTAAAAGTTGCTCCCCTCCAGATCAGCAATTTCTTCTGCAGGTTGAGGTCCCTCATACCTAAGATAATCCTATCCTTCATCATCTCCTCCGGGTTCATGAACTCGCACTTGGATGCGATTTCCCTGAGTTTAGCCATGAAGTCGTTGATGGATTCGCCTTCATGTTGGCACTGATGGTAAAACTCATTTCTGCTGACCATCGGAGGGGCTGAAGGCTCGCAGTATTCTTGTAGTTTGGCTTGTAGGGTTGTCCAAGAGATGGACTCAATGTCCGTTGATGCCACCAGTGTCTGTGCCATCTTGTATGCTTGTGGCCTGCAGTAGGTGATGAAGAGAGCCCTCTTGTTGTCTGGTAGGTCCTAGAAGGTGTTTGCCTCCAGGAACATGCAGAAACGAGATATATAGGTTCACTATTCTTCTGTCTTCGGATCGAAGAAGGCTGGAGCTGGAGATGTTTGTGTAGTCATCCTCTAGTTTGGCCGGGGCAGGTCGATGCTTGCTTCTAAGATGGCCATGGATGCCACGAGGTACCTTTGTCCTGTAGTCTTCTTCAACCATCACCAGTGTTAGATTCACACATAAATGAAGAGACGAGTCATAGGAACAGTTCAGCACCTTTACTGTCTATTAGTTAGAACTAATACAGACTGGCAAGTTGCAGGGAAACCACTTTTAAGGGCTTCCCTGAAACCTGCTAGTCACTGACAGCAATTTATTTCTCCCGCCGCGGGATTAGCCAATCATTGGCAGCTATGCAAATTGGTACTCCATACATCAGTATGTAACAACTTTTATTAGGGTTTACCATATACAGTATGTCACAGAAGTGACTGCACCCCCTCACATTTTGTAAATATTTAAGTATATCTTTTCATGTCACAACACTGAAGAAATGAGACTTGGCTACAATGTAAAGTAGTGAGCATACAGCTTGTATAATTGTGTAAATGTGCTGTCCCCTCAAAATAACGCAACACACAGCCAGTGTGAGTACCCCCCCCCTAAGTGATAATGTCCAAATGGGGCCCAAAGTGTCAATATTTTGTGTGGCCACCATTATTTTCCAGTACTGCCTTAACCCTCTTGGGCATAGAGTTCACCAGAGCTTCACAGGTTGCCACTGGAGTCCTCTTCCACTCCTCCATGATGACATCACGAAACTGGTGGATGTTAAGAGACCTTAACAAAGGCGAAAACAGCCTTCCCCGCTCCGTCTGGAGGCTGAAAACAGGCTGTTTCCTGACTCCCAGTGGGCCCAGAAGGCCCAAAAATCAGCTGGACCTGAGCTTGCGTGCCCACCGATATGGCTCCATGTGCCACTTGTGGCACATGTACCACAGGTTTGCCATCACAGTTATAGACTATCTGGACAATCCCCTGCAGTTCCCTTGGCAAGGTTTTTCAGAAGTGGTTTGGCATTGCTTCCTTCCTAGGGCTGAGAGAAAGCAACTGGCCCAAAGTCACCCAACTGGATTTGTGTCTAAGGCAGGACAAAGATTCAGTCTCGTAGTCTCTAGCGTGATGCTTTAATTGCTACATCAGACTGGCTTCTATAATCTATATTACTTTGCTTTCCCATATTTTTGTCTCAGCAGAAACAGTCTTCTTTCCCTGAAGATGCTGAACTCCAAGTGGAGTAGTATTTGGGCCATCATGGGAGTTCTGCTCATCCGTTCAGTGGCTGGAGGGCCTATACCCTGTGCGTGTGTGAGGATGATGGTAAGTGGACTGTTCACCTAGGTCCCTCTTTTTCTTAGATGGCTGTATTTGGGAGAGATGGCACAGAACTTAGACCATCCAATGAAAAGGTTGTGAATTAAATTCAGATAAACCCAAGAAAATGCCTTGTAATGTTTGTATGGAATTCTTTACCAAAGATTATGGGTGATAGTTACTCACTTATATGGGGATTAAATAGAGATTATTGTTCTTAATGCTCTCTGAATTTGTATTGAAGACATTTCATTACCCAAACTAGGTAACTTCACCAGTGCACTGATGATGTTACCTAGTTTGGATAATGAAACATCTGGAAGAAAACAACCAAGCTCAGAGAGAACCATGTATGCTAATTAAAAAAAAAGCCAGATGGCAACTGATTGTGGGCATATTACATAATTAAAATCAAATAATATTTTTTAAAATCATGCCTTATTATTTATATACTGGTCTAGACTTTCATGGCCAGTAGTGCAATGTTGAGCTTCACAGTTTAGTGACCATTGTTTAGGCAACAGATCTCCTGACATTTTGCCAGCAATCTTGAGAGTATTTCCTTCTCCAGTGCGCTGCTTAGGAGAGTCCAACATGGGTAAAGCTCAAGCCTGATTGGTAGGGACTGAGTTTAATTTGTTTGAAATACGCCCTCTAGATGCCCATTTGGCCAGTTTAAAACTCAGTCGATAGCAGTAGGGACGTATAGTTTTTCTCTCTTACAGGAAATAGTTTTTTCTTGGAAATTTATTCAACTAGTTGGACTCTCCTACAGCAAATCGATGCTACAAATTATCAGGTAATAAAGGGCAGGCTGGCAGAGCATTATTTTAAATATCAAAACCCGGGGGGGGGAGTCCCTGTCCTCTGTGGGCATTACTCCTTAGCAAGCGAGTCTGCTAATTAAGTGAAGAGGGGAGTCTCCGGTCCTCCGCGGACCCGGCTCCTATTTCTGGATGGCTTACTTGAAAGCGGATGTGAGGGTCCGTCCCTCCTCTGCTGCTGACAGAAGAAACAAGAAGCTTCAAAGCGGGAATGCCTCCGTGGCCTCCCGCTTGACTTCCTTAAACCAGTGAGGCTCGGAGGAACGAAGGGGGGGCATTTTAGGCTTCCTTCATCATCAGTTGCTAGGTAACAGCTTCTGAGCATGCGCAGAAGCGACCCAGTGCTTCCAGGCAGACAGGATTGTGGGCGGATCGGCGCGACATTCAAAGCCTCAATATCCGGTCGGGGGGGAATCTCCATGAGGCAGGGGCCATCTTAGGGAGAGTTTTTCCCTTGCCGCTAAAGCGAGCAGAGCCTCCGCGGGGACCCCCCCAGCTGTTTTTCTCCATTTGGATCCGCTTGCCTCCGCTTGCCTCCACCAGCCTCTGATCATCTCAGCTGGCTCCGTTTGCCTTCCGCTGACCCCCGGTGGTCTCTGCCTGCATCTGCGGAACCCTGCTTGCTCTCAACCGACTCTGCTGGCCTCTGTGGCCTCAGCTGCCTGGGGATTATCTGGACTTCAGGGCAGGGTGAGTCTATCTCAGCCCCTCGATTAGCTCTCCTCACGGAAGGGGAAATTAATAGGAATTAAGGCAAGGGCTTCCCTCTTCAGTACAATCATGACTGATAAAGTTGAGGACTGCCCCATGGAGGAGCCTTGCGTGCCCACACCAGCCAAATCTAAAGAGAAGGGGCATTCATCCAGAGGCAAATCTAAAGGCCCTTCCAGTGCAGAGGTGGCTCTTAAAGAGACAGAACGCAGACTCAGGGCGCTGGAGTTACAGCTGGAGCAGACACAGAAACAGATGTCTTCAATGGCTCCACAACCTATGATTCTATCCCCAGCCAAGAATATTGCCTCAACCATGGCTGTAAACCAGTGGGAGGAGGCAGGGACAGCCATTGAGAGAGATTGGTCCCCAGAGCGCCCGGGAACAGCCCTAAATTTAGAAGTAACAGAAATATTACCAACTCAGAGAATTGAGAGGGGGGCTACCCCCACACAATTATATACACAGGCAGTCCCGAGATCTATACCCACAACAACACCAATGCAATCTGCTACTGACAACCGTCCAGGCATAGATACCTGGCAACAACTGCCACCAGCCTTACAGGATATGATTGCAAATGCGTATTCGCAAGGCATTGCTGCAGGGAGACAACAAAGGCCTCCCTTGTCACAGGTTTGGGTGTCCAGCCAAGGGATATGGCCTGCTACGGGGTACCTTTCTACGCCCAACCTTCAGAGACGGAGGGACGCGAGACACTAGAGGAAGGAGGTGCTCCAGATGGAGACATGTCGGAAGATGAGGATGTAACCCCGGAACAGCCCATTTACACAGGTCTGTTCAACCCTGCCTTATTTAAGACTCTATTACACAAGGCGAAAGTTACCGGTAATCTAGGCGCCACACAAAAAGCAACGGAGCCCTCTGTGGGCATTGATCCGTCGGCTGGCCTGTTTGCTGAACCGGAATGGGAAACAGAGTTACTCCCCCCTTCCAAGATATTTTTGGACAATATCAAGAAAGCTTGATCACAGCCTACGGCAGCACCAGGTCCCTCAGTGACAGAACGTAAGTTCTATGGATTCGGGCCAGAGATGGAGACTCTGTTGCAATTCCCATCGGTGGATCAGCCAGTGGCGAGTCTGGTGTCCACATCAGTCCTCCCAGCAGAGGTGGCAGATGGGCTGAAACCGGAGGATAAGAAGGCAGAAACACTGATCCGTAAGTCGCATCAGATGTCAGCATGGGCGGTGCGGGCATCCTCGGCAGCTTCCTTGCTCAACCGCACGTCCATCATGAGGTTGAGAGAAATGCAGTCCAGGCTGCGCCCAGAAGACGTGCGATTCCGACAGGATCTGAACAAACTGTTGGCAGCAGCAGAATTTTCAGCAGATGCCACCCTAAATGCAGCAAAATTCGCATCCCGGGCTATGGCCACTTCTGTATCATCACAACGTCTACTCTGGCTACGTAACTGGCAAGCAGACATATGTTCAAAATGGTGCTTGGCAGCCCTTCCCTTTGGAGGCGATCGCCTATTTGGCGAATACCATGGCCGAAAGGCCTGTTGTATGCCTTTCCACCCACAGCAATCATTTCGAAGGTAGTAAGGAAAATAATTCTGGAAAAAGCAGAGATACTCTTAGTGGCTCCACACTGGCCCCGTCGGCCTTGGTTCGCGGATCTAGTGGAACTGTCAATAGCACGCCCATGGAGAATCCTGGACCAACAAGTCTCCCTCAGCCAGGGGGCACTGTTACACCCAGATCCCCAATGGTGGCAACTCACCGTCTGGCACTTGAAGGGGTCATCCTAAAACAAGACGACCTACCAGACAATGTCATAGCCACTATTCAAGCATCCAGACGAGCTTCCACCACACGCATATACAACGCTACCTGGACGGCATACTGCCGATTCTGTACCAAGAACCAAGTTCAATCCTTGCCGTCCTCGCTACGCCAAATTCTAACTTTCTTTCAAACGGGCTTCGACAGCGGCCTGGCACCCAACACGCTGCGGAGACATGTGGCGGCACTATCAACAATAATACAGTTAAACAACTATAGATCCCTCTACCACCATCCGAGTGTTCGAGGGTTCCTGAGGGGTGCTGCTAACCTTAGACCACAGGTGATCCATCGGTATCCCAACTGGGACTTAATGTTAGTACTGCAAGCGCTCACCGAGGAGCCCTTTGAACCTCTTCAGACAATCCCTCTTCGACTGCTCTCACTCAAAACGGCCTTTCTGGTGGCCATCACATCAGCGAGAAGGGTCTCAGAGCTGACGGCGCTCTCGGTCAGACCGGACCTATGCAGAGTCCATCAAGACAGAGTCGTGCTGCGCCTCGATCCCGCTTTTCTCACAAAGGTGAACACGGGATTTCACAGGGCGCAAGAGGTGGTCCTCCCGGATTTCCACGCCGGGGCCATTCAGCATCCGGAGAGCAGTTGGCACAAGCTAGACGTCCGTAGGACCCTTGAAATATACATCCAACGGACAAGGCCATTCAGGAAAACAAAGGCACTCTTCGTATCCTTTCTTCCAGCTTCAATGGGGCAAAAGGTGTCGTCTCAGACGATGAGTCGCTGGCTCAAAGCATGCATTACAGAGGCATATCGCAGTCAGAACAAGATCGCACCCGGAGGACTTAAGGCACATTCCACCCGAAGTGCGGCAACTTCGGCAGCATGGCACATGCAAGTTCCACCTGAAGATATCTGCAAAACGGCTACATGGACTTCAACTTCCACATTTGTGAAACACTACCGGTTGGACTCCTTCGCATCAGCAGAGGCGGACTTTGGCAGATGAGTTCTCCAGACAGTGTCAGACGCTTCTGCTCCCCTGGTCCAACCCTTTCCCACCCTGGACAATTAGGCTTGGGTATATCCCATGTTGGACTCTCCTAAGCAGCGCACTGGAGAAGAGCCGTTGTCTTACCTGAACGGTCTTCTCTGTGCGCTGCGTGGAGAGTCCAAACCCACCCGGGCTAGTGAGGCCCAGGGTCGCAGTCCTTTCTAAATCAGATGAGGTTATAATATTCCTCCTTTACGCCTTCATTTTAAACTGGCCAAATGGGCATCTAGAGGGCGTATTTCAAACAAATTAAACTCAGTCCCTACCAATCAGGCTTGAGCTTTACCCATGTTGGACTCTCCACGCAGCTCACAGAGGAGACCGTTCAGGTAAGACAACTGCTCTTTTGTCCCCATTCTTAATACATCTTCTTAGCATTTCCTTTTGTCTTCAATTCTGCCGTCTCTAAAAATGTTGTGAAATTGGGAACTATGATGATGCAGTGTGTTTGTTTGAAAAGATTGTTAGCAGCGCAAGGAAGCTTTTTGCAGTCAGAGACCACATTCAATATCTTTCTGTCTGTCTGCGTCTGTCTGTCTGTCTGTCTGTCTGTCTGTCTGTCTGTCTGTCTGTCTGTCTGTCTGTCTGTCATTCTTCTTCTTCTTCTTCTTCTTCTTCTTCTTCTTCTTCTTCTTCTTCTTCTTCTTCTTCTTCTTCTTCTTCTTCTTCTTCTTCTTCTTCTTCTCCTTCTCCTTCACCTCCTTCTCCTACTTTCTCCTCCTCCTGTCATTTCTCTTTCCCTCTGCATGAAGTCTAAGAGTGCTGTGATACTTCATTAGAGGAGAGGGAATAAACATTCCATCTCTTGTTTTCATTTCATTTCTTTTTTCATTTGAGGCAAAATGATAAGCTGTGCTGAAGTTTAATCCATCTGTTTTAGCCCCACTCTTCCAGAAATCAATGACTCCCGTTTCATTGGGGAATGTAGTCCATGGGCTCAGATGGTATAATCCAGCTATAGAGGGGGAACCCACTGATGGAAGGGACTATGGAAGGAGAGTGTACCAGAAGCAAGCTAGGCTGAGCTACCCACTGGATGGCTGATAATGGGAATTTAATTTCCCTATTGTATTATCTCTGATCTTCTTTTCCAGACCACCAGTCTTTCCATTTCTTAAGCTTTTACAATGCATTTTAAAATTAAAGTCGAAAAACTCTGAAATAATTACCTTTTTCAGATCTATGTCAGTATGCACAGCAGATCCATATCTTTGCATGTCTAGAGCTCACGGAGATGTCAACCAATAAATGTCAATAATTGACATCTTTTTTTATTGCTGATAACCAAACCCTGCCTCCTGAACCTGAACAAATCAGTTGAACTCCCTCATCTCCAGCTAAAAGAAAAATATTGCTCTTCTACCACATTGTTGTGTATATTTGGTGGTTTGCAACAACAACAACAACAACAACAACAACAAAATCTGAGAGGCTGATAGAAATGCTGGGACGGGAAAAGCACCCTTATGATCAGCATGGCGGCAAGCCTGCATGTATTTGACAACTTCAAGGGACATTCCAAATGTTAGCAGAATGGTGGCAAAATCTTTCCAAATGGCAGCCCCTGGGCAGCATGTAACAAACTGGTGGTGGCAGGCAGTGCTAAACCCCCCCCACACACAAACACCAGAACATTGGAAACTGATTGCTGAAACTGCATCTGACTCGGTTTCACATGGAAATGAAATAGTTAAACTGAGCATGGGAAGAGGAGGTATGTGGTGAGGATGCCCTCCCAATGGAAAACAGAACCCTGACCTGAATTACAGAAAGACTGAACTTCTTGATGTAGTATAGCAAAGCCAGTAATTTTGCAGATTTGAAAGATCAAAATAACTATTCCTTGCTGGGGAAAATAGTGGGGGCATGAGGCATTTATAATGGATTAGAGGTGGGAGGGCTTCAGTAATGTGGAAATTGCTGGTCTGAAAGGGATGCCTGGAAGCTCAGGATGTTCATAGAGGAGAAAAGGATCTCATTCTCAATGTTCTTTAAGAAGCAAAGGCAGAATGTAAATCCAGTGGATAGGTGAAGCATTGACAGGAGTAATTTTGTCTTGCTATCTAACTTCATTTATGATTTCAAACCATTTATCTCACCTAGTCTAGGATCCAATTTCCAACAATGGCTGGAAATTCGTAAGTGGGAAATAAAGGTTCCTTATTATTTTTTTTTTTTTGCCGCCTACCATCACTGAGAAAAGCAGTTTTTGCTGGTTCCTGACCAAGTGAAACATATAGGAAATTCTTTCGGTGAGAGGATGTGAAAGCAGATGTGACAAGAGTGGTTTGACTGGCTAGGTGAGAGTCAGTCACCTTTTTGGAGGTACCAACTATTGTTAGATCGAAGCCTTCTCCCAAATTGCTTCCTGCTTTAAAGGAATACATAATCCATGCGCTAATAAGATTGTAAATACGACTGAATTAAATGTAAATAGGAACAGTTGAGCTTTAGAAAAACTTGCCTGCAAATTGTGCAGATTTGCTGGTGAGCCTGACTCTCATTGCTGAGGCACTAAGAGAAAATGAGGAAGGGGAAGGAGCTGTAGGCTGAATTGAAACTTTGTATAGTTTTGAAGTCAATGTCTCCCTGTTTGTCCCCCTGTTTCCATTGCAGAACTGCCTCAGGCCCTGTGGAATGAACCCCTCAAATGTGTCTCCAGTATATCCAGGAACTGGTCACATACAGCCTCCCTCTGGAAATAGTCAGATCACCGATTCGGAAAGATTGAATGGGAATAACAACAACGCCGGCAATGTCGTCTACAACATGAACACGCCTTGTAACTCCGGTGCAGCTGTCCCCTTGCCTTGTTCAAGACCCCCATTGAATTGGGAAAGTAACTCACAAAGCCACCAAAAGATCCAACACAGGACAATGCACAAGAAGATCAGCTATTCCTATGAGGTGAAACGCATTCGATTGGGGAATAAACCCCAAGTCAATCAAGGGTAGAGGAACCGTTGGGTGATTCCTCAGCACGCCCATTTGCTGGGAGATGGAACACCCCAAACTTGACTCCCCGGAGGAAAAACAGAGCAGCGAAGCCACTAAGGTGGACAAAGAAAAGCAGCTGAGAAAAATAAAAAAATGATAATACTGCCTACAAGAGGCACTACTTTCAGTGGAACACCCCAGCCCTGGCCAAGAAGAAGCGCTACGGCGGCTTCATGACCTCAGAGCACAGTCACACTCCACTAGTGACTCTTTTTAAGAATGCCATCATCAAAACTGCCTATAAGAAAGGCCAGCAAGGGTGAGGGAGATCAGGACCAGCCGCACCCTTGCATGGTAGCAATGGGGAAAACGGTCTGGGCACCTCACCTATGAATTTCTCTGACATATTTCATGATAATATTATTAACGAGCATCATTTATTTTCCTTGTTCTTACTTATTAATATTAAATAAACTCACTGCTTTTAGGAGACACTTTCATGTTTGCCTTCTGGTTTTGTATACCAATACTTGGTGGGAAGCATGGGTGGCAGATCTTTAAGGTGCGGAATGGGACTTTTTGGCTCCTATCCTTGGCCGCGCCTGCTTCTCCGCCAGGGTTCCGCCTCCTGGCATTCAAATCTAGCTTTTCTCCTCAGCGGACACACCCCTAGCTGTTCATCCTGGCCAATGGGCCACAGCCCCTCCGCCCCACACGCTTCAGCGCGGCCCATTCTATGACATACTGTTCGGCCCAGCCTTTTAGCCGCCCAGGACAATTAGGCGCCAGCCAATCGGCTAGCTGCCAATGCTGGCAGCCAGAAGCCATGGTGCGATCGATCGTGAGGGGGGGGGAAAGGGTTGGGGAAGGTGCTGCAGCCAAACTGTCTCAGCCGCTTGTTAGGAGAAGGAAGGGGAGGGGGTGGAAGCTCCCCTGCACCTGATCGTGCCTCCCTGATGACGAACGGGAAGGGAAGAGCGGGGGAGGTGGGTGGTAAGTACGCCAGCTTCATCCAAAGGCATTTTTGTTTCAGGTCTTAGGAGAGAGAGAATGAAGAAGGGGGGAGAGGGAGGGAGGGAGGGAGGGAGGGAGAGAGAGAGAGAGAGAGAGAGAGAGAGAGAGAGAGAGAAGAAAGAAAAGAAAGAAAGAAAAGGGAGAGGAAGGAAGGAAGGGTGGGAAAGGAGATAGAAAGAGAAGGAAAGAGGAAGGGAGAAAGAAAGAGGGAGGGAGGGAGGGAAGGGAGAAAAAGAAAGGGAGGGAAGGGAGAAAGAAAGAGAAAGAAGGAAAGAATGAGGGAGGAAAGGGAGAAAGAAAGAGAAAGAGAAGGGAGAGAAGAAAAGAAAGAAAGAAAGAAAGAAAGAAAGAAAGAAAGAAAGAAAGAAAGAAAGAAAGAAAGAAAGAAAGAAAGAAAGAGGGAAGGTAGAAAGAAATGGAGGGGGAAAAGCTGCTGCTCCCCACCACCACACTCCCCACCATCTTAGGTACAGACATACGACATCGGTGAAGCCTGGCCATGATGGTCATATGTCAAGGATTGCCGTCAAAATGGAAAACAGTACAAGCAGTCCTTAATTTACGACCATATCATATAGTGACCGTCCAAAGTTACAATGCCACTGATGACCATTTTTCACAGTTATGACCATTGCAGTATCCCAATGATACAGTGATTTACTGTTGGATGGGTAGCAACTGACTTGCATTTATGACAGTCGCAGCATCCTGGGGTCACATGATCTCCCTTTTGCGACCGTCTGACTGACTTAAACAATGATCCACTTAACAGTTAACGGTGGCAAGAAAGCTCGTAAAATGGGTGAAAGCTCACTGAACAACTGTCTCTCTTAGCAATGGAGATTTGGGAAAGCCAGATTCACTTAGCGACTGTGTGACTGACTTAGCGACCATTCAAGTTACAATGGCACTGGAAAAAGGGACTTATGACTGTTTTTCACACTTAATGACCGTTGCAGCATCCCCATGGTCAGGTGATCCAAATTCGGATGCTTGGCAACTGACTCTTACTTATGACGGCCTCAGTGTCCCAGAGTCATGCGATCAATGGTGGACATACAGTAATTCGAGGGGTACCCTTACCCTTCCCTTATGAGTGTGTCAATCACCGGTAATCCGGCAAGCCTTTGCTCTCAAATTCTCAATCTGGCCCACAGTGATTGACATCCACTGTTGGTGGATGGATTGAGTAAGATGCGTCGAAACTCACTTTAACAACGCTCGGGCTTAGCAAGCAAAATTTTGGGCTCATTTGTTGTCGTACGTTGAGGACTATCTCTGCCTTCCTCTGCATGGCAGCCTTGCCTAGTAAACTCCCTCCCTTTTCTGGGAATTTCTCCTCTGTGTTAGAGGCACCAAAATAACCAGGATATAAGGTATCCTGCTGGGTTGGACTAGATGACCCATGAGGTCACTTCCAGCCCTGGATTGCTGTGCTGTTTCAAAGCATCCTCTGAAGCTGCGTCTAGTGCCAGGGTTTGTGGTCCTTCCTTCCTCTCCTTTTTCTCTTCCTCCCTCCCTCCCTCCCTTCATCTCATTCACTTTCCCTTCCCTTCCCTCCAGGGGTGGGTTCTAACTTACCTCACCGCCGGTTCGCTTCCTCCCACGCCACTCCGACACGTGCGCATGCACAGTACCGAAAATGCAGCTTCTGCGCATGCGCAGAAGCAAAAAAGAGCTAAAACCTATGGGGTTATTCTTCTGACATATCTCACACTGATCCATTACTACCTTACACAACCTTCTCACATTCTCAATCCTGTATCTTTTTCCAACCATCTCTTCATTACTCTTGGACCTGCATGAGTAGTCTGGTGGACACGTCTCACTATTGGCCAAGTTAGCTGCCTAGGGCTAGGCAGTTGCACTTTATCCTTTACTATCCACCAGCCATCTTTCCACTGACCCATCTGTTTCTAACTTGTCTCTACCATCGTACCAAGGAGGAAAGTAATCAATAGGTTCTTCTGGCATTAATGCAACTGCACAGGTTGTAGTCTCTGGGCCCATGGCAGCCTGTTTAGCTCAATAGTCCCCTGCCTTATTGCCCCTAGAGACTGGACCGGAGTCAATTTGATGTCCACGGCAATGGAAGATTGCAATGGCTTTAGGTAGGTGGACAGCTTCCATCAAATCTTCCAGGAGTTTCATCTTTAAAGCTTTTCCTTCAGCTCCTACATAGCCTCGAGATTTTCATAAGGTGGCATGGGTATGTGCAGCTAAAAAGGCATATCGGCTATCAGTATATATAGTCACTCGTTGGCCTTCAGCTAAATAGCATGCTTCTATGAGACCCATTAGTTCAGCTGCTTATGCGGACATGTGTGAAGGGAGCCGTCCCTGAAGCAAGGGACCATCTTCTGTCACTACTGCTAATCCTGTAGATCTTTTTCCATCTTTCATGAAGGATGAACCATCTGTCCAGAGTGCCAGATTTCTATCCATCTATGGCTCAGTCTTTAGATCACTAGATTTCCCCCCGCTCGCCGAACCGGGAGCGATTGCCGGCTGGCCACACCCCCAAACTGGCTCTCTCGGCGGCACCGTCTTGTTTTTGGCTTCTGTGCACGTGCAGAAGCTGTTTTTTTGCTTCTGTGCATGCGCAGAAGCCGGGTTTTTGCGCATGCACATGTGCACGCCCACGCAGCGCGGGAGGAAGCGAACCGGCGGCGAGATAAGTTAGAACCCACCCCTGAGTTGAAACCAAATGCAGAACTAAATTAAAAGGTGGGATCCACTTCTGCCCTCCTCGCCTTCTAAAAGGGCATCAAGACTTAGCTTTGACTGTTGGTTTAAAGCCTCAATAGGGACGATCTATACTGAAGATGGTTGATGGGGTAAGAGAGATGATTCCAATGCTGTTTACACACTTGGTTTTTAGTCCATTTTATGTTTGTTTTTATATTAATGTTTTTATTATTCTGTAAGGCACCCAGAATTCCTTAGACAGTGAGATGAATGACAGATAGATTTAATAATTTTTTTTAAAAAGAGCACCTGCAAGCTGGCTTGCATTTATCAGGAAGCTTAATATATTGCAAGGGCTTCTGAGGAGTGTCATGTACAGTTGTGCTCATAACTTTACACACCCTGGCAGAAGTTATGATGTCCTGGCCATGTTTCAGAGAATATGAATGATAACACGAAAACCTTTCTGTCACTCATAGTTAGTGTTTGGCTGAAGCTATTTATTATCAATCAACTATGTTTACTCTTTTTCAATCATAATGACCACAGAAACTACCCAAATGACCCTGATCCAAAGTTTACATACCCTGGTGATGTTGGCCTGACAACATGCACACAGGTTGACACAAAGGGGTGTGAATGGCTATTAAAGGTAACCATCCTCACCTGTGATCTGTTTGCATATAATCAGTGTGTGTATATAAAAGGCCAATGAGTTTCTGGCCTCCTGACAGACCCTTGCATCCTTCATCCAGTGCTGCACTGATGTATCTGGATTCTGAGTCATGGGGAAAGCAAAGGAATTTTCAAAGGATCTGCGGGAAAAGGTAGTTGAACTGTATAAAACAGGAAAGGGATATAAAAAGATATCCAAGGAATTGAAAATGCCAATCAGCAGTGTTCAAACTCTAATCAAGAAGTGGAAAATGAGGGGTTCTGTTGAAACCAAACCACGGTCAGGTAAGCCAACTAAACTTTCAGCCACAACTGCCAGGAAAATTGTTCGGGATGCAAAGAAAACCCCACAAATAACTTCAGGTGAAATACAGAACACTCTGAAAACATGTGGTTTGGCTGTTGCAAGATGCACAATAAGGAGGCACTTGAAGAAAGATGGGCTGCATGGTCGAGTCGCCAGAAGAAAGCCATTACTATACAAATGCCACAAAGTATCCCGCTTACAATATGCCAAACAGCACAGAGACAAGCCTCAAACCTTCTGGCACAAAGTCATTTGGAGTGATGAGACTAAAATTGAGCTTTTCGGCCACAACCATAAACACTACATTTGGAGAGTAGTCAACAAAGCCTATGATGAAAAGTACACCATTCCTACTGTGAAACACGGAGGTGGATCGCTGATGTTTTGGGGATGTGTGAGCTACAAAGCAGTGGTGGGTTCCTCCCGGTTCAGACCGGTTCGCCTGAACCAGTAGCGACCCGCTGGTGATGTCATGATGATGTCACCGAACTGGATTGGTCGGTGCCGATCCATGGGCGCCGCCATCTTTTTAAAAAAATCGATTTTTTTTCCTGATTTTTTTTTAAAAAATTCCTTTTGCACATGCGCAGAAGCGGAGTTTCTGGCACTGCGCATGCATTGCCATTTTGTTTTTGGTGGGTTTTTTAATTTTTCAGGGTTTTTTGTCGTGCACATGCGCGCGCGCCATGAGGCATGCCGACATGGCACGGGAGAAAGCAAACCGGCAGCAAGGTAAGTTGGAACCCACCCCTGCTACAAAGGCACAGGAAATTTGGTCAGAATTGATGGCATGATGAATGCAGTACATTATCAAAAGATACTGGAGGACAATTTGCATTCATCAGCCTGGAAGCTGCGCATGGGACGTACTTGGACATTCCAACATGACAATGATCCTAAACACAAGGCCAAGTCGACCTGTCATCGGCTACAGCAGAATAAAGTGAAGGTTCTGGAGTGGCCATCTCAGTCTCCTGACCTCAGTATCATTGGGCCACTCTGGGGAGATCTCAAACGTGCAGTTCATGCAAGACAGCCCAAGAATTTACAGGACCTGGAGGCTTTTTGCCAGGAAGAATGGGCAGCTTCACCATCTGAGAAGATAAAGAGCCTCATCCACACATACCACATAACAAGACTTCAAGCTGTCATTGATGTTAAAGGGGGCAACACACCGTATTAAGAAATGGGGTACGTAAACTTGTGATCAGAGTCATTTGGGTAGTTTCTGTTGTCATTATGATTGAAAAAGAGTAAACACAGTTGATTGATAATAAATGGCTTCATCCAAACACTAACTATGAGTGGAAGAACGGTTTTCGTGTTATCATTCATATTCTCTGAAACATGGCCAGGAAATCATAAATTCTGCCAGGAAATATAAAATTATAAGTACAACTTATACAAGTCAAGATGAAGACCACAAACACACAAAGCCACACCCCTTTTAACATATAAGAAAAAGGAGTGAGATTTCAATTACACACTTTGTTCTCAATATGATGTCAGCAGAAGTGAAGACAAGCATGATTCATTTTCAAATGGCCTTTGAAGTTTTAGGCAATGGAAATGATGATGTGAAGTATTTAAAGATAACATTGAATAGCAGAGGAGGAACCTGGAAAGCTTGGAAAATTACGGTAGCATTACTATAAGCTAAGGTAAATGTTCCCTTGCACATGCCTGTTAGTCGTTTCTGGCTCTAGGGGGTGGTGCTCATCACCGTTTCTAAGCCGAAGAGCCAGCACTGTCCGAAGACGTCTCGATGGTCATGTGGCCTGCATGACTAAATGCCGAAGGCGCACGGAGCACTGTTACCTTCCCACCAAAGTTGTCCTTATTTTTCTACTTGCATTTTTTACATGCTTTCAAACTGTTAGGTTGGCAGAAGCTGGGACAAGTAACAGGAGCTCACTCCATTACGCGAAGCTAGGGATTCGCACCACTGAACTGCCAACCTTCTAATTGACAAGTTCAGCGTCTTAGCCAGAGCCACCGCATCCCTCATTACTGTACTTTCTGATAACTTGTTATTTTGTCCCTGGCATTTGCCTTGTTTGGAAGCCATTAGTATCCCAGCAAAACACCAATGGCTTGATGACCCAGAAATATTATGTTAGCTTGTCTTAAATGAATGCTACAATGCTACAAGAGATGGAGACATCTATTGACTTTGCGAAGAGAGGACGACTCCCTTGAGTCAGATTTGACTTCTGATTACCTAAACACTTCTTTGCAGCTTTGTGGCAATAATATGGAAGTGGTCTGTCACTGCTGTCTTCTTCCATGGTTGGTTTTTTGTTTGATTCCCCAGTCCAGCCTAAACCTGAGTCTTCCTGCAGTCTCTCATCCAAGTATTAACTAAGTCTGATGCAGGGATGGGTTCTAACTTACCTTGTCGCTGGTTCGCTTCCTCCCACGCCGCGTGGCTGCACCCCATGGGCATGCGCGTGCTTTACACAAATGCGCAGGTCTAGTGCCAAAAATTCAAAAAAGAAAAAGAAAGCTGAAAACAAGATGGCGGCACATGCACAGTGCCGGAAAGTCAGCTTCTATGCATGCACCCCCCCAAAAAAAATCAGCAATTTTTTTATTTAAAAAATCCCCCCAAAAAAATTCCAAAAAAGAGATGGT
This sequence comes from Diadophis punctatus similis, assembly GCA_023053685.1. Classification (NCBI taxonomy): domain Eukaryota; kingdom Metazoa; phylum Chordata; class Lepidosauria; order Squamata; family Dipsadidae; genus Diadophis; species Diadophis punctatus. Next base: position 27,200,697 of record JALIGW010000001.1, read on the forward strand.
GGCGTCCACGGACCGGCACCGACAGAACCGGCTTCATGACGTCACCAGCAGTTTGCTACCGGTTCTATAGAACAGGCACGAATCGGGAGGAACCCACCTCTGGTCTGATGCCACTTTAACTATTTTCAGGTTAGCGAAATTGGTTAGAATAGCGGTCAAGTTGGCCCTCCTTTTTAATGTGAAATTTGGTAGTTATTTGTCAAGTAAAATTTTCATGTGTAGAAAGATAGTCTGTATTTCCTAGGGAAGGGTTAGGGTTAGGGTTAACCCCCATGCATGCGTGAAGGGCTCACTGAATCCTCCGGAGTCTGTGGATGGCGAAAAATGGATTCCAGCTGATTTTCGGCCTTCTGGAGGGCGGTGGGGGAGGTCGTTTTCGCCTTCCCCAGGCTTCAGGAAAGCCTCCAAAGCCTGTGGATGGCAAAAAACAGACCCAATGGCCCAATAGGAAGTTCGTTTCCGAACTTCCGGTTGGGACGTTGGGGCATTTTTCACTCTCCCCAGACTTCAGGAAAGCATCCTGAAGCCTGGGGAGAGTGAAAAACGGCCCAACGCCCGAACCGGAAGTTCGGAAACGAACTTCCGGTAGGCCTGTTGGGTTCATTTTTCGCCATCCACAGGCTTTGGAGGCTTTCCTGAAGAAGCCTGGGGAAGACAAAAACAACCTTCCCCTGCCCTCCGGAGGGCCAAAAATCAGCTGGCCAGCGCACACATAGGGCAACACCTCACATGCCCTGAGATATGGCTCCGTGTGCCACCTGTGGCACGCGTGCCATAGGTTCGCCATCATGGTCCTAGACCAAAACAAACAAACACACACACTAAGGAATTCCTAAAAGTTTGATATTCAAAGAAATCATCTATCAATAAACATATAAAAATAAGCCACATTTACACATCATTCAAGAGACAATAAAAAAGCTAAATGAAACAAAAAGACATGTCCTCTCCAGCAGTCAACACCCAGATAAAGAAGGGATTAACATCAGACCAACGATTAAATAATCAAGCAACCCTACAATAATGAAGTAACATACAGCGGTCCTTGCAGTGTCTGCTCTTGACCCAGCATAACTAAAAGGGTTAATACACTCTAGTTAATGAAGAGGTGAACTGGGTGACTTTACTCACTGTTGTCAGTTTTCCAGGTGTACTCATGGCGAATAGTCACATGCAAGTCTTCCACAGTTGACGTGATGGCTACTGCAGTTTTGTCCAGCAGATCCAAAGCTCCATAACAGCAACATATTTGAATCCTATTTAAATATTAACTGAATCACCACAGTATATCGCCCTATTTTACAATTATAAAAGACTGATCCTGAAAACTTCTTAATCTAAGGATAAGAAACATCTGGCCCTTTGGATGTTATGACATCCTTGACCATTGACCTGCTGGCTTAGGGTTGTTGGGAATTATAATTTAGCAGGAATGTCTTTTATCGTTTGGCTCCTTTCTATCTGCTTGTTTAAATGAGTTTTATGCTTAGTCTGCAGAAGAGCTACAGATGAAAGCCTGCCACTGGTCCAGATTTTGTCTTCAGTCTACAAATACATCCTTTCCTTATATTTTTAAGGTAGGATTTCCACAATCCCTGAAGACTGGGCATGATGGCTGAAGCTGATTGAATTTGGAATTTATCTCAAACATGGCAAGCAGGCCACTTTTTAGAAATTTTAAGATGGTCAATTAAAACCAGATGATTGAAGAAGAATCTGGCATGTTGCAACAAATAGCACCATCTTCTATATGTTTTTTTATCTACATAAGTTCTTCTAATTCGAAGAGCTGAAGTGGTGCAGTGGTTAAATGCAGCCACTGCAGGCTGACTGCTAGTTCAGCAGTTCAGCTGTTCAAATCTCACTAGGCTCAAGGTTGACTCAGCCTTCCATCCTTCCGAGGTCGGTAAAATGAGGACCCAGATTGTTGGGGGCAATATGCTGAACTCTGTAAACTGCTTAGAGAGGGCTGTAAAGCACTATGAAGCGGTATATAAGTAAAGTGCTAAAGTAAGTAAAGTAAAGTGCTATAATTCAGCAAAAACATATATGCTTTCTTATTAAATAAAAATGATGGCTATCTTCAGCCTAGCAGTAAAAATAACCACCACCACCACAAGGGTAAATTTGGCTGGTATTCTGGGAAAGTTAGAGAGCTTGGAAGAGAGCCTTCTAGCAAAAGATTGCTCTAAAATCTTAAACTGAACAGAATCTTTTTATAGGTGGCGACAGTCAGGAATTTAACTGGGAACTTGTGTATGGGCACTATTATTGAATCCCATCATTACATTTTGGCAGTAGCTCGATTCGTATCTCTGTATTTGAAATTGAAATTGTTATTGTAGGAAATCTGAGAAGTTTGTACCAAATTGCTTTGATGTTTCAGGGCAAAAAATTACTTTTCAAGGGATAGAAAATGTTCCCTAAGGATCTAAAAATCCACTTTTCTTAATCTCTTTGCCTCTCTGAGGGAATCCCCAGGCTTTTGGTCATAGGATGAACAGAATGACATTATGCTGCTAGGCAGCCAGGCAGATTTATTGTGTGCAAATATCACAGCAGGCAGGTAAAGCTAACTTGGAATCAGGACTATAGGGGACTGCATGGCAACAAGCAGTGAAATCTGGAGTATAATGTTGTGATGCAAATTCTGCACTGTCTGTACTTGTATGCAAAGTTACAGCACTAATATGAAAAGTGAGACGTGTTGTGACATCATAATACAAATTTCACATTGTTTGGTGTAATCTTGGTTAGGAATACATTCCTGTGGACAGGACAATAATTCCTGGTCACGTGCAACTTCTATTCCTTTGGAGAAACCACAAGGCTGGAAGGAACATTTTTCTCCATATGGATGATCATCTTTGCAGCAAAAACCCCTCCTTTAGTTTTAAAAAGTTGGTATTTTTTGCCACAGCTGAACATTTAATGAGCAGCACATTCCCTGCAGCTCCTCCCTGTAGTTTACTTTCTCTTTGTTCCTCCCAAACAATATGCGTCAGTGTTTTCTTTTTCATTAGAGTGGAACAGTTTTCTGCACATTTTAGAAATTAGAAAAGGGCAACTCGAGGTCCCAGGATTGTATGCAGGCCCTCAATCATGCTTCCCCCCCATTTAATAGCATGTGGAACTTCAACCAATAGTCAGGATGGAGCTGTGAAGTTTCCGAAAGATGCCCTAATTAATTCCTGAGCCTCGAGTCAAGTTTCAAAAGAAATCCAGTCATTTATGAGGAGCAACATTCCGGCAATTACTCAAGTAGAGTCAGCTCTGACCCCACATAATTTATGGGCCCCCATGACCCTGTATTCCCCCTCCTCCCTGGGTATGTCATAAATCACATTCTCCAATGGAAGATGTTGGCTGGCTGTAAAAACCAAACCCCTCCTGCTGGCTCTGGTAACCTGGGGTACAATCTGGAGAAAGGCATGTGTGGAATGTACTTCCGGTTGAGGCAGCCAAGCAGCTATGTCAGTTCTCCCCCCTTCTGCTTATGGCAACTTGAAAGCTGGTCTGGAAAGCTTTGCAAGTTGACAGGAGCCTGCAACAGTGCAACTGAAGTATCACCTGTAAAAAGGATGATGGGTTTAAGAAAAGGAGCAGTGCGTCTATTGTAGCTGCCATTTTGGTTTATTTAAACCTCTCCCCCACCTTGCTAAAAACCCTTCCTGCCTTTATGAAGTTTGACACATGTTAATGGAAGAAGAGCACTAAGTACTCTTAATATTGTTAAAAGAATACTCATGCATATCTACCTACTGTATTTTTCGGAGTATAAGACGCACCTTTTTACCCCCCAAAAGAGGGTGAAAACTTGGGTGCGTCTTATACACCGAATGTAGCCCCACCCACCCACCCCCACCCTTTGGCCTCTGTCTTCCAGCAATTTACCTGTTTGCAGCAAAGAGGGAACAGCCTGTAAAGCCAAGCAAGTCACTAGCAGCTTTCCGAGGTACAGCTGATTTGCCACGTGGGAAAATGAAAGTGAAACTAACTGCAAAAAGGCAGATAGCTGGAAGAGACACGCAGATTTTTATTTTCTGCTGAACTGGATGGAAGGGGGTAAGTGAATAACTATAAATGTCTGTAGAATGTTCAAATTATTTGACTTATTTTTTAAAGACTGCTTTATTATTGTTCTAGAGCCAGGGGTCTCCAACTTTGGCAATTTAAAGACTTGTGGACTTCAACTCCCAGAATTCCACAGCCAGCTTTGTTAGCTTTGCTGGCTGTGGGATTCTGGGAGTTGAAGCCCACAAGTCTTAAAGTTGCCAAGGTTGGAGATCCCTGTAAATCTAGACAACTTAACAAAATAAAGAAGCTTTTTAAAATAAATGCTTGCTCTGAAGAGGCCCAGTGCTATTGTATCTTCTTTTAAATAATAGAGAATAATGTATACTTTCAGAAATTTTTATTAATTTTAACAGCTCTATATAAGTATAGTCTGAAATGTAACAGTGTCCTGTTTAGTATTAGAGTTTAGTTACCTTGGAGTAGACCTATTTAAATAATCAGGAGTTAGTGTGACTACATTTAAGAAAACTTTCTGGCATAATGTACATTTCTCCAGTTCTTTGCTATTTTTATGGGTCAAGCACACATGCACAGAAATACACAGCAAACAGTGTATATCATCTGTGCTGTTTGCTGTTTGGCAAATTGCTTGGAGGCAGAGGACTTTTTTCCTTGTTTTCCTCCCCCAAAACTAAGGTGCGTCTTATACTTCGGTGCGTCTTATACTCCGAAAAATACGGTATGTGGCATAGCCTTATACCATCATGTTCTCCAAAAGATTAAGTATACACCCTGACACCAAAAATTGCCCTTGCTTTCATTAGAACATTTGAAACGAAGAGTAAAATTTCAGTTATAAGGAGAGGAGAGGAAAAAAAATGCAAGGGAATTACTTTGAACAAGGAACCACACACATAAATGAGACAGACCCACAGAGAATAAATTCATTTTATGTAATGGATTATCAACACACGCTTTTACCAGAGAGAGGAAACATTCAATTCTTCAACACTATTAAAACAGCTTCTAGAAAAAGGAAGCAAAACAAATTGCCACCTTTTCCCACAGTCTATAAAAGGCTCTGGGGATGTACTTTGTGGCATTTGCCATGACTGAACACAGGTTGAGCACGAAGAAGGGAGAGAAACCAAGCACAAGTGAGTGGACTCTAAGGGAAATGTCCAACCCCCTTGCTTGAAAGGGATGTTGCTCCCTGGCCCCAGGAGCTCCCTGCAGCTCACAAAGGCGGCATGATAGCATTCAGCATGGCCCAGGAGGATTTGTTGCTCAGCTTCGTCTTGGCATGCAGTCTGGCTCTCAGTAGACACACAGATCCGGGAACTTCATCTCATATACCGGGATGGAGTGGTTCTGAGGCTGGCCATAAGCAGCTGTGATGGTTCCAGAGGGACTGGGAGGGGGTCTGCAATGGAAGGGGACAGGAAGACAGGAGAAAAAGCGTGTAGGGACAGGAAGGCACAAGACATCTAAGAGCTCAAGAAAAAGAAAATAGCAACTGTCCCAAAAACTAAACTACAGAATGAGGTGGGAAACTTTGTTCCGCCAACTGGGAATGAAGAGCAAGAAGCAAGAGCAGTAAATCGTTATTTGAGGAAAGAGGAAAGCTTTCCTACGTCCTCATCCCATATAGATTACGAATCATACCAACATGTTGGTCAAGGGAAAAGTCTGAAAAGTTGGCTTCCTGGGGCTGTGATCTCTACAATGAAAAAACCTTTGGGCAACTAATGCTTATTGCAGAACTCATTGCTACTAGATGCTACAAAGAGCAAAAATAAATAGAGATTTTCCTTGAGCCACCTAGTTGCTGTAGGATCCCATAAAAGGCAAGTGTTCTTTAGGAAGAAGTCAATCAGTTCAAGAGGATTCCTACAGAGGATCTAAAGCAGAGGTCTTCAAACTTGGCAACTTCAAGACTTGTGGACTTCAACTCCCAGAATTCTCCAGCCAGCTATGCTAGCTGGAGAATTCTGGGAGTTGAAGTCCACAAGTCTTAAAGTTGCCAAGTTTGAAGACCTCTGATCTAAACCATCCTTCCTTACTTCAGATCTATTCAGGTCCTTTCAATCTTGCTGTCTTGCTGAACCACTAACATTGCTATTTCTCCTAGCAATCTGCTGCCTGGATATCCCTAAGGAGAAAGTTATGTCACCTTCCCTTACCGTATTGTGATCTCAAAAATCTGGTTGAGCTTGTTCTGTAGTAGAGTTGCCTGCAATAAGAATATCACATTGATTTTACGTACTGCCAAGTGGAAAAAACACTTTTTTTCATAAGAGTTTGCATCAAGTTCTACTTATTTTTTTATGGCACTATAACAAAATCCTTTAAATTAAATTGACTACAATTCTCCCCCTCCCAACCTAGAGTGGATCAGTCTTATAGCTCTGCTCCCACCCCACTAGTGATCACATCCGGCTTAGCTTTCCAAGGAGCAAACAAAGATACTAAGTTGGCTCATGCGAAAATAGCGCGATCCTGAGTTCCAGGATCTGAGTTCTGAGTTCCAGAATACGGCACCTCTTTTATCTGTAGAAACGGACCAGTAGTGAAACTGGACCGAAAGGATTTCTTTTTTATTCTTTTTATATGCCTGTTTTGGGAGGAAGGTCTTTCCGGTGCTGGGTAAGAGGCACTCCGGCCAGGAAGCAGTTGCGCTCCCTTGGCAGAAGTGGCGGGAGGGGGGGTTGCACTGGCTTGTTCTCAGTGGTGGGCTTGGGGGACGTTTCATTGACACTCTTCCGGTTTCCGGCATGCACATGCACTCTGGGCAATTGGTCTTTGCACATGCATGCGCGCCAGAAACTAGAATATCAGGTGACCGGTGCGCATGCGTGCACCAGAAACCAGCTGATCTTCCGGTCTCCAGATGCCGGCTTGCTCGCGTGCTCCCGTTTGGCACTTGGTGCCGAAAAGGTTCACCAACACTGCCCTACATTCTCTGCATAGATTGTCTGTGCTGACCTAGCACAAAAAACACCACTTTTATGGTTGGAGTGGACTACAATGAGACAGAGGTGACATCATAATTGACAAAACTTGATGATGTTTCACTTTGGGGCATACTACAACCTGTAAAACATTGTTACTGATCTGTCTGAGCAAGCAAAATAAGAAAAATAATCTTATTTAACTTTTATCAAGCTGAATCAACAGATAAAGAAGCATCAAGGATAAGTTACAACACAAATAAAACACACTTCTCTTCTATTGACACGCGGTATGATTTCATTATTCAATCTCCTACTTCTTTCAAGATATGCTATCCTCCGTATGAGGATTGTTCCTCAATATACACCAAGGGAAACAATATAGGCAGGCAGAGCAGGAGAGAGGGGACACAACAGGAAAACCTGATACTTACTCGGGCTCCACAATGTGCTGCAATTTCTTCAAACGGAGCTTTCTGGAATTTTTCAACCACCTGCCGTCTCCTTTCCCTCTCTTGTTCCTCTACAGCGACGCTGTCGACTAACAAGAAAGCAAGAGAAATTAATGATTGGGGAGGATTAAATTCTGCCCATTTAAACTTGAGTTCAGTTTCCTGGCTTAGGCTGGAGGAATCTTTAAAAAGCAGAATTTGTCTTAATTTTTAAAGATTCCTCCAGCTGGTTCTAATTGCTGTGGTATTATTCTGGGATGCCTATATAGAATAGGAGAAGGATGGAAGGCGTTAATTAGAACAGAGCAGGGGTGAAATCCAGCAGGTTCTGACAGGTTCTGGAGAACCGGTAGCAGAAATTTTGAGTAGTTCGGAGAACCGGCAAACACCACCTCTGGCTGGCCCCCGAGTGGGGTGGGAATAGAGATTTTGCAATATCCTTCCCCCAGGAGTGGGGAGGGAATGGAGATTTTGCAGTATCCTTCCCCTGTCATGCCCACAAAGCCACACCCATCAAGCCATACCATGCCCACCAAGCCACGCCCACAGAACCAGTAGTAAAAAAAATTGGATTTCACCACTGGATCAGAGATTTTCAATTGTGCCTACCATTCCTGTCCTAATGTACCCATATATTCATACTTCTTGTACTCTTAATCATGCTTCTACTAATATATATATATGTGTGTGTGTGTGTGTGTGTGTGTGTGTGTGTGTGTGTGTGTGTGTGTGTGTGTGTGTGTGTGTGTGATTTTTTACTGATAAATGAAAATAAAGGGAGACTTTCATTTATCAGCAAAAAATCCTACACATATAGAATAATGTGTCGGCTATATAAAAATAAAAAAAACAGCCTGGATGGTCCCAGTGAGGGGCTGAAAGGCAAAAAGGAAGCTGTGATGCTTTCTCTCCCATATTTGGGTACACCAGGATAACACGACAGAAAAACATATACACACACACACACACACACACACACACACACACACACACACACAATCATGTCTATATTTGTTTTTACTTTGCTTATAATCATATATGCTTGACTAAAATAAAATAAAATAAATAATAAATAAATAAAAAAATAAATAAAAAAATAAATCTAGTTTTAGCAGAAATAGTATGCAGAGACTGCCATGAAGAGACTTACCAATTGCTTTCTTGAGGGTTTCATAAGTGATCTCTTCAGCTGGTGCTCTCTTTGGGGGATTGATGGGAAGAACACAACAGACAATGGTAGAGAAAGAATATGTTAGAAACTAAAATCTGTTAAAATCTGAGAGTTTAGAAAGAAATTCTACTTTAAAGGAATAGTAGTTAGATAGTTAGACTGACAGTTAGAACAATTAATCAGTGGAACAGCTTGCCTCCAGAAGTTGTGAATGCTCCAACACTGGAGGTTTTTAAGAAAATGTTGGATAACCATTTGTCTGAAGTGGTGTAGGGTTTCCTGTCTAAGCAGGGGGTTGGACTAGAAGGCCTCCAAGGTCCCTTCCAACTCTGTTATTCTATTCTAGTCATCAAGAAACTTTATTTAATAGAAGAAAAATCGAACTACCTCATTAAATGAATCATCTGTATATTACCCTAAGAATATAAGCAAATGATAAATCCCCTTTTCCATTTTTTTGTCTGTTTTGCACCCCTCTAACCAACCCTCTCTTCTAAACAATTCTGCCACTTGCCCAAAACCCTCCCTCCTTGCTGCATGCCAAACGTCTAGGTGGCCCAAAGCATTGGAGACACTCAACTACCTTACTAGGGAATCCATGTTCATACATTTGGTTAGGATTTGATAAGCAGTCCATTATTTTCTTTTCTTAAATTGTACTGTGGAGTTTGTTTAATTAATGAAAAGCATTTGTTTTAAGAGATTTATTCTCATACTTCTATGAACTGTCTTGTAGCTAAGAACACACAAGTATGACAGATTCAGAACAAAAACAGATGGATAAGCACAAGAGCAACAATGTGAAAGTACATAAGCTTCATTTTTACATGCCAGAATAAAAGACATTTGGCATTTCATAATTATCCAGAGTGGGCTTCTGACCAGGTCAAAGGAAGGGAAAAAAAATCACTGAGCGTTATCTTGAATTAAAAGTTCTTATCCTTGACCTACCATAAAACCAGAAGCAATGTGGCAGCATCTCTATGCATCTGATGAAGTGAGTTGCAACTCATAAAAGCTTATGCCTTTTATTAAAACCTGTGAGTCAGAAAAGATGCTGCCAGACTCCTGATTTATTGCTATTATCAATACAGATTTTCACTTAGATTAACTTTCCATCAAATCACAGAATTGAAAAAGCCATTTAGACCATCCAGCCCTATTTGTTATCTGTGCAAGAATCTTAATCAAAGCATCCACAACAGGATATTCAGTTTCTATATGAACACAAATTGGTGCTCACCAACTCTTTGGAAAACTGATTCCACTGATGCATTCCTTCTACTACCAGGATTTCCCCCTAATATTCAACTGGAATCTATCTTTCTCTAAATTAAAACATTTATTCCATATTCTGCATTCTGGGATAAATGCATTCTGGGATAATCGAGAATGGTCTTGGCCTTCAGTGTGATAGCCATAGTTGAACAATGTTAGTGCATCTTCCCATAGTCATTTTTCTCAAGGCTATGTATAACCCTTTCCCCTCAGCACCTCATTGAAAGCATTTCCAGGACTCTGATTATCCTGGATTAATCATCCACAAAAATGATCAGGGCACCAGAGACTAAAATATATGAAGAACGATTGCAGGAATTGGGTATGCCTAGTTTAATGAAAAGAAGGACTAGGGGTGACATGATAGCAGTCGTTGAAGGGGCTGCTACAAGGAAGAGGGGGTCAACCTACTCTCCAAAGCAGCTGAAGGCAGAACAAGACGCAATGGATGGAACCTAATCAAGGAGAAAACCAACCTACAACTAAGGAGAAATTTCCTGACAGTTAGAATAATTAATCAGTGGAATAACTTGCCTCCAGAAGTTGTGGATATTCCAACACTGGAGATTTTTAAAGAAGAGATTGGACAGCCATTTGTCTGAAATGGTATAGTGTTTCCTGCTTGACCCGGAAGTTGGACTAGAACAGAGGTCTTCAAACTTGGCAACTTTAAGATTTGTGGACTTCAACTCCCAAAATTCTGAATACTGGAAGTTGAAGTCCACAAGTCTTAAAGTTGCCAAGTTTGAGGACCCCTGGACTAGAAGACTCAACAGCCTTCAAACGCTGTTATTCCTTACTACTTCCTCTGTAATTGTACTAGATTTTTCTGAATATTTCTTAAAACATGTTATTCAGAAAGGGGAAGGGTACTCAACACTGGGTTGAAATAATGCAGAATACACTGGAACTATCTTCCTATGATTTAAAAAGGACACTGTTGTTAATGAAGTCTAATTCAACAGACATATCGCAGTGCTGATTCAAATTCAACTTGTGGTCAACTGTAATATCGGGAACCTTTTACCATATAATATTACCATACTAGATTTATGTAAAATCCAATAGTTTCATTAGGATGACAAAAGAAGCGTGATGTTACAAGATAAGATCTGCTTTTATGAATGTGCAATAATATGACATATATACAAAAGGGATGGAGGGCATCGTGATACACTGCAATGCTCATTATGACATTTGTAGAACCTCACAGAATGTCCATGGTTATAACCTGAATCTGCCCCTGGGCATTTGAGTTTGAGTGCATTCTTCACTTAGGAAGTGAAAAATTCTGGGTTTTTATCAATTAAATTTTATTCAATTCTCTTCCTTAGCCTTTTGAAATAATTTTGAATGTTGTTTTTATCTTCTGAAATATCAGGCATTCCACCAAGTTTACACTAATCTACAAACTAAGCAAGTTATTAATGAAACTGTTCAAGAATACTGCAAGAGTAGTGGAACCCCTGATGAGCAATGCAATGCTTGAGCAAAGAAATGAACTCAAGATACCCTGTGTTATGTCCATTCTCACTATGAATATTACTTTACAAAAAACTAAAGATAATTGACATTGCTTTTTGTTATAAGTAATGCATATTCAGGTTAATTTCTTGCAAACACTGCAGATTTTTCAAGATCCTTACAGACTTAATCTCTTATAGTTTTTGATCTGTTTTAGAGTTTTCCCAGATTGCCCCCCCCCCCGCCAAAGATAGGAACATTGGTCCCTCATGTAATCATCCTGTATTCTCCAGAATTTCCAAACATAATAAATAGGGATTTACCAACACCTTCAATGATCCTTTGGTACCTGGGATGCAATTCATGTTGCCTTAAAAATTTGAACTTGGAAATCTAATTCAATATACCATAGGCTGGAACACAACAGAACCAATAAACAAGTAGGATAAACTATTTTATATAAACTATATAAGACTACTTCAGCTTCAACCACAACAATACACGAGCACACAACAGATACAAACTCAAAGTGAACCGCTCCAAACTTGACTGTAGAAAATACGACTTTAGCAACAGAGTGGTAAATGCCTGGAACTCACTACCTGACATTGTGGTTTCGTCACCAAACCCCCAAAACTTTACCCTTAGACTGTCCACTGTTGACCTCACCCGATTCCTAAGAGGTCAGTAAGGGGCGTGCATTAAGTGCACCAGCGTGCCTACCGTCCCTGTCCTAATGTTCCCTCTTATCAGTACTCATTTTATGTATATAAACAATGTTATATCTATGTATATTACCAACATGTACCTGACAAAAATAAATAAATAAATAAATAAAATAAAATAAATAAACAAATGGGATGAACTAAATCCTTTCCCAATCAAGTTGCTATTACAGATTATCTGTTTTAAAGCCCTCAATTTCTTATTGTTTGGGCAAAAGAATACAATAAACCAGTACATAATGTCGTTAGATCCTTAAAAAACTGATCCACAATAGGTACAAAATAAAATAGCATCTCAAAAAGTATAATGTTGGGAAGAGAAGTTCAGAACAAAGCAAAGAGAACCTCACAGGACTGGTAATAGGTTCCCAACCATCCATTTCTCATTCAATTTATGCATGCTGTGCCTAGCCAAAAAAGGGTACATTGAGAATGGCATACCTCTTCTTTCTCAGGGCTATTTCTGGATTCCACTTCAACTTGTAGAGAGATGGTCTCTCCAATACTCCTCCTCTTAGACAGTCTGTCTTCATCTAAAAGGAGAAAGGGAGGTAAAATCATTTTCTTTCCCAGCTGGAAAGGTTATGTGTCTAGCATTTTGTGGGGAATTATAAAGCGAGAGGAATTATTTGGCCCTGGTTTCCTGTGACAGTGATTGATAAATAAACACATGCTGCCTTAGAGAGACTGGATTTCCACAACATGCTAAACTCTTAATATGAGTTAACAAAACACAATTGGTGTGTTTCTTTGAACATCTACATGCAATTGCACAAACCATATTACGACTCAACACGATAGCCCATTTTCACACGAGATACTTAAGATAATGAGTTTCCTTAATAGGTTGAATCATTAACCAACCCAATTTTTGCTTAGTTTGGCATGTTGCGTGAATACAATCAAGGAGTTGCACACTGATTCGTCTTAGTCCAGCTTCCTGTATCTGCTATCTTTGAGATTCTTGGCTATAGTTACAGCCAAAATAGTTATAATGGAGGGGCTGCTATCACTTAAATTGTGGAACATGCATTTTCATGACAAAGAGATCTTGCTTTAATTTCCTAGCCCCTTTGCTTGTAATCCTTTAATTCAAAAATACTGTGAGCGTGTTCTTTTTGTACCACTGAGACCACTCAGAGGACTGTTTTAAGCAAAAGCAACCAGGAAGTTTATAAGCATAGAACACTCCTGAAAGTTAGGACAACTTGTGACCGTGAAAGGTGCCATAGTTTTGCATCTCTAATAACTAATCAGTTAAAGCCTAGGCCAGGGGTAGGCAAAGTTGGCTCTTCTATGACTCGTGGACTTCAACTCCCAGACTTTCTGAGCCAATCATGCTAGCTCAGGAATTCTGGGAGTTGAAGTCCATGAGTCATAGAAGAGCCAACTTTGCCTACCCCTGGCCTAGGCAAGCACTTTGTTTTAGGGAATTGGTTATGATTCTGAAGTCCTCAATTTTCCTTGAAATTTTCAAGCATACCTTGCTTTCAGAATGGCTTATCTTTTGGCAAAATTACAAACCACTGAGGACATTTTCCCCAAATCTGAATCAATGTTTACATAAGGACAAGTGTGACTGTGCAAAGCAACCATGAACATTGCTTCTAAACTAGTATGTGCTAGATCAGTGGTTCCCAACCTTTTTGTGATCGAGTACCACTTGGAGGTCCCGTACAGTCGCCGCGTACCACCTGGTTCCAGAGAAACTAAATTCGATCAGATATCACTTAATTTCCATAATTGTACAAGTAGAACACGCAAACCAACTAAATAATAATAAAAATAGTAACATACACACTGAGATGCAGTAATGAATATCAAAGGGTAACTTGAGTCAAGAGAACATAGTGCTATCAATAACAGAGTGAGATTAACCTTAGCTCGAGAGCTCACTACGACGCGCACCTTCTCGCGAGGGTTCTACTGCGTGACTGCTGAGAGTTCAGAACAGTCACCGTTTCTTTTTTGGCCCCGCGCATCCAGCAACTGGATTCTCGGGCCGCTGGGACCAGGTGGGTGGCGTGTGGCAACAGTTGCAAATCGTTGCCAGATTATCTTGTGTTACGCAGTAAACATTTTTGTGAAGTAAAAAATAACTAACTAAAAATCGTTCATGACCCCGAAAGTGTTCGCGTACCACCTGGAAGGCCCTCGCGTACCACTAGTGGTACACGTACCACAGGTTGGGAACCACTGTGCTAGATGAATCCAAAGGGACAATGACTTTCCAATCCTTGCCTATTCTCAGATTGGTGCCTCTCCCAGTAAGACAAATATCACAATATAAAGCAACAACACATAGTTCTTGAGGTTGATGGACCATACAACTTTGTTTCACTTTTTTTTTTCTGTTTGGGTGAGAGACCCACAGGGTTTAGAAAACTATAAGAGGAAAATTGCAAATGTTCAGTTAAATATGGGTAAGAAAGAATGCAATGGGTACCCTGTAAATTTAAGAGTTAAAAATAAAGTGATGTTGCTGTGCAACTCCAATCCTTCACAATAAATAACACCAGATGAAGCAAAATGAACACATTACATAATTTATCAAAAATTGCTGGTCTGCATAAGTTATTTCTGGTGTTTGCTAGTCCTGAAGTGCTTTATTACATATAGAAGGAGTAGAGTTTGTTTTTGTTAAACGCAGTTTTTCAAGTAGGCCGCATAATTGAATTCTGTGCCTTCAAAAAGCATTTTCTGGAATGCTTCTAAGTCTTAAGCAGGAAAAAAACAATCTTCGTTTTATTGTACTAGCTAAAAAGCCTCTCATCCTCTCTTCAGTTCTTGGGTAAATGCAAGGAATTGAATTCAGTTCACTAATTTTCTATCAGGAAGCCGTGGCTGATAGAGCGGGCTGCGTAAATACACAGATGACTTCTAGACCTGAAGACTAGTCTAGAAATCTAGAAGGCTGGAAGATCTCCAAGATCCCTTCCAACTGTTATTCTGTTATTATTCTTGAAGAACCAGAGTTACAGAAAGCAAACTTCATTGTTGTGTTCTCTGTGCTTCACAGGATTGGGGGTGGGGTGGGGTGGAAAGAGGCCACTCCCTGGGTCCCTCCTTTGCAGGTTTACCACAGGGCAATTCTTTCTCACCTTTTAGTCAATATGTATATGGAATGGCTGGGTGAAATGATATGCCAGTTTGAGATTTCATTAATGATATGTGCCAATGTTAGGCTGGCCAAGTAAGACTGCTGAGGTTTTATTTTAACGTTTGGAGGTTATGTGGGCCTGGCTGGAAAGGAACTGTCTCTGATTCAATCCTATCAAGACCAAGTAGCTGAAGATGCTACGGCCTCCTAGGTTTGGAGATAGTAGAAGGCTATTCCTTCAGCGAGTACATTAAAGTTGAGAGGGATAAATGAAACACAATGCTGTGTTTGAGTGCAAAGCCCAGCCGTATGAAACACAAAGACCACAATGAAGAATCAACCACCATCAATTTGGCTCTTTGGAATACTTTTAAGTCAAAACACAATAGAAGTTTGTTCTAAACATAATGATAAAATTCTTGAGTATAGAAAATATATGAACCATTGCCCTCATACCTGTCAGCTGAGGGATGTAAGGTGTGCTGAGCCTATCTGAATTGTAGCCACTCCCTCCCAGCACTTCACTGATCTTGCTCTGCCGGAAGAGGATCTCGGGGCCAAGGTGATCCAGGTTCCGTGACAGCCTTTGGGTCAAAGCAAGAGAAACAATACATGACTGTCCCAATGACTCCCCAGGTACGCATATTACGCAGCAATTGGTCTCCAGGGAAGAAAGGACACCTGAGAAAAACAGCTGAAGGCAAATGATGGAATAATTAAGCGGGTTGAAAAGCCCACTTGTTCAAAGCATCGTTATCTAAACTAAGGTTTCTCAATCTTATCGATGTGGTGCAGACCCACTCTCAGAATTCCCCCAGCCAGCAAGTCAATTCTGGAAGCTGAAGCCCATACATCTTAAAATTGCTGAGGTTGAAAAGCACTGATTTAAATTACAGTAAGGATATAATCAATGGGTTTTAAGCCAGGGTTGTCAAACTCAAGGCCTGCAGGCTGGATCTAGCCCACGGGATGTTTAGATCTGGGCTGCGGGGCTGCCCTGGAAACAGCGAAGGACTGGCCCGTGGTTCCTCTGCCAGCGATAATGGAGCTCGGGAGGGTTGTGTGCGGCCTTTCTGAGCTCCATTTTTGCGGGCAGAGGTTGCAGGAGGTTGTCGCTGCCCCCCAGCCTTGCCCCAGCCACCGCAGGTGCTCGACATGAAAGACATCAAGCTGACCACGCCCACCCAGCCCCCAATGTCAAACACAACCCTGATGTGGCCCACAATGAAATTGAGTTTGACACCCCTGTTTTAAGCTAACAAAAGCTCTCATACCTGGGTTTCTCTACAAAGACACCTTCAGGGAGCAAGTAGGGAGCCTCTTTTTTCCTCATCTCTATAACCTGGAGAGAAGAAAAATGCAAGACTTTTTTTTTTTTACCAACTTGGTGTGGTCAGTTCCCAATGTAAAAAAATATCAGATTTTATCAGATCAGATATCAGTATTATCTTTGGATGCTCTGCCTGACAGTGCCAATAAGCTCCCCTGCTCTGGGTTGCACAGAGCTATGGCTATGGTTAAGAATGAGCAGGTATTGAGACATGTCGACCAACTGCTTGTGACTTCATCAACACTAGTCTCTAATGTTTGTCTAAATATTACTGAATGCCATCATTGCTCCAGTGCAAGACTAAGAGATGCAGAGAACGAATTGGAATCAGGAGAGCACTGCTACTCAGGAATCTCTTGATTAGTACTATTGGGTTAGCAAATTTGAGTTCTCAATATATCAAATCTGGGAGCCTGGTTAACTATTTCCAATACACAGTTGTTGTTAAAGGCACCTGTACACACAGTCCTTAATCACATCCAGCTGAAAGTTATTAAAAGTTGGGTGCTCCAGAATCTCTTTCTTCTGTATGAGATAGGCAATGATGCAATGCAATGGCAGTAAACCACTTAGTGTGATGATTCTGCATCATAACATATTGACAGGCAATGAGAAGAGATAGAGAAAAAAGACAACCACACTTTTCAGGAAATGTCCAGCAAGGCTTTGGGTGGGTGGGTTTAGTCCAGAAATATCTGATACATGTGAGTACTTTGAGGGTGTAGGCGATTCATCTAACATGGCTGAGCATCACAACAGGGAAAGTCCTGTTTGTGGGCCCCCTAAAAATCCCACTGGTTTTTTACAGGGTATGGAGTGCTGGGATTTCATATTCTTATGACTCTCTGTGCTCCAAATGTTTTGGACTGTAATAGCAATAGCACTTAAATACCACTTCACAGTGCTTTACAGCCCTCTCTAAGCGGTTTACAGAGTCAGCATATTGCCGCCAACAATCAGGGTCCGCATTTTACCGACCTCGGAAGGATGGAAGGCCGAGTCAACCTTGAGCCTGGTGAGATTCGAACTGCCAAATTGCAGGCAGCTGGCAGTCAGCAGAAGTAGCCTGCAGTACTGCATTCTAACCACTGAGCCA
The DNA here is from genome assembly GCA_023053685.1 of Diadophis punctatus similis. Taxonomy (NCBI): domain Eukaryota; kingdom Metazoa; phylum Chordata; class Lepidosauria; order Squamata; family Dipsadidae; genus Diadophis; species Diadophis punctatus. The sequence goes on from JALIGW010000001.1 coordinate 27,218,281, forward strand.
CCGTAACTCCTAGAATTGTCAACCAATCTATTTGGACCAAGCTGAAGGAAGTTTCCTGGTAGGAAAAAAAAACAACCTACAGGTAAAGGAAAGATAAGCAAAGGTAAAGCCAAGTGACAGACCTCATGAATATGCTGGCAAAAGGCAGGCACAGTGGTCAATTGGCTGATCAGGTTCAGGTAGGCAGCTCCAAGGGCATACAGGGCACAGCGGCTGTACAACGGCAGGTTATCCTCGTTCACCTGGGCCAGTTCCTGCCAACAGGACAGCAGCATTGTAGTGAAAGGACAAGCAAGCTCCCCCAACCCCCACCTTCACTGACAGCCAGACACATCTGAGTTTCAGTCTACATTCATTCATCTTGGACATGGAATCCGCATCAGCATCAGAGCCTGAAGGTATATAAAGCCAATCTTCCAAATTTTACCAGAGAGAAAGGGGGGAATTTTTTTTTTTTAAACCAAGAGAGTAGTTGGGAATGGCCTCAGAATTAACTGGCCTAAATCCTGAAGGGTCCGAAAAGAATGGAGGAAAATCTGTTTCAGGAAAAATGCTACCTTTGAAAGGATGGATAAAAATTAGATGGAAATATTGCATAAGATTACATATTTAAATTTAATTCTGATTCTACTTATTATTTGGATTGATCTCTCTTTCGGTATCCATTTTTTAAGTAGTTTGTCAGAAAAAGATTTTTTTGCCTTTAAGGTTAAAGAATTTGAAAGAGTATAGTGAATTTTGGTAACATAAATGATGGTAGTCTATAAAGATTAGTAAGTGCAAACAGAAATATATACTATTTTCCACAGCAAGAAAAAAGTAGAAATGGTCAAACCGATTGCTTTATTTAAAGAAAAGAACAGATCTAATTTTGTTTTCATTTAGAAACCACTTCTGGATTTTGTGCTTGTGTTGGGATTGGTCTCTCTTTCAAAGCACAGGGGCTGGGTTTCCCCAGGTACACAAAGGGCTAGGAGTGGCGCTATAAAATCTATTTCCTTTTTATTACAGATAGTCCTCATTTAGTGACCGCTTCATTTAGCAACTGCTCATAGTTATGATGGTGATGAAAAAGTAACTTTGTGACCAGTCAGTCCTCGCATTTATGACCTTTGCAAGCAAAGGAAAGTTGAAGTAAGGTCATAAGCCCAGTCATGGTTTTAAGTAGCGACTGCTTTGCTTAATGATACCGCCGGTCACAGTTGTGGTCACGAAACAAGGAGTGCCTGTATTGTATCATTTGTTTTTTTTTACTTTCTAGTAAGGCACAAGGACTATCTGTCCCTAACTCACACACGAGGATTAGGGAGAGGATAGCAGGAGTAGTCATCTTCTGGTAGACAAGTGATGACAACACTAAGGAGCTAGGATGTGTAGATCCAGAAGAGAGAGGTAGTTGAGGCCCCTACAAGTCTAGCTCTGTGGGTCAATCATTATTGAACCTGAGCATGCATTAGATCAGGGGTCCTCAAACTTGGCAACTTTAAGACTTGTGGACTTCAACTCCCAGAATTCTCCAGCCAGCGATGCTGGCTGGAGAATTCTGGGAGTTGAAGTCCACAAGTCTTAAAGTTGCCAAGTTTGAAGACCTCTGCATTAGATTAATGCCTTCATCAACTTTATTTTAACACATCAAAACTGCCCCAACTACCCTAATTTATTAATAATTTCTTTTTTAAATTTATATGCTTTATCTTCGTGGTTCAATTTAAATGATATTGTTAGCATTCAAGAGCATTTTACAGTAATTGGCAGAAACTGTATAACAGGTCCAATTCCTTATATAAAGTACATGCAAGAAACTCTTGCAAATTGCTTCTTCAGGGAATCTAATGAATCCAAGAAGGGCTGGGGTAAAAAAAAACAACCCCATGCATACTTGACCTCTTCCCACACTGGATGCTAGTGATCTGTTTCTTTTTAAATTCTTCCAACTTTTAAAAAACAGAAGCGGGCCAGAGTCATATGGCTTCAGGCAGCCTCTATATTGTATTAAATTGCATTAAATAAATAGATCTCTTACAACCAGATGGAGTCTAACTACAATGTGAAGAAGAGTAAATATGGGTGTGTGGCATATGGGATAGTTACATATTTATTTATTTAAAAGATTTATATAGCCACCCATTTTCTAACCAATTCTGGGTGGCTCTCAATCAAAAGTTAAAGCAACATGTAAAACCATATTAAAACTACAAAAACTAAACACATTGAAACATTAAAAACAACAAAAGCCTGGCTCCAAGTCAAACTTCTAATGTGCAGTCATTCAATCTTATCCCAGTGCTTAGGAGAAAAGCCGTGTCTTCAAAGCCTAATGGAAGGCTAGGAGGGTAGAAGCCTGCCGAACCTCAGGGGTTAGAGTGTCCCATAGGGTTAGGGGCTGCCACAGACAATGCACACTTCTTAGCTCCCATCAAATGACAATATTTAAGAGAAGGGCCTAGGAATGTGTCTACCCTATCTGGACTGGTAGAGAAAGGCGGTCCTGCAGGTAACCTAGCCTTGTATCATATTCTATTGCCACGTGACATGCTTTAACTAGCACCTTGAATTGCCTGTGGAAAGAAAGTGGAAGCCAGTGTAGCTTGCACAAAAAGGTGTTACTTGGGCAAAACTAGAGGTACCCATTACTGGGTGTGCTGCTTCATGCTGGATAATCTTCAAGGGTAGCTCCATACAGAGTGTATTGCAGTAATCCAAATGGGAAGCGAACAAGGCAGGAGTGACTGTGAGCAAGGCCTTCTGCTCCAGGAAAGGATGCAATTGATGCACTAGACCAGTGGTTCTCAACCTTCTTAATGCCGTGCCCCGCGCCCCTGCCGTGCCCCCCCCGCTGCCCCCCGCCACTACCATTTGGGTTCTTTTACCCTCTGCGCATGTGCAAAGCGTTCTGCACATGAGCAGAGGGTAAAAGAACCCAAATGGCGGCATCCAGGCGAAGTCTCCCGACCCCTGTGAAAGGGTCGTTCGACCCCCAAAGGGGTCGCAACCCCCAGGTTGAGAACGCTGCACTAGACGTATCTGTGCCAAAGCCTCCATAGCTACAGCTGCTGCCTACTCTATTTCTATTCACTTGTTACTCTGCCGTACCAGTTGACTCCCGTGCCAAAGCTACCATGTGCAAAAGGAGGCAGTTACAGGGGTGAAATTCAGCATGTTCTGGAAAACCGGTATCGGAAATTTTGAGTAGTTCAGAGAACCGGCAAATACCACCTCTGGCTGGCCCCAGAGTGGGGTGGGAATGGGGATTTTGCAGTATCCTTCCCCTGCCATGGCCACAAAGCCATGCCCACAGAACCGGTACGGAAAATTTTTGAATTTCACCCCTGCGGCAGTAGGTAATTGTAATAAGGATCTGCAGCGTATGTTGAAGAGGACTATACACCACTTTGGATTCAAAGGCAAAAAGTTGTTGGGAAATCCCAAGAAAAGGCATATTTATTTAAGGAATTGCAGAGAGGTAATATATTTGTCTCCCTATGACCCCTGAAGCACATTTCACCTTTAGATCAAATAGGCTAAAAAGTACAGTAGTTAACAAATCATAAAACATGAGTTCACCAGCTTTTGCCCTCCAGATGTGTAAGGGTGAAACCAGGACTTGAATTGCAATTTCAATGCATTTGGCGGGGAAAGCTGTTTTTGAAGGGATCCGTCTATTTAGAATTCATTTATGCCAGTTTCTCCAGGAACAAAGCTTAAAGATGTTCAGTCAAAACATATATCAGAGTTATCGAGACTTCTTTTCTTTGCTTGGATTTATTGCAGCACATCAACACACGTCCATTACAACACATGCTGCATTTTTGCAATCAATACAATTTCTCTGAAGCAGGAGGGGTAGAGGTACACATTTGCTTAATTAAGGGGAAGTCTGGGCAGGAACAAATTGTAAAAGAAATATACATTGTTTTGCTGATCTCAGTGTCACTGTTAGCATTTGAGGATGAATAGTTTTTCATTGTTTAAAAATTCTGGAACAGCTTTTTAAGGCTATTAGCACTAGCACTTACACTTATATACTGCTCCACAGCACCCTCTGAGTGTTTTACAATGTCAGCATATTGCCCCCAACGATCTGGGTCCTCATTTAACGACCTCAGAAGATGGAAAGCTGAATCCACCTTGAGCCGGTTAGGATTGAACTCCTGGCAGTGGGCAGACTTAGTTTGCATTCTAACCACTGCACCACCACTCACTATTGCTAGTGAAAGGACAGGCTTCCAAGCTATTGCTAGTAAATTTCATAAGAGTATTTGCTAGGTATCTCCAAAACAGTTACCTTCCATATGTAAGTTTAGTAGTAGCCCTTATAAACTTGTCTGTGATTTGCCACCCGAGATAAAATCTTGTCTTCCTTGGAGGTTCCTTTCCATCCTTCCTGCTAGGGAGTTGGAAGATTTTTCAGCCCGCACATACCTGTATGGCCAAAACCAACCGGATGAGGTCCACAACCACCTCTTCATTGGCCAGTTCAATGCTGATAAGTGCCAGTAGACTGTAGACAGCCTCATAGTGAGTACGACAGTTATTGTCTTCCTTGCAAGTGAAATACATGTGTCGATACAGCTGCTGGGAGTGCTGTGAACAAATATAACATACCTTTTTATGAGGAAGTTGTCATTTCATTGAAGTATTGAAGGCAATGCTTTTACATTACTTTAGCACAAGGGTGTCAAACTCAAGGCCTGCGGGGTGCTTAGATTTGGCCCCCAGGGCCACCCTGGATACAGCAAAGGACTGGCCTGTGGTACCTCTGCCAGCAAAAAAGGTGCTCAGGGGGGCCATGTGCGGCCCTCCCGAGCTCCGTTTTTGGCTGCGACAGCTTCCTGCAGCCCTCTGCTAGTGAAAACAGGGATCGGGGGGGGGGGGGGGCAGAGGTGGTATTCAGCTGGTTCGGGCGAACAGGTCGCGGAAATTTTAACTGGTTCGCCGAAATGGTAAATACCACCTCTAGCTGGCCCTGCCCCTACCTGCCCGCCCGCCGCTCGCCCCACTTACCCCCACCTTATATATGTTGCCTTCGCCTCCGCACCTCGCCCGCTCACCAAAGGTAAGCATGCCGCCCACTCACCCTTCACCTCAGGAGCCCAGGGACGCGCCATTACCCGAGGCCCCAGAGCCTTCGCTCTGCCTGTTTGCCATACGCCTTGGCCAGGTCGGGGAATGCGCCATTCACCAGCTCTGGCCTTTCCCGGGGCCTCCGCCCACATGTGGCCACCCACTCACCCTCAGCCTCGCTCACCTTCGTCCACGCCTTGGTGGGGGGGCGACACAGTGAGGCTCGGCCGCCTTTCGCGAGAAGCTTCCAGCTGCCTTCCAAGCAGCTCTGCTGTGACGCCATCCCTCTGGCACAGCAGACCATTCTGCTGGCCGAGTCTGGCTGTGAGCAGCACCGGCAGGCAATGGGGTGCGTGTGAGTGGCCGGCACGAAGAACAGGACAGCGACGGCGGTGACGGGACTTCAGGCCTCTTTTTCGACCTGTAGTTTTCAGCGCGAGAAGCCTCCAGCCACCACGGTTCCGGCTGGCAAAGAGGTGGCGGCTGGAGGCTTCTTGAGGCAAAAACAACTGAAAACTACAGGCCGAAAAAGAGGCCTGAAGTCCCGTTGCCCCTGTCGCCACCCTGTTCTTCACACCGGCCGTGCATGTGCACCTCATTGCCTGCCGGTGCGTGTGTGCGGCCACACCCCATTGCTAGACCCAGGCAGGAGAATGGCCTGCTGCGCCGGAGGAACGGCTTCGCAGCGGAGCTGCTCAGAAGGCAGCAGCCCAGTCTATCCCTTTAAGGTACTTAGATGTGGGGGGGAAGGGGGGCCATAAAGGGGCAGGCTGCAGGAGCTGCCTTCCGAGCAGCTCCGCTGCGAAGGGAGGCCAGAAGGGAGGCCAAGTTTTCTCCACCTTCTTGGGCATACACACAGAGCGTGCACACATCTCACGGCACCGGGACCTTCTGCGAGGAGACAGGGCATGGGCGAGTCCCTCCGGTGCCGTGAGATGTGTGCCTGTTTGCTCTGTGTGTATGAGGCCGAGAAGGAAGAGAGAGGCAGCCAGGTTGAATGCTAGAAGACTTGGCTGAACTTTTCTGCGGTTCTGTGGGAGTGGATTGGTGGTGAGGATCATGTGACTGAGAGGGCGTAGCCAACTCAATGTCACTCACAGCAAGGTGCCACCCAACCTTGTTGTGAGTGATTTCGAGTTGGCTACGCCCACTCAGTCACATGACCCCACCAACCCATGCCCACCAAGCGAAGCCCACAGAACCGGTAGTAAAAAATATGAATCCCACCCCTGTTGGGGGGCATGTGAGGCCCTCCCAAGCTCCATTTTCACTGGCATAGAGCTGCAGAAGGCCGCCGCAACACAAGTGACGTCGAGCTGGCCACACCCACCCTGGCCACGCCCATCCGCCCCCCCAAGGTCAAACACAACCCTGATGCGGCCCTCAATGAAATCAAGTTTGACACCCCTGCTTTAGCATGTTCAAGAAAGATACGTTTTTGCAGGTTTATCATATACTGCTAGTGACTACAACCAATCAACCCCTATCTTTTTTTAATGGAGTTTTTGGCAAGTCCTCAATACCTTCTTCATGAAGACAGTATCTTGGCGTGAACATTTGTCCACTTTCAGCTTCAGGACGGAGATATCACTGATAGTGCTGTGCAAAAAAATATATGAGACAAATTTTAATTCAGAACAACAACTGCAAAATAGTTCTTATCAATAGGTAACTGGGACAAATATATCTGGTGCTCGCCACACCACCATCATCATGTAGACAACCTGGAAGAATGACAGGATGTAGTCACAATGTTATTATGTTTATTAATGCGATTACCAATTGACAACATTGTTCACTTGGCCAATCATGATGGAAAAGCATTCAAGGGAAATTCTACCACTGAGCAATATTAGGGGAGAAGAAAAAATATTTGTATAAATATTCTTTTCATATATTTTGTTGTGGTCCGCCAGCGGCCTGCGGAGCTGGCAGCAGAGTCAGACAGCGAGGAGGCTGGGGAGGAACATGGGCCAGTCATGGAGTCTGGAGAAGGCTCGGTGTCAGAGGCAGAGATCCAGCCCGGGTCATCTGGGAGGTTTGTGCTGAATCCAGAGCCTCCAGAGGCTGACATGAGCAAGGCAGAGGAACAGGGGGAGCCTGTTCCCAATGCGCGCATGCGCAGAGCTGCCAGAAGGCAAGAACAGTTACGGAGGAAAAGGGATAATCGGGAGTAAGGCTTGGAGAGGATTGGCCCCTCCAGTAGGATATAAAAGTGGAGCAAACGGATGTGCTCGTTGCAGGAAGCAACTTGGTTCAATTCTGGTCGGCATCTCAGTTCTGACTCCTGTTCTGTTTGGCCTTGCAAAGCTCCTTGCCAATTAGGTCTTTGGCAGCGTGTCAAGAGAGATAAAGTTTGGTGCTTATCAGCCTTCTTCCACTTTGGCAGACTACTGTTGGACTAATTAACATTGTTTGTGACTTATTACGGCTGGGAATGAACTTAATTTGCAGCCATTGAAATAAAAAGGTTTTTTGGGACTACGTTTGTGTTTTATGATTTATCAGGAAGCCTAGGTCAAAACATATTTCTATTCTTTCTGATACAGCTATATTTAATCTGTGCATTCGGAATTGCTGAATGAAACTTTGGTTCAAACAAATGCCATAATCATTAGACTTGCTAGAAGGCCATCACAACAATGAACAGGATATCGTGCAGTTTCTACTTAGGAAGACAGAAGGAGAGCAATATGTATTCACATCGTTTGTAGCAAAATTATCTATGATACTTTCCCATCTCATATAGCATCTCCTCTCTACCACAAGAAAAAAATGGACCGCAAACCTGATTGTCTGGAATTTGTGCTTATTCCCATGGCGGTCAATGAAGCTGATGAGAATCTGCAGAACAAAAAGGCGAATCTCTGCATCCTCCATTAATGTAGCTGACAAGAGCCTGTCCAGGAAGGAGCTGGGAAGGGCCGTGAGCATGTTACTGCACTGGAAACCAGTGGAAACCTGCAGGTTCCATAGAGAGCCTCTCCATTAATCAATACTCAGCAGTTTGTTTGCAATGCACTCAATAATAATGACAGCTAGAGCAGCCAAGATATTGCTAAAACAACCTTCTCCCATTCTTCTTAATTTCTTTTTCAAAGTCTTAATTTGTCTAGATTTAATTTGTGTCTCAGAGATACAGTGGTTGGTATCACATTAAAATGGCATCGGGCGATTTGTAGTTCAGCATGCGGGATAGAGGTGGTAGGCACAGCAAGTTGTAGAAATACAGCAACTGCCTTTTGTTAACCCTGGTTTAGTTTTAACGTGTTATTAGACAAGCCATGACTCTTTGGATCATTGTTTCAGTGATATTTCCGTACTAGATTCCTCAATGCCTTCAACAATGGCAGAGCTTCTAATGTACTGGAAATGTTCTTTAAAATGCACGGAGATATTCAGATGTATCGAAAGTACCTCATGCTGAACTAAGTAGCAGTCAAACATCAAGAATTGACCACAGGATTTATTTTATGACATTTTGTACTATGTCATGAAATGCTTTATGATGATTGTTACGCCATAAATATTTTATAAAATCCCTGAAATTTCAATTGCACGGGAGTTAGAGGTCCTGGATTTTGGACACATTCTGTAAGTTAGCCCATTTGAGATTCAAAAGGCTTTGTCCCATGATGCACAATTTCTCCCAGTTAAAGGTTACAAGACACGTGAATTTTAGTAGGCCAGAAGGAACATTATTTCCTATACAAATGCGGTATCTATTTTTCTCTGCAAACCTCACATGAAAATGGAACATCTCTGTCACATACCTGCAGGAGAGATTTCAGCAACATGATCTGCGTCAATCGATTCCTGTTCTCCCTAAAAAAGAAAAGAAGAAGAAAAAGATAAACACTCAAGATTGAAGCCGCATGGAAAAAAGACAGCTTACAAAACAAAAGGCCAACCAAAATCAGGACAGGATGAATAAGAAAATCATCAGCTGGGGACGAAATTGTGTATGAAACATAACCAAACACATACAACCTCTTATAAGGATGTATCATTAGGCAGCAAAATAACATTCCTCCAGCCACAGGGTGGGGAAAATCTGAACCTGCTGTGGTTATGTGGGTGAAGCACGCAGACAGGAGGAAAGGGTCACCAAAGCAGATGTCCTAATGGGAATGGAGTACGGTGAGGAATGCCGTCATACCAACTGGTCCTTCCCACCACTTTCAATGTTTTGAAAGAACAGGGAGTTTGTACCCTTGATTTCTAGCAGTTCTATTCTTGACTTTCCTCTAACTCCATGGGTTATAGAAAAGGGATGTGGGAACTACAGACAGCCTGCCATACAGCAAAATATTCTAACAGCTATTGCTACAACTTCTCTCATGTCATATACCTGTTCAAAAAGATTACTGCTTTTTCTGCCCAATTGTCTATGACCCATTGCCAATTCCTCTTCAACTAATTGCTTTTTGCATTATTGAGAAATAGAATCACTCTTTTCCTCTGGCAACTTAGGCATCCTGGATGAATTTTGAAAAAGTTAATATTGGTCAGAGTCATTTTCCTCACCCTCCACTCTGCAAGCCAACCCTAAGAAAGAAAAACATCTTGATCTAAAGAGCCAGGAATTTCTGATTGGATGGATAAACTCTTCACAACATGGACTTCTAATGTGCCATTAGATATTATAAAGGGACAGCCATTCTACTATGAATTGGCATATCTAAATCAGATTTTACATCAAGCTACTCAAACATGAATCTCTTTCAACATCTCCATGTAAAAATCTATTCAGAAATTTGTTGATGCTTCCTGGTTTTTTAAATGTTTCCTACTCCTCCACCCCCCCAAAATTCACAATTCTCTGACAAGATACATTACATAGAAAGGTGGCCTATGATCAGCCAATAACAGAAATTACTCTTCTAGTCAAAAATTGAATATTTATTTAGGATTGGAAGATGCGATACCTAATTAACTTTGGTTTAATCCCAACAATCCAAGCCTGGATAGTAGAACAGACCTGGTATGGGAAACTATCAAAAAATGCCAGGATTATAGAGTAGACTGGACAATTGAAAACAATTTTAAAAGAGGGCAAAGGTGACTTCTTTCCATATTGCTGCCAAGACAACTACTTGGACATACTGATAAATTAGTCAGGAGACAAGTTCAAATTGAAGGAATCTTTAATTTTATTATTCTTGTGGGAAATCAACAAATGTCCAATAGTAATAATAATAAACTCTCACTTAAATCAGTTATCTTCTGCATGCCAGTGTACATAAGTATATCAATAATAGCAAGAGCAGCAATAGGGTTAGGGTTAGGACCATACTAACTGTAAAGCCACTCACCTCCCCATGAATCTCCAATACCATATATCCATACTACTTGCTAGAATGATCTTTCTAAATTCATTCACCCTCTTTCAAACTTTACACTGCTTATCACAGCCTTCCAGGTTGTTAAGCAGAGTTGATTCCCAGTTTTGACTTAAATGATGATGACAATCTCTGAATCTGGCCACTGAATTTTCTAGGGAAAATTCTTGCTCTATTAAATATTAAATATCTTCCTCAGAAAATGTTAATGCACATTAATAATCCTGTCTGAGGTGAGGTAAGAGTAAAGAAAATTGTGTTTTGGCTTAAAGTCCAATTAACGGATCGCTCTATGTTTGGCTTAGAAGTATCCCTTTCTGACTACAATAGAAATTCATATAACTTGTCATTGATTCATATTCAGAGAAAGCTAACAAGGATCTATATCAATGTTTCTCCATCTTCGCCACTTGAAGATGTGTGGACTTCAACTCAGCAGGGATGGCTGGGAAATTCTGGGAGTTGAAGTCCAAAAATCTTCATGTGGCCAAGATTGAGAAACGCTGGTCAATATGGGCTTTTGATGAGGTAATAACATCAAGGAGCATTCGGTTATATGAACCAGAAAAGTTACAGCCCAGAAATAAATTCCTTTCCTCAGAAGCCTGTATTTTCTGATAATCTGATGTAACTCAGCATAAGTATAGATTCCACAACTCAGAAACAAAATTATTTTTAATTTAAAAAATCCAGATTTTTCAGTATTGTGGAAAAGAAATACGTTTAAACAGTTCCTTCTTCTATTTTCTCTACTGCTGCCTTTTTAAAACAGTTGTCATTAAGATAAGTATGTTGGATACAGATTATGGGAGTTTAGAAAATGTGCTGCAGGTAAAAGTTTTTCTTGAAACATACACAACTTCCCTGCACTTTTCTGTTCAATTAAATAATTACATAAACAGAGATACATGAAACATGACTTGGAAATTAATGAGTAACTGCTTGGATTACATGTGATGAACATGAAGATGGACAAGGAATTAGGAGATTCTTTGGACAAAATTATATGCCCTTTAAAATTAAAATATCCTCCCATTCAATTTTTGCATTGTGACACTTAAGATGGCAAATTATTATTTAAAAAAAACCTTATTAAAAATGAACTTGAAAGGAAGAAAAAAAAGACAGAAGGATGAGAGTAAAACAACTTGCCCCAAATTGGCATCCCCTACAGCAGGGCTGTCAAACTCCCGGCCCGCAGGCCAGACGCATCACGCACTGGCCACGCCCACGCCCAGTTTAGCGAAGGGGGGAAAAGTCCCGATACGTCACATGACGCCGCTGTGACGACATGAGTTTGACACCCCTGCCCTACAGTGTTTAATAATACAGCTATAATTATTAGATAGCACAGCCAATCGCAGTGTGATAATAATGGAATCATAATGCAACATACTTAGAGGGTTCCAAGCTGGGGAAGTCTAGACTGAAGGAAAGGAAATCAAAAGAGAGGGGAAAAACGGAAAAGGGGAAAAAAAGGGAGTGAAAAAGAGTGTTGTCCTCACCCAGCTTTGCCCATGTCTACAGGGTGATGCAGAGAAGGAAGCGGAACTTTGCTCATGATAAACAGCATGACCTCCGACCTCTGATAGGTGGGCAGAGTGCTGGCAAAAGAACCTGGGAAAAGACAGAGCAGGAGAAGCATGCAAGATAGTCTAGTAGGGGGTGAGGAAAGGCACAGAGCTGGTGTGGGGACCCAATCTAGAAAGGACAAAAAGAATCACCGGCAAGGAAGTATAGATTTTCACCACGATTTTCTTACTGCCAGGAAAAACCCCTCCTTATCCTATCAGAAGGAGAAGCCACAAACCAGATGCCCAAGGAAAAGAGATCAGGTCCTTCTATGAGTTCCTGTGCAAGTTGCTGCGGAGATACTACTTTCAAATCTTGCTTGGCCACTATATGAATGTAATGATGGATTGACAGTGGAGAGCCACACAATGCTGGATCTTTGGACTGACCTAGATTGCCAGGCTCTTCATTTTTTTTTAATGGCCCTTTTCTTGAGCTATCTTGGTTCAGCAATAAAGATGCTGCAAAAAAATTAAGCCCATCACCTTTTCAACGATAAAGTGCTCTTTTACTAAAGCACTTAATTAATTAATTAATTAATTAAACACACCTCTCAATGGCTTAAGGTACAGGTAGTCTTCGACTTACCACAGTTCACTTAATGGCCATTTGAAGTTACAACTGAAAAAAGCGACTTATGACCATTTTTCACACTTACGACCGTTACGGCATCTCCATGGTCACGTGATTTACATTCGGGTGTTTGACAACTGACTCACAATTATGACGGTTGTGGCGTCCCAGGGTCACGTGATCACCGTCTGCAATCTTCTGACAAGCAAAGTCAATGGGGAAACCAGATTCACTTAACAACCGTGTTACTGGTTTAACAACTGCAACGGTTCACTTAACAAATGGGGCAAGAAAAGTCATTAAAATGGGGCAAAACTCACTTAACAAATTTCTCACTTAGCAACATAAATTTTGGGCTCAATTGTGATCGTAAGTTGAGGACTACCTGTATGAGTATGTATGTATATACTGTACACATATATACAAATGTGTATATTTAAGGAAGAAGATAGAGTGAAGGAAACTGAGTGTGAAAACTAAGAGACTGGGACCACTTCTGAAATGGTTTCAGATTTTCCTGCACTCTTTTTTAATGAGTTGAGCCTGATGGGCTAGATCAGGGCTGTCAAACTCCTGGCACGTGGGCCGGATGCGTCACACGCTGGCCACGCCCATGCCTGGTTTAGCAAAGGGGGGGGAATCCCGATACGTCACGTGACGCTGCCGTGACGCCGTGAGTTTGACACCCCTAGGCTAGATGTAAAACTATGAAGAACTGATTGAGACAAGTTAGATCAGACTCATGGGCAGGATTAATAGAATGCATGCTTAACCTGAAGAATATTCAAGGTTGATTATTGAGACAGCTTCAAAACCTCGCCCTCCCCAAAGAACTGCCTGCTTATAACCCCCCAAACTTCAGGAAATCATCGGAACAATTTCTTCTTTTCTTTCTCTCTCTCTCTCTCTCTCTCTCTCTCTCTCTCTCTCTCTGGCAGGTGTTCAGGGATTCCCAAGTCTCTTGTGACCTCTGCTGGCCATGCAGTGCATAAAAGTGAAGAGTAAAAACATATTATCTTCTGCTTTCCTTCTAGATGAGGTATCAAACTCCATTAAGGCCCCCATCAGGGTGTGTGTGTGTGTGTGAGTATGTGGCCAGCATGGGTGGGGCCAGCTTGACATCACTCGTGTCGGGGGTACCTGTGGTGGCCCGAGCGGGCCTGGGGGGATCCTTCTGCAGCCCTCTGCCAGTGAAAATGGAGCCTGGGAAGGCCACGTGCGGCCCTCCCGAGCTCAGTTTTCACTGGCAGAGGCACTGCGGGCTGGTCCGCTATTTCCAGGGCGGCCCCACGGGCCAGATCTAAGCACCACGCATGCCGGATCTGGCCTGCGGGCCTTGAATTTGACACCCCTGTTGAAAATTTTAATGTGAGGATGCCCATCACATTTGTTACTTGGGAGCTACAGAGCAGCCTTAGAATAGTTTTTAATCTGCTCAGTGTTAGAACCAACAGACTTTCAAGAGCACTATTATAAGCAATGCAGGGGGGGGCTTCCCCCTCACTACTAAGGAAGCTGCTTTATTATTGACTCAGCTTTCCATCCTTCCAAGGTCAGCAAAATGAGAACCCAGATTGTTGGGGGCAATATACTGACTTGGTAACTGCTTAGAGAGGGCTGTAAAAGCACTATGAAACAGTATATAAGTTTAAGTGCTATTGCTATTTCCATACAACAAAAATAAGGGAATCGAGGCATCATGGTTTAGTACAGTAAGTACCAGTCTTCTAATTCTTTTATAGTACCTAACTTTAAAAGCAGATATGGATGGCTACATATGGTCCACCAAATATTGCTGCTGTTGTTTCATTACTAACATTTGCTGGGGTGACAGTAGATGCAGTACTGCAACGTTTGGAAGGCCACAAATGTACCCTCCCTTAGTTTGCCACGAGGCAAGGATGAAGGGGGGCCGTAAGCAGCTTCATAGAGTAATCCTTCTACTTACAAAGTATGACTGACAATGAAGGTGGGACTGTCATATCAAAGACCTCGCTTGTATGGATTAAAAACCAAGTTTAACACAGCATTGAAATTAATTCAGAGCTCTCACTACCAATTCCAAAGCAATGTTTTACCTGTGCTATGGGAGTCACACCATTTTTGTATCAAAACCACATCAAATTGCTGCTTTAGTATGTGACATGCAAAGCATGGCCCAGAGAACCATATATATTCCATACAAAGACCCTATTAAAAGGGAAAAGAGAAGGGGTAGGTCCTTACTCTCCCCACCAATCTCAAGGCCAGTGGATTGGGCCCAAAGTTTCCCATAATTAGCATAGTTCTGGACTATCTAAGGGTGAAAAATCTAGGAAAAAAATAGAGAACTTGTCATTGCTTTTTTGACTAAAACTCAACTAAGTATTATTGGTGACATCATTTGTACCCTACATTCCCCCTGGAGTTTTATCTTGGAAGGCAATAAGAACATTCACACTGAACTCTTGCTTCCAGATCAAGCGAACTGCTTTAGAACTGTTTAAATGTCTATTCATTGTAAAGGCAGCAGAGTTCCATGTGCCTTTTGGTGCAAATTTCAAGGAATGGTTCTTGTCTGGCAGAAAGTTCTAGCACAAAACTTGGACTAAGCAAATGTGATGTCATCTTAGATACAGTTCATCTTGGGACTCATTTAGCCTAGAAATGTCTATTTAGACTTACAACAATTTACCACGGTCTCCCCCAAGTTGTGCTTCTCAAAATCCTCCCAACTGGAGATATTGGCTAGGGAATTCTGGGAGTTAAAAGTCCACATATCTTAAAATGGCTAAGGTTGAGAAACACTGGTCTAGAAACTCCAGTTAGTCCTAAAGAAATCCCATGAGGTTATACTGAGCTGTGAGCCATGCAAAAACACAGTATGCATTCAAATAACAGCCCCTCACCCATTCTTAGAAAGATACTGATTTCACTGCAGGACTAGAATAGTCCCTTTGGGATTTTAAATGGCTCAGCACGGTTTTTCATTATTTTAATATGGAATTTACTTGGTTTCCGAAGGCACAGGCTGATTGTTTCAAACTGTTTTTTATTGCTAATTATTACTGTGCCGTGAGCAATCAAGGAGGAGGAAAAGGGCTGAGTTAATTTTTTTAAAGTAGCTAAACAGAGGCAAATCTAATAAAACAGTTCCTGTAACACAAAGGATTGCAAACTTGACTCTAATTCAGGATTTCTCAATCACGACCTAAAGGCCATCCTGTCTGGGGCTAATGGGAGTTAAGGAAAACAATTCTAATTCAACTAAACGACAAGATAAAGAATTAAAGAGGAGTCTAATGAAGGTTCAAGTTTTGCTGTAATGAGAAAAATCAACAGTAGTGAAGGAGTTTGATTAAAAACCTAGATAGATTTTTTTTTCTGATAATACTTATAGAAAAATTAGTACATTTATTCCTTCCTTCCAACACCAAAGACACATAACTGACAGATCTGTACCTAGATGGAACTTTCACATCTGAGCTGTGCTTTGCCAAAATTACACAGTGGAAGGGACCTGCAGAGATTGGTTGAGTTTGGGAGACAATTAAATGATATGTAGTTGCTAGTTTCCTGTACATAAAGATATAGAATAATCCGAAATATCAGATTAAAGTATAGTTTTGATGTACTGGCAGTGGTGATGATCAATCATAACTTTCACCCTTTACAAACAAACAATCAAACAAACAAGCTTCTAGGCCAGTGTTTCTCAACCTTGGCAGTTTGAAGATGTGTGGACTTCAACTCCCAGAATTCCACAGCCAGCAACGCTGGCTGGGGAATTCTGGGAGTTGAAGTCCACACATCTTCAAACTGCCAAGGTTGAGAAACACTGTTCTAGGCTCATGATGTTTGAGAAGCTTCAGAAGATTCTAATCCAGGATCTTATGTGTTTTGGTGAATGCATGTTATATATACTGCATATATTTGATTTCCTTCTCTCTGAATCAAAGCAAGACATGCAGCATAAAGAGTTGGCAGGATTCGTTTCAATTTACAAGACTAATGGAAACCTTTGATGGGGAAGGAAGCATCTGCAGTGCTAGATAAAACCAATCGTCCTGTCTTCCTAGTTTCCAAACAAAAATGGTGCCAATGCTTGGGGTTATTTAGCATACCTGTGGTCTTGATTATGGCCTCCTGGAACATTCTTTCTTCATGCTCCTTAATGATCTTGGTGCCACCAGCAATGACACAATCATAGCTACCCGTCAAGGCATAATCAATACTCAGCCGCAGCTGCCTTAGAAGGGTATTGAACACCTCCAGCACAGTTGGTCCTAGAAGCAATACACAACGTATCTTTGGAAGAAAGAACATTTGTGGGTTTCTGTGCATACTGACTCCAATGCCACAGAACAAAATGTTACAGGAATGTTGGATCCCTACAAAAAGAGGATGTTTCTTGCCTAACGATTTGAATACATCTATATTCCAACTGCAAAAATGAGAATTCTTGGACAGAGTTGATATTCTTCTTCTAGTTCTCTAATCTTGGCACTTTCACTTGCCCTATAAATACCATCATTGTTAAAAAAAAAAGGTCCCTATTGTTAAGTATAATGTACTTACCGTATTTTTCAGAGTATAAGACACATTTTTCCCTCCTAAAAGAGGCTGAAAATTTGGGTGCGTCTTATACTCCGAATGTAGCCCCGCCCACTCACTGGCCCCTACCCTTTGGCCTCCGTGCGTCCTCTTCCTGGCTGCAGAGATTGCCACTGACAATGGCTTGTGTTTTTGGGCTCCGCGCGTTGCATTTTCAGCCTCCAAATGCTCGCGCGGTGCCCAAAATGGCTACCTGGAACAGCTGCTGTCTTCTTTTACCCCTTCCCCACTTTGCCTGCTTTAGTCACTGGAGCTCCCTCCGAGGATCAGCTGTGCTTTTGAAGCTGATCCGTTTTTCAGCCCAAACACGAGCTAAGTGATCTTCCGTGCTTTGCCTGCTTTTCTAATTGCTGCTCCCTCCAACAATCAGCTGTGCTTTAGAAGCACAGCCCCAACCAGCCCCAACCTCAAAACCAGCGAGCAAACGAAGGTGCTGAAGCTGACCAGGCTAAAGACTAGCCAGATGAATACCTGGTAGGCAGAATCCCCTCCCCCCAATTTTCCTCCCCAAAAACTAAGGTACGTCTTATACTCCGAAAAATACGGTATTTTCATCTTAAAAATCCAGTTCATCCATCAGGCTGCTCTTATAAGTCTACTTTTGGCTACTCTGAAATATCTCCCAAAGAACAATTCTTGATCAATCTTTTAAATTGATCCATCTAGACTTCTGTCTCCAAATAGGTTGATCCGTACATTAATTAGCTTGTTGGGAAATTCAGTTTTTGGAATTTAAGAACTTTGATTTTTGAAGAGACAACCCTTTTGAAGGTCACCCAGGCTGCTTACCAACAGATCCAGAGGCTGCAATAATGGCTGCTTCTGAGAGGACCTCAACTATCCCTGCCCGCACAGTGGCAGCACTTTTGCTGTTGGCATCCAAATGGCTCAGGAGCTGCTGAATCACCAAATGGGAATGCTGTGGCTAGAAAAAAAAAAGCTAGAGCAGATCCGGAAATAACACCAAGGGCTATAAATACCATGAGAGGAATCTGAGAGGTTGAGTTATGGATGCCAATGATAAGGGTGCTGAAGTCTTCACACTCAAAATTAAGCAGCAAATATGTCAGGTCACTTCACATCTCTCCCTTCTCTCCCTCCCAGGTTAGAATACTTCACTATTTAATGAAAACAAAAGACCCGTGATCATAATACCAATCATAGAATTGCAGGATATGCATAGAAAGTTCATGTTGAATAACTTTTCCTCCACCTTTGGCTTGGATGCAGAAAAGCTTTACGTGCCTATATCAGTATACAGTATATACCTAGAGCCTTTCGTCATACCACTTGAACATGGGTGCATATGTGGTTAGAGTGCATGACTGGACTAGTTCATGCATCTCATAATTCATTTTTTCCAACCTAAAAAGTATATGAGAACATTTAAACCTCCTTAAGGAAAGAGATTCCATACTGAATCATGGAAGCTGAGCAATTTTAGATTCACCCACATTGCACTTGTTGTATGAGCTGCACTGGCTCTTAGTTTCCTTCTGGGTGCAATTCAATATGGTGGTTATCATTTTTAAAGACCTACATGGCACGGGGCTGGGTTATTTGCAGGACCGTTTCTCCCAAAAGCATCTGCCCTTCCTATCAGATTGGATAGGTAGCCATTTTTCAATAGGCAACACTTGCCTGAAATATTGTCATGTAGTGGGACCTCAGAAGCATACATTTTTAGTGGCTGCTGTTCTTTCATGGAACACCCTCACCCCATGACCTGGCAGGTGCCCAATCTTTTAGCCTTCTGGACCTGGCTTTCTATCCAGACACTAGGGTAGAGTGAGGATGTCTTGGGTTGGTTGTTGGGACATCTCAAGGGGATGAACAAGGTACAGGGTCTTGGTTGTGTTTTTTGGTTTTTAAAAAAATAGTTCTGGAGTTTTATTGTTGCTGTGAGCCATCCAGAGTTGTCTTTTAAGATAGGTGGTCATATCAATGTTACAAACAAACAAACAAACAAACAAACAAACAAACAAACAAACAAACAGTGTTGTTTCTACTACAGGTCATGCAAAGTTTGGTGTAGTGATTAAAGTGTTGGCCTAGAAACCAGGAGATGGAGAATTATATTCCATGAAAGCTGGTTAGGTGTCTTTTGGGCCAGTCACTCTCTCTCTCAAAACATTGCTATTATGAGGAAAATGCTAAGAGAAAAGAGAAGGGAGCATTATGTATGTGAGCTGTCTTGAATTTAAAGTAATAAAGGCAGGAGAAAAATCAATCAATCAATCAATCAATCAATCAATCAATCAATCAAATAGTATTTAGGTTGTTCGTGACTCATCAAGGGAGGTTCTGCTCTGAAGTTTAAGCTCTAAACTAAACTTCCTTATGCTGTAGCAATAGAAAAATAGAAATGCCCTCTTAATGCAGATCTCACCTGAATGGAGTACATGATGATCTTAAAGCAACGGATTGCAAAGGTATTTGGCTCCCAAAGAGAGTGGTTATCTAAGTGGCTTTTGGGAAATAAGAAGGAGATACAAATTTAGCAAACTTGATGTAATTGACTAATCATCTAAATTAGAAAGACAATCATTTTCAAAGATCAACAGCTTTAAATTAGCAAATGAAACCAAACCTGGCTATTTTTTTTACAATGTAAAAAGGCCTCTCTCCTATGAAGAGAACTTAGAATTTAACGTTTTAAGCCAATAATGGCTGTAAGTCAGTCTGCCCGGGGGTCAGAGGCAGTTATTTTCATGAAGAAGTTTAAGCTGGAGCAAACCAAAGTTGGTTCTAAATAGTTCAAAAAGGTCCATTTTTCCCCCGCTACAGGGACTACCCAGATGTTTCTGGAGAATGAAGTAGTCAGTGAAAGACAGTTGACATCCTAACTCATAGCCTGGATGAACAAACCTGCCGCTGGATGAAACCTAGAATGGCAATGTGATACAGGAAACAACTACAATAGAGAGGAATGATAGAGTTGCATATAAGCTAGACTTCCCGCAGTGTTTCTCAACCTTGGCAGTTTGAAGATGTGTGGACTTCAACTCCCAGGATTTCTGGGAGTTGAAGTCTACACATCTTCAAACTGCCAAGGTTGATAAACACTATCTCATCCAGCTCATCCAGCATGTGCGGCCTTCTCCTCTTGGCTTCCTGTGTATAAGATGCACCTCCATTTTCAAGTAAATATTTTTAAGAAAAAGTAGCGTCTTATACACGGAAAAGTACGGTATATAAATGAAACAATGAATAACTAAGAAAATACATTCATTCAGCTGAGCTTATTTTACTCTAGCAACTAGTTTGGTTGATCTAGAAATAGGAGCCTTTTGGTCAGAACAGCCCCAGTGCTAAAACAATTCCTTTGTCACTGGATCAGTTGCTTCCTTATTTAGCATTAGAGAGGAGTAAAAATAGTTCTATTGCAATGGGACTTTAAAAATTATACATTTCTAATTTTAATGCCACAATTCAGTTGTATTAGATGGCTTTTCCACCTATGCTTGTTTTAATAAGGTTTACTCTACACTACCCAGGAGTGGTGCGGTGGCCTAGAGGTGGAGTTTCACCTCATAATCAGGAGGCTGTGAGTTTAATCCTAGGTAGAGGCAGATAGTTCTCTCTCTGGGCACGCTGAGAATATATCTGCTGAACAAAACTCCACATTGGTGACAGGAAGGGCATCTGGCCATTAAAACACTCTGCTAGCTCCATTCAGTTGCCCAGACTCTACCCTGCAAGGGATTATGGAGTCGTTAAATAATGATGATGACTAAACACTACCCTGGAGACTAATTAGGTTAGGAGCAGGGCTTTAACGATGATTTGCACTGTAGCTCAAATACTGTTAACACTGATAGAGACCCAATGACTGCATTTAATGCAACATGACAGAAGAGGCTAAAATTGATCTATGGCTGAGGAAGTTGTAGGAAGCTACTGTCGTCTTAGCATGTTGGGTGAACCATAGCCATAACAACAGGTCTTAAGATGGTTTATTTTAGAGGGATCACTGTGCACTTGCTAAACTGGGATTTATCCTAATGTGGGAATTAAGCTTTTTGCATAGACCAATTCACAGCCTTGTTACGATTTACGGGAGTAAGATGGGATCACTTTGTGCAATATCTCCAAATTTCTTGGAAAAACACTTGAAGGAAAACATACTATTAATGATGGTGATCATCATCATTGTTCTGTCCATGAGCCATTAAGTGTGAGGAAGAAGAAATTCCATGCACCCGGTTTTGATAAACATCTCCCAGGGGAAACTGAGGCAGCTGTAGATCACACAATGCAAGGGACTTACATGAGGACAGGCTTGATTGCGTTTTTGATATTGCCATAGGCTGCCCGACCCAGGAGCTCCCGCAAACATCGTTCAGCCAGCTCTGCTGGGTTCTCTTTCTCCTTCTCCGTTGTTTGCAAGGGTGAGGGAGAACGGCTAAAGGAAACGAGGAAGGGAAAAAGAAGCAGCTGCAACTTAAATGTCAAGCAACCATTTCACAGAAAAAATGCAAGTAACATCCCCCCCCCAATTTTGCTTAAAAAGAGACTTTGGGAGACTGAAGTGCTCATTCCTTTCTCTCTGCACATGGAATGAAAATTGGAGGCACATTTTCCCTTAATAAACATTTTATTAGTGGGAAAGGATCACAGTACAGGAAATGTTCAATTCTCTGCAGACAATGGCCACAACTTCCCATATGATCCACATCTCGAGAATCATACAGACACTTGATGAGTCATGCAGAGATCAGGCGGACGGCCTCCTCTGGGTCATTTTTGCGTCTCTGTACTAAAATTGATCTAATGAACGCAAACCATATAACAATCTGTGTCAGGACAATGAATCACACCAAAATAGGAATTTAGAAATGTAAGGCGTATCCTTACAAAAAATTCTTAAGTCTCGCTGGCCAGAATTGTATACTCTGAGGACAATCGCTCTCTGGGATTTCAGTCAAAGCCTCTTACAAACCAACCTGCAAATTGTCAAGGGCTGAACGTGAAAATTTCTGCTTTCTAACTAATTAGTCTATTCCTGAATTACCGTACATTTTCTACCGTTAGTTTAAAGAAAATCTTAATTATTTACATATTCCTCATAGCATGCTAACACAGGGGTCGGCAACGTTAAACACTCAAAGAGCCAAAAAGGTCCTAACCGGAAGCCCCTTGTTCAATTCTGGAGCCAACTGGAAGTCCACTTCCCCCACCATAGAGTCTCCTCCTAGCGTGGCATCCTTTTTCCTCTCCCTGTCCTAACCAAAAGCCCTATCAATTGTGGAGCCAACTGGCAACAGTGAGCCACAGCAGAGAGCTGAAAGAGCCATATGCGGCTCTAGAGCCGCAGGTTGCTGACCCCTGTGCTAACATATCAGAATGATCCTGTCAAAATTGAGAACATGGTTTGTACTGGTAGGCTATATGAAAGCCTGGATCACAGCAGGAAGGGTTTCCAGTGTTTTATGGGTCCCACTTTCTCCTTTGCAGACAAAACCATGAGAAATCATGTGGTTAAAATTTGACCATCTACTCCAAAGGTCAGTGTTACATTCCAGGCTTCTGGGAAGGAGTCTTTCAACACAATGCTAGGAAACTATTTGTGGCTTGCAGCCATAGGTTGTCCACCTCTGATATATGTCAGAGTGAATAGAACTATTTCTATTCCATAAATCTTCCATAATTCTATAAGTTCATGACTTTGATAAAGCAGAATGGTGGGAACGTCAGGATAGATAAAGGTAAATTTTTCATACAATACATTGTTACACTCTGCAATTTACTATTTGGAAATACAGAGAAGGCTGCAAATTTGAATCACTTTAATAGAGGAATTAGAAGAACTTCTTCAGAAAGATGGTGTCAGGATAAAACTGTGTGCTATCTTGTGGTCTAGAGGAAAGTCACAATATACACCTACTAAGAGCCATGGTGGTGCAATGATTAGAATGCAGTACTGCAGGCTACTTCTGCTGCCTGCCAGCTGCCTGCAATTCGACAGTTCGATTCTGACCAGTTCAAGGTTGACTCAGCCTTCCATCCTTCTGAGATTGATAAAACGAGGACCCAGATTGTTGGGGGCAATATGCTGACTCTGTAAACCTCTTAAGAGAGGGCTGTAAAGCACTGTGAAGCGGTATATAAGTCTAAGTGATTTAGATTTATTATTAGAGTTGGAAGGGACCTTGTAGGTCATCTAGTCCAACCCCCTGCTCAAGCAGGAGTTCCTACACCTGCTTAAGTAATAAGTGCTATTGCTACTTATTAGATGCATCACATAATCACTTAAATTAGTGGTATAAATATAGAGACAAACATGAAAAAAGACAAAGTGCAAGAGACTGTAGTAGGAATGTTACAGTTCAAGCAGAAAACAAATGAATCAAGATTAAATCAATGCAGAGGTAACTTATATCTTGATGAGCAGATGTACCCAAAAGGAGAAAAAGAATTGCCATATTTTTTGGACGCACCGGAATATAAGATGCACCAAAATTTACAGGAGGAAAACAAGAAAAAATAGTTTTTGGCCTCCGCGTGTTGCATTTTCACCCTCCCTGGCCCCCAGAAGCACTCTGCAGTGTTCCGCACATCCCGTTTTCACCCTCCCAGGCTCCCAGAAACACTCTGCAGTGCTCCGTATGGGCCCATTTTTGGCCAGCAGAGTGCTTCTGGGGGCCGGGGAGGGTGAAAACGCGATGCATGGAGGGCTTGGGAGTCCAAAAACGGGCCCATTTTTGGCTAAAATGGGCCATGCGGAGCACTGCAGTGCTTCTGGGGGCCGGGGATTTCAAAAACACGATGCACAGAGGGCTTGAGAACCCCAAAACACTCATTTTTGGCCTGCAGAGTGCTTCTGGAGGGTTGGGTAGGGCAAAAACACGATGCATGGAGGGCTTGGGAGCCCAAAAACGCACCTGTTTTTGGCAAAAACGGGCCGTGTGGAGCACTGCAGAATGCTTCTGGGGACCGGGCAAGGCAAAAACTTGACACGCAGAGAGTTTGGGAGGCCAAAAATGCCCATATTCAGTCTATAAGACGCACCTAAATTTTCACCCACTTTTGGGGGGGGGGAAAGGGTATGTTTTACACGCCGAAAAATAAGGTACTTTCTGTAGAAACCATTATACTCATTATAGAGTTCATGGTATCAAATTTGCTAGGCAAGTCTGATGCATTTCCATTTCTAGATTTTCACGAGTAGCAAAGTCTAATTTTGCAAGAATAATACCAACAATTCCAGGTACCTTTCTGCTTCCTCTGCATGCTGAAGGTTGAAGAGCAATGAAGGCACAATCTTGTCCATATGTTGAGGGTCCCAGATGTTTGCCTGCAACTCATCATTAACTGTTTTCCGAACCACACCCTGTAGTCCTTTGATGCCAGACATCCGGATCCTTTAGGAGTAAAAGATTAATTTTAAGAAGGTTAACAGGAAATGGGGTTTTCCTTCTATTTGTATCCCTTTGTAATGCTTGGCTCCTGAAGGATACGTAACTTGTATATTCTAGGGCCATGGTTCCTAGGGTGCCACACTGAATGCATAGAGGCACTGTGGGATATTTTACTACTTAATAAACAGAACTGTTAGTGAATTAGCTGCAGCACCCCAGGATGTCACAGCGCACAGTTTGAGAACTGCTAAGGGCACTTTGAACCAAGGAAGTTTGAAAACTTCTGTGCTTGGGAGGTCGGAATAATTCTCCAGCAATTAGAAGGTAATAACCCTGTGAAGGTAAATAACCCTGTGGTAACAATGGCTTGTAACAAAGTTTTTAAAAAAGCATTTTGAGCATCAAGAGCCACAGCAAAACAACTGTTCCTTATGTTTAAATAGTACAAACAATGGAACAGGCAAATTCAATGCACAAAGATTATTATGGTAGCAGCAGGCCAGTTAGAGAATGTCAAAGACCCAGAACATCCCAGTTCAAATCCATTTTTCTATAGGCTATACATAATTTAGCTGGCCATTTTAATCTTGGTCCAGAGTCCTCTCTTAGCTTAGTGAATTTGATGAAATCATTGTAAGGGGAGTAGGAGAGAAAATTATCTATGCTGTTCTGGGGCTTTTGGGTGAAAAGGGAATTAAAAATATACCAGTAGCTAGAGAAATAATTACTAACAAATATAAAAAATGAACATTAATATTACATTACTAATGCAATGTAAGAATAACAGACCCAAGTGGAGCATTATGCATTTGAGCATTTGAGCATGTAATTAATGGAATGTGTTACTTTGAATTAATCCATTGGCAGTCTACCCATGAAAGAAGTAAGAAAAAAGGGGATGTGTGAATGTGAAGAGAAGAGACACAACTCTGTATTTTGCAGTCAATTTCCTTGCACCTGGCTATTTTAGTATTCCTGAACTGGATGGTCTACTCTGGAACATGATACCTTATGGTAACGTTCTCCTCTCTTCCTCAAAATAAGTATAAAAATCTAAGCATCTACTCGAATATATGGCATGGTAGTGAATTTCATCAGTAAATTTAAAACTCAACTGAAATAACCCTTTCACATTAATCAGTTCTGAACCTCCTGCCAAACCAGGTGGCACAGAATTTTAACCCTAATATGAGGGAGGACAACATTTGCCCCAACCCTCAATTCCAAAACATGTAGAAAAGAATAAAAATAACAGCATTAATAAGAGGCAACTAGCTGAAGAGTGTTAGTCACTAATTAGGTGACTACATCAAAAGACCCCCCTGGCGTATTATACTGTAAACTACCACCTTCACCCTTAGCCTTGGCTTTTCATTATCCCTCAGCTTCTGAAAAGCTTTTCCAGGCTTCCATATTTGTCAAAGAGCAAGAAGAAACAATTAAAACACACCCTTAGCAGATTAATTGTAGGACACAGTTCATCCTAGGAACAGCAGGGAGCATGATAGTGGGCAGATGCCAAAATAGATGTAAGACAGCAGCAGCCCACGTTGCTTGGTAGGTGGGGAAGAGGAGGGCAAGAAAACACGAATTGCTTTTAAAAGGGACTATAGCTGACGCAGAGCTGGCTGGCAGTAAATAATATGCATCAGATTCTACTAGAGCAGGGGTGTCAAACTCAAGGCCCGCGGCCCGGATCCGGCCTTAAGGGTGCTTAGATCTGGCCTGCGAGGCTGACCTGGAAACAGCAAAGGACCGGCCCGCGGCCCTCCCAAGCTCCGTTTTCGCTGGCAGAGGGTTGCAGGAGGCCGTGGCAGCTGAAAACGAAGCTCTGGAGCCTGTTTTTGCTGGCAGAGCGCTTGAGCCACCACAGGTGCCCCCGACACAAATGACGTCGAGCTGGCCACGCCCACCCTGGCCATGTCCATCCCAGCCCCCCAAGGTCAAACACAATCCTGATGCGGCCCTCAATGAAATTTGACACCCCCGTACAAGAGGAAGAATCATCTTCATCAAAAGGGAAGGGGGATTCTCTGTGAAATTTGTCCTTTTGACGACTACGACTTCCACAGATAAAATGACGATCACATCCAGAATTCTGTTTTAATCATTCTTGCGATATTGCAGGAATAACAAATTGGAAGATTGAGGGGGCCTACTGCTTGAAGAGATTCATATTCCTCAGTTGTATTTTTAGCTATTAATCCCACCCATCTCAGCTAAAATGAAAAATTGCTACAAATGGCAGATGGATAGGAATACAAGACTCATTAATTAAAAGTGAAGGAACCGGTATAGAAAAGAGCAGAGTGATGAAGATATCACAGCATGCTTGGAATATTTGAAGGGTGCAAAGTTGGTGCTTCTCTGTTCTTGAGGACAAGATAAATGGAGCCCGTTTAAATTACTGTATCTAGATTTCAATGTAACATTGGAACTAGTTTTTTTAATAGAAGAGTTTGATAATGAAGTCAAGCTAATTAGGAAAGTCTAATCAGGAATTCTTCAAATACAACTTGGATACCGTGGGGAGACATTTTAAGTTTTGGAAAACCTGTGTTGAAATGAAAGCGGAAGTTCAACTTAGTCAAAGTTGCTCCTTCCAATTTTAAAGTTGCTCAATTTAGGAAATGCTCCTGTTATATTTATTCTTTCTGCCTATAAACTAAATTAATGCTAGACACCATCACCAGGAAACAATCTGTGTACTTTTTACACCCAAGTTTGGAAAAGCAAGATTTATTTATTTCATTTCATAGTGTCCTGGGCACACAAACAAACAGGCTTTAAGCCTACAGCAAATACTTGCTCCTGGGTGTGGACACCATGATGAATTAGAAACGCCATGAACCACTTCACACCATTATGACACTTTTTGTATCAGGCCTGATTCATCTGTCTAACTAACTGTCTTAATATGATTTGATTGCTTATTTGTACCTGGACTATCATTAAGTGTTGTACCTTATGATTCTTGATGAACTTATCTTTTCTTTTATGTACACTGAGAGCATATGCACCAAGACAAATTCCTTGTGTGTCCAATCACACTTGGCCAATAAAAAATTCTATTCTATTCTATTCTATTCTATTCTATTCTATTCTATTCTATTCTATTCTATTCTATTCTATTCTATTCTATTCTATCTCAGGGATTTGGTTCTAGGCCATGGATCTTGTCTTTCTTTCTTGGAGAGACTCCATTCATTCTTCCTCAACTTGCCTTGACAAAGGTTTAACAATATAGGAATTACAGTACAACATCCGTATAGATTACTATACTAGGAGTTTGTTAGGGATGTTTAACAGGAGAAAGAGAACACATGCTTAGGGAAGCTATGTATTTGAAAGGACTATGTGCTCAATTGAACAACTGTCTACTATAGTTCATTGTAACATTACTTCTTGAAGAATAAGAGGGTAGAAGGAATATAAAGAATGAGCCCACAGAGCAAGCAAATAGTTTTTTAGGTGAGCTTGAGGTGGGTATGTGTGTCTAGTAATTCTAAGTGAAGAATGTGTTCCATACTTAACTACTTGAGAAAGGAAGATATAAATGTTTCTCTTTGATGGAGTCTAGAGCAATGTTTCTCAATCTCAGCTGTGTTAAGATGTGCAGATGTCAACTCCCTGAGTTACAACCCATGGGAGTTGAAGACAACGCTCTTGAAATAAAGAACCCAGACAAAGAGTTATGAATTGCAGAAATGAGCGAAAGTGTGCTCTAATAATATCTATTACATCAGCAACAGCAACTGAAATATATAAATTGTTCACAGAAACCAAAGCAACAGAAAGGGAGGATGTATGTTAAATTACCTACTTCTGCCCCAAAATTAAAGTAGGTGCAAGAGAGAGCAACTGGGTAAAATAAATAGAGGAATGAATAAAAGCTGTAACTGATATTTGCTAGTTGCTCAACAAAAAGATGTGTAGATGATGCTTTCCAAAGGCAAACCTCAGAACTTCTAAAATGGTATGAATTATTAGTGATGCAGGCCTATAACCACCATCACATCTGTTGGGGGGGGGGAAGCTTCTGCCAAAGATGGTTCAAGAAATTCTCAACTTCTCTTGTTGACAGATTTCTCTTTCAGAGGAGGGACGAAAGAAGAAAAGGGTAAGTTAACTCTGATTCATTTGAGAACCACTTTGATGTGGTGTTAAGCTGCTACACTAGAAATCAGAAGAAGATAAATTCTGCTGCTCCCCGTTAGGCATAAAGACTAGCTGGGTGATTCTGGGCCAGCCATTCTCTCTTAGTCCAACCTACCTCATATGCGTTGTGGAGAAAATAGGAGGTGGGAATATTAGATATAATACTGCCTTGCTGCCTTCAGTTAAACAAAAACAAAGGCAAGACAAAAATCTAATAATAAATGTAAATAGGCAGTCTAAAAAGGGAGATACTGAAAGCACAATTACAATGGGGAAAGGAAAATAGGAGACCAAAAGCTAATATGGTAGAACAAAAGTTTACTGAATATTTAAAAAAGGGACATACAGAGGTGATAAAAAGACCTTTATTAGCAGGAGAAAAGACTTCACAGTCTAAATAGTTTCTTCCTTTTCTAAGATGCTGTTTTAGGAGTAATGTCACCACTATTTAAAATCATACATATTCACCACACCCCCTCTGCCATCATGCAGAATTTCTAGACCGCCATGTGCCCTAGGAAACTTGAGAATTGAAGGCCGCCTCTCCAGTAATATGCTGAACGTATGATATACAAGGAAGGATTAATGTTTCTCATGTTGCTTTTGCTTGGCCTTAGAACAGCATCTAAACTCCCCAAAATGCAGGCACAGTTGACTGTCCCCAAATTTATCTAGGTTCCAAGCACTGAGTCACAGGAAACATTTTAGAGATAACATTTGTGGTGTCAAAGATGGACATCACCAATGTGGGTGAAAACTGAAGGAACTCATTCCACAGATGCGCTCACGAACTGCATGGGGGTAAAATAGTGTGGAGAGGAAGACTCCAAAGCACCTGTTCTATGTCTTTCTGGCCGTTTTTGGAACACAAAAGCACATTTTCCTCTCCCGAGAATTGTTATGTTTGAGGGGTGCAGTGGCAACTAGGCATCTATTTATACCACTAGATGGCGCCTACTGTTCTCTCTTTTTAAAAAAATCCAAAATCTTGAAAATATTTTGTATTTGTATTTTTTTATTTGTCAAGCATATATGATTATAAGCAAAGTATAAACAGTAAAACATGATTGAATATATATGTAATAGTACAAGCATGAATAAGAGTAAAAGATGTATGAATATATGAGTACATTAGGACAGGAACGGTAGGCACGATTGTGCGCTTATGCACGCCATTTTGGCCATTAAAAAAGGGATTTTTTTCCAAGGCATAACACTTTGAAATTATGTACTGTGTTCACTGGCTGAATATCTGCATTGACTTACAAAATGAATCTAGAAAGCTACTATGAATGCAAAGTGAATCTAGGAAGCTACTGTTCAATTCCACTGATTGAAAGATGGTTTTTGTTTTTGTTTTGCAATATTCAATTATTAGTTGCTACACATTGATCAGTGTAGCATGCTACGTTTTACTAAAATGGGGTTAGGTGGTTTGTAGTTTAGCCTGTTCTGGAAATATGGTTGTTACGCTACTGCATTCTATGTTTTATATTACAGTTTGTTTTTATACAATATATATTATATAAATTTGGTCATATTGTATAATATTTGGTCATACTGTAGAAGCTTTGCATAAGAGCCAGTTTGGTCTAGTGATTAAGGCATCAGACTAGAAAGCAGGAGATCATGAGTTCAAGTCCCACCTTAGCCATGAAAGCCAGCCAGATATTTTGGACCAATTGATCTCTCTCAGTCAAATCCATCTCACAGGGTTATTGTGGGGAACATAGGAGAAGGAGGGAGTATTGTGTGTGTTCGCTGCCTTGACTTATTTGTAAAAATTATAAAGGTGGGATATAAATAAATATTTATCTGGTTTATATTTTCATGCAGTACATACCGTATTTTTCGGAGTATAAGACGCACCTTTTTACCCCCCCAAAAGAGGGTGAAAACTTGGGTGCGTCTTATACATCGAATGTAGCCCCACTCACCCAGACACCCCCACCCTTTGGCCTCTGCTTCCCATCAATTTACCTTTGTAGCAAACAGCCAGAGCCCGATTAGCATAAACTGGTCATTATCATCCTCCCGACACACAGCTGAGAGAGGCTGCATGGCCAGGTCCTAGCTAAAGTGAAACTGAAACTAGGCCGCAAAGAGGCAGATAGGTGGGAGAGACAGGCAGATTTCTATTTTCTGCTGAACTGGAGGCAAAGGGGTAAGTGAATAACTATAAATGTCTGTAGAATGTTTAAATTATTAGACTTATTTTTAAAGACTGCTTTATTATTGTTCTAGACAACAAAATGAAGAAGCTTTTTAAAATAAATGCTTGATCTGAAGAAGCCCAGTGCTTTTGTATCTTCTTTTAAATAGCAGAGTACTATTTCTCAATCTTATTTATTGATTATTATTATTCCTATATCTGCTTTAGTGTACTGGAAAGAAGCAGAAATATTCCTCAGAAGTATTTCTCTTTTTTTTAAAGAAGAAAACATAGTATGGATGTTTATAACTCTTCTCTCCAACATTTGCAAATCTACTTACAGTATTTTCTTTTAGCAGCCACTGCAGTGTCTGATAATTTTAAGATCTAGACAACTAAATATCTAAATAGCAACATGTTTATGGCAGTTTTAATCAGAATGAAATTCCTTTTAGTGAAAAAAAAGTACCATAGGAAAGTTCTCCTTTCCTTGTCTGTCAAGATCCCTGTCATACTTGTTATCTCTGGGCATAATTTATTGAAAAAGATATCCTAAATAAATATTTTGCTTGTTTGAATGACTTTTATGTGGGATGACCAGATGATAAGCATGATATACCTGCTGAAATTCCTTTTGCTTATCACTTTTGGGCTTGTTTTACTTCTGCCCACTGTAAGTAGATGACTTTTAATGGGCTTTGCATAGAAAACATTTTTTTCCTTGTTTTCCTTCCCCAAAACTAAGGTGCGTCTTATATTCCGGTGCGTCTTATACTCCGAAAAATACGGTACGTACATTCAGTACATACATGCCCACCACACTAGATAATTTGCATTATGCAAAGCACAGAAAGGCAGGAAGAAAAAAAGAAAGCTTAAAGGTATGGGGAAGGAAAGAAAATTGAAACAAACTATATATCAAACCCATTTATTATACCTCTCTGTATTCTACTTCCTTATGCTGCTTCACATAGGCCATAATGTGATAGAAAAAATTGAGAGAATTATCATAAATTGTCCTATTTAGTTGGGACTGGATGGAATTGATGAGGTCTTCAAAAAAAAAAGAGAGGTTTAAGAATGAAAGGCAATGTATACAGTGGTATATGTTTGTGGTGGAAACTAGAATAGCTTGCAAGGTCAGAAGATCATGAATGAAGATGGAGTTAATGGAGTTGTTATAACCTAGATTTAGCTTTTTTCCCCCTTTTCCTTTTTTCTCTTTCATATTTTAGTATCTTTGGTTATTTCTTATCCCTTTTCTATGCTTGGCTTAATGTTGCTTACCCTGAAAGGGAATAGTATGAATGTTATCTATGTAAATAGCTGGGCACACCATGGGGGGAAAAAAAGAATTTTGTAACCTGCTTTAAGAGCTTAGCAAGCTGTGTATGGCTTTATCTGCAGAATATATATAACCTTGTTACTGAATTTATCCATTTTCTGAGTCTGCACAGTACCAGTGAATCATAAAATAAACCTAGGAAGGAAATTTGCACAGCACGCTACGCCCTCCAAAAATCTAATCAAGGTCATCGGGTTTTTTTCTGGTTGCGTGGTTAACACCTTTACGAAGTAGCAGTTGGGAAGACAAAAGGAGTAGAACAGTAGAAAAATCAAGAATTTTTTAGGCTGCTAAAGCCACCAGCACCCATTTAGGTCCATAGAATACAGAATAAGAGTTGGAAGGGACCTTGGAGGTCTTTTAGTTTAACCTGCTACCCAAGCAGGGGACCCTATGCCATTCCAGACAAATTGCTGTCCAATCTCTTCTTTAAAACCTCCAGTAATGGAGTACCCACAACTTCCACTGGTTAATTGTTCTGTCAGGAAATTTCTCCTTAGTTCTAGGTTGGTTCTCTCCTTGATTAGTTTCCATCCATTGCTTCTTGCCCTGCCTTCAGGTGCTTTGGAGAATAGGTTGGTCCCCTCTTGTCTGTGACAGCCCCTTAAATGTTGGAAGACTGCTATCATGTTACCCCAATCCTTCTCTTTGTTAAACTAGACATACCCAGTTCCTGCAATCATTCATCGTATGAAATGTGTTTGAATATTAGTAGCTCGGGTTGGTAGTTAGGCTGCTAGTTTGAGCTCTGTGCTTGGCAATTTGGTTGAAAACGTTTCGTAACCATTCGAGGAGACATCGTCAGTGCGTTTTGAATTGTTCATCATATGTTTTAGCCTCCAGCTCCCTAATCATCTTTGTTGCTCTCCTCTGCACTCTAGTTTCTAGAGTCTCTACTTACTTTGTCCGGATCTCCATGTCATCATGGCTGGAGTGGCACATTTCACTGAAGCGGGAGACAAAAAAGTCATAGCTCCTGTGATAAGATGGAGTGTCTTCTTCAATGTTTGCAAACTTCACAAACTGGAGAAGAGAAAGGAGCATCAGAGCAGAGACAAGGAGACATTAAAAATACTACATTCATGAACCAATCTATTAAAATCACCACATAACGTCTGTCCTTGTGAGGGTTTTAGTTCAACAACAACAACAACAACAAAACAACAACATCTGTAAGCAGGCCAGGGTAGTGGTCAGCAAAACAAGCCACAACTTGCACTCATAAAATAGACATATGGTACTAAGGATTTATCTTCTTCAAAATTCAAGTTCACATCGAAAGCTGTATTTAAAAGCACACCAGACTTAAGAGTTTAGGAATAAAATGTGATATTGGGCACAGCTCAGATAAAAGGCAACAGATTACTCCAATCTGAGCAATGCTTTCTAGACTGATGGGATTAAGCAGTTTTTGATCTAGGCAGCTCTACCTCATCTGAGGCTTTATATGATCTCTGAATTAAATTTCTCCTATCTGAGGCCCTTTAGTGGCTCTCAAAGTCAAAGTCAGAGAGGAAGTCTTTTCTCCAGAATTCACTTAATGGAGGCAGGGCAAGCAAAGCATTTTGTTATCTGAAGAAAAAGGATGAAATGATTATTGAATATGGACATTTCAGCTTCAATTGGCCTTTTTATGGTTAAGAGATACAGTATATAGAACCTTAGTTTTGGTATGGATTATTTTTCAATGAGTTCAGTGGAGAACAGCTGACAAGAATATGACAGTTTGTGTCAAGTGTCTGACAGGAGGAGGAAAAAAAACAAATTTTCTTAGCTGGAATTTTGCACCATTTTAAATGTAAAGCCAAGGGATCCAATAGGACAGTGATGGCGAACCTTTTTTGGCTCAGGTGCCAAAAGGGTGCGCGCGCGCAATAGCGTGCATGTGGCCACGCCCATAATGCAATGCCCTCCCCCTGCACATGCACACACACACCCACTGCCCTCCACGCATGCGCACAACCCCCCACGCTGCCCCCTCGCGCATGCGCACAGACCTCACTGAAGCCTCCGGACTTCCGGTAGGCCCGTTGGGCTGTTTTTCACTCTCCCCGGGGTTCAGGAAAGCCTCCTGATGCCTAGGGATGGTGAAAAATGGCCCAACGGGCCAATTGGAAGTTCGGAAATGAAACAGAAGTAGAGCTGCCCTACTACTTACCTTCAGATAGTTGCAACCAGGCCTTGCACACCTCGGCACATTTCTTCTGCAGCCGGCAAGGCTTTCCTGAAGGCCTCTGTAGCCGATAACAGAGCTCCAGATCAATCTGGAACTGTGTTATCGGCTGCATATGCCTTCAGGAAAGCCTTGCCGGCTACAGAAGAAATGGGCCGAGGTGTAGGAGGCCTGGCTGCAACTGTCCAAAGCCGAAGAAGTTCCTGAAGACCTCTGACAGCGAAAAGGAGGCTGGGGGTGACGCACACAAGTGAATTTCCGGTTGGCCTATTGACCCATTTTCACTGTCCCCAGGGTTCAGGAGGCTTTCCTGAAGCCTGGAGAGAGTGAAAACGGCCAAAAAGAAGGCCGGAAATCAGCTGGCCAGCGCGCGCATGCGCTCTTGAGTTGACATAGGGCAACGCCTCGCGTGCCCTCGGATATGGCTCCGTGTACCATCTGT
The DNA here is from genome assembly GCA_023053685.1 of Diadophis punctatus similis. Classification (NCBI taxonomy): domain Eukaryota; kingdom Metazoa; phylum Chordata; class Lepidosauria; order Squamata; family Dipsadidae; genus Diadophis; species Diadophis punctatus. The sequence continues at coordinate 27,253,056 of JALIGW010000001.1, forward strand.
GACACGCTGCCGTAGGTTCGCCATCACTGCAATAGGAGAATATCATAGTGAGTGATGGATTTGGGGAGAATAAATGAGAGAACTGACCTAAAAGTAAAAAAAAACAGGTGAATATAAAGAGATGTTGCAAATTATCTGATAAAGACAGGCTGATGCCACCTAGGAAGTTTCCCATCTTGAGGCTGAATTTGAACATGGATCCTACCTGCCCATCTTTTATTCTCATATCGCTGTATCATTTTCTTTTTCATTGTTTATTCTATTGTTCCATTACTTTACTACTGTTATGTTTACACTTCTTTTCATTTCTCTGTTTTTATTGTTATAAGCCTCCTAGAGTAGCCCCACAGTGAGATAGGTGGAAAGGAAATAAAATCTCTCTAATCCCAATCTAATCTTTTACCAGTATTCTATACTAAATTTGCTGCGTAGGGGACAAATAATATTCTATCCTTGCATATGTGACTTTGAAGTTATCAAATCTACTGCAGAGAGTTGTTGAAGGAATAAAATATAGAGGAATTATATACTAAACTAAACTGAACTCTAACCCTAAACCATGGGAAAAGGCTTCTTAAGATTTAAAATAAGAGAAACATTAATTTCAATTTCTGGAATTCTCATGTGTCCCTAAGTCTCAATGAGTTCAATGGAGTTTATGCCTCAGTTTTCATGAAACCTAAAGCAAAATTTCTTCACTTCCACTCTTTCCCAGCTATGAATCATGCAGCCTCTCATGTGAAGAGATCAAAATGTATGCCATGTATATTTTTCTGGAATGTCATCATTTTCTATCAAAATAGTTTTATGGCTTCTTCTCATAAACAGCAGGGACATTTTCTACTGAATTAATTTTAAATATTGCCTATGCAAAAATGTATGTACAATGCCATCTAATTTTTGAAATCCTGGTACCTCTCCAGCTGCAGGGAGGAGTTCTACAGAACAGCCAAGACAGAGAAAGAAATTAAAGACAGTGTACAATAGTCTTGAATAATTATATTAGTGCAGTTTTATCATTCAATCTTCCCAGGACATATAAAAACAAAGCAATGGGAGAAATTCAATTTGTAGTTAGCTGCCAGTTTAAGTACAATAACTAACGTTATATCTTTCTTTGGAATAATATTTAAAAAATGAATTGCATTTATTGGCTGAAAAATAATAAAATAGCAAAAAGTCTTGAGGAATCTTTTAATTAAAGATTGTTGATATGAATATGAGCAAAATAATCCCTAGCAGAATACTGTACCTCCATTTGTACAAATGTGTTTTAAACAGGAACAGTGAAGATAGGTATTTAAAACTTTGTCTCTTTCCTTATACTCTTAATCTCTACAAGTCCTTGATTTACAATCATTTGTTTAACGACCTATTGAAGTTGCAATGGCACTGGAAAAAAAATGACTTAAAACCAGTCCTTGCACTTACAACTGTCAAGAGTTTTGGGAGGGTCACACCATCAAACTTTGGGTGCCCGGCAACTGGCAACTAGTTGCGGCATCCCGGGGTCATGTGATCACCTCTGATGATCTGGGGAACCTGGATTTGCTTAACGATTGCATGATTCGTTTAACAACTGCAGTAATTCACTGAATAACTATCAAAAAAAGGTTGTAAAATTGGGCGCAACTCACTTAGCAACTATCTTCCTTAGCAATAGAAATTCTGGTACCAATTGTGGTCTTAAGTTGATGATTACCTGTACCCATATACTCCTATATTATAAAGGTTTTCTCTTTCTGCTTACAAATAACAACTATTTGATCTTTTTTTTTGTTCTTACAATACTTTTATTTTTGATGTTTTGTTAGCTACTCAGTGTGTTTGTAACTCTCTTGGTTGAATGTGAATTATTTCTATTTGCATACCTTGACTTAGTTTAGAATTTTAGAATTTTTCTCCAATCCCCGAGGATCCTTGACAAATGTCTAACTTAGGTGGATTGCCAGGCCAATAGTAAAAGCATGTTCCCTGCTTTATGATAATCATTTGACTCTGAATTTTGATTATTTTTCCTCTAGCAGCTGTAAAGGATGAATTTAAGCCATAATTTCCATAAACAGCATTTATAATCTCCACTTGTCCCAGCTCATGATTTGCAGGTGCTATTTCTTCAAAACTTCATCACAGAAAAGGACCAGTCTAATGGATTACAATGGGACTCTCTTAGGTAAGAGAGAAATAGGGGTGTTTTTTTTAAAAAAATCCACCATTCTTCCCATTTGGGGGTTAACCTGGTGCTAGCATTTTACATAATCAAAAAGCAGTCGTATTTTCCATGCCTATTCACGATATCCGTCTTGGCAGATGGCAAAACTCCCCCTTGCCTCGGGAGCTTTTGGAATGGGAAATGAATTTAAACGTATGAAGAAAAATATACAAAAAGAATGCGGTTGTACATATGGAACGAGGAGGGCATGACAATTCATAAAGCAGATTTGTTCAGCTCTGCGCATTATGATAAACACTGTCTAGCTCAAGTGATTATTTTTCAAAGCAGGCATCATTCTAAAGGAAGTGCTTCGAAGGGAGAGGAAAACAGGATTTCTTAAAAATTAGGCAGAAAAACATTGCAGTAGCTGCCATCTTAAAAAGAAAAATCCTTCCTGGGTGAGCTTGAAGGAAGAATTCATCTTCAGGGGAATCAGATAATTGTACTCCTCTTGAGTAAAAGTGCCAGAAATTAATAATAAAAATTTAAAAATAATCTGCATATTCCTTTTTATGATATTTATATGATCTGTTATTGGTTGAAATGTTAATATCTACCATATTTTTGGAGTATAAGATACACCTTTCCCCCCCTTAAAAGTGGCTGAAAATTTGGGTGCGTCTTATATTCGGAATGTAGCTTTTTCAAAGCTTTTTTTCTAGCCCTAATGAGGTGCTAACGATCTTAGCAATAGCAATAGCACTTAGACTTATATACCGCTTCATAGTGCTTTACAGCCCTCTCTAAGCGGTTTACAGAGTTCAGCATATTGCCCCCAACAATCTGGGTCCTCATTTTACCGACCACAGAAGGATGGAAGGCTGAGTCAACCCTGAGCCCGTGAGATTTGAACAGCTGAACTGCTGAACTGCAGTGCTGCACTTTAACCACTGCGCCACCTCGGCTCATCTTCCCGGCTTGCAGGATTTTTTCATTGCTACTCCCTCCAAAGAAGATTTTTTTCAGCCCTAACCAGGGAATAAAATAATATGCTGAAACTGACCAGACTAAGGACACTAGCCAGATGAATGCCTGGTAGGCAGATTTCCCCCCCTATTTTCCTCCCCCAAAACTAAGGTGTGTCTTATACTTTGGTGTGTCTTATACTCCGAAAAATACGGTATGTATGAGAATCTTTCAAGGACCATATGATCTTTGCTTATCTGCATATGGTCTAAACTGGCACATAGCTGAGTTTCTGGAATGAATTACTCAATCTCTACATAAACATCTGGGTCCTACAATGACAATAGTGGTAGTGTAGTCTCTTAAGTCTTCCCCTTGATTTACAGTGCTTCAAAGTCTTTTTGCAAACGACATGGGCAGCATGGTTAATTCCTAATGTTCTGTTTAAGATTTTCCATGACCTATATTTATTTTCTTCTTTTCCAACAGGAGGTCTTGGATTAGGGTGGCTGAATACTTGCATCTGTAAGATTGTTTGAAGATGTGGATGTGGTTAATTGGTTCTTGTTTTTTTTAATTTATTCTTTTATAATTATTGTATTTTCTATTTTGTTTGGCTTTATTGTACATTGCCCAGAATCAGTTTGGAGCAGAGTGGTACCTAAATTGATTAATCGCAGATGATGTTGCACATACAGTAGCACATAATAAATATTTGGCTTTTTCACAGTTAATAGTCTTCTTTATGAATGCAGTTCTTCAGTAACAAACAGCATATTGTGTATGTGTACAGACCGGACACATAAAGATACATATTCTTAAACCTGTTTTTGTTGTATATTTCTCATCATTGTGACCATTCCCCTTCTAATTTAATAGTACAGTGCTAGAAAATATTACAGACATTGTACATCATTATGAGTTATTCCGCGTCTCTTGGATACCCTTGTAAATAAATCATAGGGATAAAGGAGAATGTTCAGGTTGCATGATTTCTCTATTCACATTGTGGAACATCTGTCTTTGTTTAGATGGCTACCAAGTGATTCACGTGTCATGGACTCCAACGTTTGCAGACATCTAATTAAGGTCTAGCTCAAATGCTGTTCAGATCTTCCTGCCTCTACATCACCCACTTTGTCCTTTTACTTTTCTTCTCCCATTTACCCTTAAGTTAAAGGCACTGAAATTATGTTACAGTGAATTTCTATACTTCTCTTGCCATCTCCTCTCCTCCTGTACTGGATAGGTCGGAGGCTGTTCATTGCTAATGAATCTTTACAGTTCAAGCAAAAGCACAGGCGTGATGCACATTATCAACTCTTTCTCCAAATCCAACCACTCTCCCTTCAAAGACTCTTACCTCTAAATCACTCCCGTTCATTTCTGATACAAACAATTGTTCCCTCCCAAACAGTAAACTTGGATTAGGAGACTTGCATCTGGCCAACCACACGAGAAAGGCTTTATTTTGCAATTAACAGAAGCAGAGACAGCTGTCTGCTGCCATACACCAAATCAATTTTTATTAGTTCTCTTTTCATTTCTACGTTTATTGCCTTTCTAGTCAGCTGACGGGAAAGGCAAGACTTCCATATCATTATGCTCCACCTAACATTCCTTATGGATATGATTTCTTCTTTCTGAAACCCTTTTGGCCATGCAAGGAGAAGGGAAGGAGGTTGCACTAATTTCTGCCCTGCCACATTGGGACTAAGACTATCTGATTTTGCCAGAGAAGGCTCATTAACCATCAATATCCGGGTGGGAGATATGCAGCTTTCCTTAGATGGAAGGCCTAAACTTGGCTTATCTATGGCATGTACAATACTGCATTCCAAAAAATGGGTGAGAAAAAGTTTAAATAATTTTGCCCTTGACAATTAAGATATTTTCAGAAATCAATAGAAAGCAATAGGTCTTTTAGACCAGAGGTCTTCAAACTTGGCAACTTTAAGACTTGTGGACTTCAACTCCCAGAATTCTCCAGCCTGGCTGGAGAATTCTGGGAGTTGAAGCCCACAAGTCTCAAAGTTGCCAAGTTTGGGGACCCCTGTTTTAGACAATGATACAGATTTTTATACAGTAAAAATGTTAGAAAAGTGTGTGATCTCTGAAAACAGCATGGTTCACCACAAATTGCATAGCTGCATAGCCCAGAAAAAAATATTACTTACAACTGCAGTAATTAAAGTCCTGGCTACTGAAGCAGTGTGTCCTGAGATACTGTACCTACAAGGAAACTCGGGTGCAAGATGTCTAAAGAATACAATTGTGTAGCATGGTAATACTCTTGAAGGCCATTTGAGATGGGGATCATCATTATTGCAGCTATATAGAATGAAGGAGACTTGGTGGCAGTAGAGATAAGGCTATCTGGTCAAATTTCCTGTGTTGATGGAGGTGGTTGCTTAAGGAAACTGGTTCCTGGTCATTGTGAGTCCCTTGAGAGAGGTAGGAGAAAGTAAGCAATTCCAACTGGTCATTGAAAAACAAACCCCTATAAGAGCTGTGCATTTAGCAGCAGCTCAGTGGGCGGTTGTGGTTCATTGTAACTGTTCCTTGAGTGAGATGTCTCTGTGGACAAACTTTGGGGAGGGAGGTGGCTTTAAACCTGGAGAACTTGAGTAAGAATTAAATTCTTGGGGGAGAGGAACAGAAGATAGAATGGATGGGAAGTAAAAGAATTATGAAGCATAAAGTTTGGTTTGCTTTGAAGAAAAAGTATATATTTAGGAGCTGGGGAGCACAGGTATGGAGTATTTGCTTGGTGTGATGATTATGCATTGGACTATGTGGAGAAGGTATATAGACAACCATTGAGCACCTATTTGATCCCTTCAATTGGAGGAGGGGAGTGTGATTAGAGCTGTCAACAAGATTGCTTCCATGTGGCCACTTGCTTTTGGACACTCCCTAAGACAGTGATGGCGAACCTTTTTTGGCTCGGGTGCCAAAAGGGTGTGCGCGCGCGTGATAGCGTGCGGGGACGTGCCCACACCCATAATGCAATGCCCTCCCCCCATGCATGCGCACAACCCCTGCGCTGTCCCCGTGCATGCGCACGGGCTTCACTGAAGCCTCCGGACTTCCGGTAGACCTGTTGGGTTGTTTTTCGCTCTCCCCAGGGTTCAGGAGGCTTTCCTGAAGCCTGGGGAGAATGAAAACGGCCAAAAAGAAGGCCGAAAATCAGCTGGCCAGCGCTTATATGCGCTGGAGCTGACATATGGCAATGCCTCGCATGCCCTCAGATATGGCTCCGCATGCCACCTGTGGCACGCGTGCCATAGGTTCGCCATCACTGCCCTAAGAGTTCTTCAGGATTACACAAGTTCTCCAGGAGATGAAGAAACAGAGAGACGGCTGAAGAGCCAGTAGAGAAATATGAAAGGTAATCTGGCGGAAGATGTGTTTAAGTTCATGTTTGAGTCTACATCATGGAAATATAAATAATAAAGCCCTTGTATTTCTCTACCTTTTTGTTGTCTAGCAGTTTTATTTAAGGTTGTCCTGTTAGAAATTATTGGGCAAGAGGATCTGCTCCTTGGTGATTATGATTTCTTAGCACAACACTTTGCTGTCAGTCACTCAAATTTTCCATAAACCTGACTCTTCAAAGGCACAATGAGATATAACAATACCTTGTAATGTTATCTGGTACTTATTTTAGCCTGTACTTTATGGTATGATCTATGTCACTTGTGAATTTGATTCATGCATCTCTTAGCCCAGGGCTATCAAACTCCCGGCCCATGGGCCGGATGCGTCACGTGCTGGCCACACCCACACCCGGTTTAGCGAAGGGGGGGAAAGTCCCGATACGTCATGTGTCACCGCAGTGATGACGTGAGTTTAACACCCCTGTCCTAGCCCCTTTGAGTTGCTGGGAGAATTGGATGGGTAAACAGTCCACACCTTGCTGAAAGGGGCTGTATTTCCATCTGCTTTGAAGGAAGTAGTGGTACTTGTTGGTCTCTCACTTGTGGAGTCCCATAGGGTTTGATTTTTCTTCACTGCTGTTTATACCAAACTGCTTTGTATCAAACCACTGTCAGAGGGCATCCATTATTCTGAGTTGAGATATCAGCTGTATGCCGATGATATCTAGCAGCAGCACATTCCCATCCCAGGTCAAACTGGTCATTTTGATTGATGCTAAGAACCACTTTCCTAAGATCAACTGTCACGGGCCAGAACTTGACTCAGCTGAACAAATGCAATGTCAGCCTCAGGAGACACCAAGCTAAGAATCACCTGAAACTGAGGCCTATCAGAACAGTTGCAGTAATCAGAAGGCATATAGCCTCCAAACCCTAAGAGAGCAGAACAAAGATTACCAAGCCAAGCAAGTGAACAACAATTAAAGACAGTTGCCTACAGCTGATTGAAGAAGGCAACCCTGAGTTCTGCCCTTCATTGAAAACAATAGATCGATCTCCTGTTTGGATGCCTTATTCTATTCAGCCTTAAGTAAATTACTATTTGAAACAGGATAACAGCTGGTGAGGTAAGAATTGAACTGGAATCTTCCAAATTCAAAGCTCAGTAGCTTAGATACTTTATTAATTTCCCATTTTAAGATAGAGGGCGGCCTATCTTAATATCCTAGGGCAGTGGTGGCGAACCTTTTTCGGCTCGCGTGCCAAAAAAGGGGGGGGCCACTCGCGCGTGCTCGCGTGCCCACACCCATTCCCTCCCCCCCATGCATGCGCATAACACCCCCCCATGCTGCCCCCTGCGCATGCGCACACATCCCCACCCCCGCACAAAGGCTTACCAGAGCCTGGAACGATGAAACCGGCAAACTGAAAGTGCAAAAAAAGTGCAAAAAAACGCACTTCTGGTTTGCCGGTGTGCTGTTTTTTGCACTCCGGAGGGTTCAGGGAAGCTCCCTGAAGCTCCGGAATGCAAAAAACTACAAAACGGACAAACCGGAAGTGCGGAAAAGTGCACTTCCGGTTTGTCCGTTTTGTAGTTTTTTGCATTCCGGAGCTTCAGGGAGCTTCCCTGAACCCTCCGGAGTGCAAAAAACAGCACACCGGCAAACCGGAAGTGCGTTTTTTCGCACTTCCGGTTTGCCGGTGGGAACCCTCGCGTACCGGATTCTATGGCTCCGCGTGCCACCTCTGGCACGCGTGCCATAGGTTCGCCAGGTCCTAGGGATATCATTGTTAGTCTCTTCCAGACCATGTCCAAAGGAAATGCTTACCGAATTGGTGCCAAGGATTTGCAGGTCAGGCTTCTCCGATTCCAGCAGCTTGGCCACCATCTTCAAGAAACTCTCCACAAAGAGATTGATGCTCTGGCAGTGGCAGGCCATTAATAGCTGATCCAAGGCTTCCATTGCAATGCACACATACCTGTGGGTAGTTTGGTATAAAAGTACATCCAAAATAAGAGGTTGCCCTAAAATTATGGGAACTGAAATCTAAATCATCCAGAAGGTTAAAGTTAGAGAAAGCTGCCACAGATGGACAAATTTTCCAGTAGCTCAGCCAAGGTGAAATCAATTTTGAGGGTATCGGGATGAACTTTGATTTTTATTCAACCTTTCCCTTCCTGATACTCCCCTTCCATTGTTCATTTACAATAGAGTCTGGCCTCAAATCAGCCAAGGGGATTCATGGCTGGCTGAAAATTAAAATCTACTTTTTCCCAGGTCTTTGTTAAACACAGTATAAAAGATTTTAATCTGAGTTCACAAAATATTTCCCAATGTAATAACCTGCGTTCACCCAGCATGCTTAGGCCACAAGCTGAACGAGCACTACCCAACCCCATTAGGTCTGGGCCAGGGGTGAGTTCCACTTACCTTCGCCACCGGTTCCCCCCGTGCAATTTCACTTCCGTGCATGCTCAGTAGCAGGATTCAGTCCGAAACACAGCTGAGGAGCTGATCAGCTGTGCTTCGGGCGAAGAAATAAAGGTGAGTATTAACCCGGGGAGGGCGGGAGGGCTCTTTTTCAAGCCGCGGAAGAGAAGCCATCCAAACACGGAAAAATTCACCAAAATTTCCCCCCAAAAGATGGCGGCGCCCACAGACCAAACCGGATCCATGACGCCATTGTTGCGTCACCAGCGGGTAGCTAACGGTTCGGGGGATCTGGTCCAAACCGGGAGGAACCCACCCCTGGTCTGGGCTAGAATACTGTGTAAACCCAGCTGCCAATATAAAAGTAATTGTCTGAGAAATCCAGATCCTGAAATACTCTTGAAGCTTAGTGTATGTGTCTTTTCCCTTACAGAAGGAGAGGCTTTTGAGACACAATCAAACTGCAACTGGAAGAGAACATATCAATCATGGTTTGGCTCAACCACATGAAAACAGTAGGCGAGAGGTGGGGACAGGTTAAAAACCCCAAAAGGACGTATACAGAAAAAGGGTGAGTTCACGGATTATCTCTTTTGATATTATTGGCAAAGATGCAGGGAGGGAAGGGGCACTGCTTTGAGGTTTTTGTTTTTTTCTGAAAAATATTTTGTAAACTGGAATAACCAAACACAGGAGTGCGCAGGTTTCTCCTTTTTTCCATGAGAGTGCTTTAGTGCTTTTCACTTTCAATGGGACTGGGAAAAGATTGAACTGGAATACAACACACACTGCCACTGTGTATTATTTGGATTGTAGAGAGCCTTAAAGTAAATCACTTCAAGGTTTCCAAACTCAACAGCAAAATGCCAGGCATGTGGTAATGAATAGGGTGCATCAGTGTTTCTCTTTGTGTGTGTGTGTGTGTGTGTGTGTGTGTGTGTGTGTGTGTGTGTGTGTGTGTGTGTGTGTGGAAATGGAGGAAACGTGCTGTAGCAACATAGCTTTGCCAGTTATCTTAATGCGGGTTGACAAATCAGTCTATTTTTAACCTAGAGTACTTTCACAGATGTTCATCCTAAGTTGTTCCATTTTATTTCTGTAGAAATGTATTTCAAGATGTATTTTTATAAACTGTTTGCGTTCCAAATGTGTCTTGAAATAGCTTCAAATACTGAAGTTTGGGAATCCTGAACTAGGCTAGAGTGATTTTGAAGCATAAAAGTTGGTGGATAGTCACATCCTAATTCATGCACTAGTTCGAAAGAAAGAATTGTGTGCTTTCGAAAGTCGAAAAACATCAATTTCTTCAAGCATATTAATGAAAAGATACAGAGTCTTGAGTGGTGCTAAATTCTTGATGACTGCACTCATGCATTTTTTAAGCAAAGTTATAGAAGTAATTTGGTGGAATTACAGGTTTTTGGTTCTGTTCAACCACCCCAAAATTCATAGGTTGTCCTTCAAGCTAATATAAACCAGGGCAGCCCTATTAACCTTCCAAGATTAGTTATGCATCTGATTCCACTCTTTTAGCTAGTATGCAACAATTCACTGAACAGTAAAAATGTCAAGATCTCAAATATGCCAATTACTGTTGGAAATGAAAGGGACTCACTGGAGGGACTCAGAGTAAAACTGTAGCCTAGTGATAAGCACATAGAAGATCCCAGGTTCAGTCTTCAGTATCTCTAAAGAACTGGAGAGGAGATATTCCCTACCTACAGACCTGGAGAACTATTGCCAATTAGTGCAGACAGTATTAAGATGGCTCAAGGGTTGACTTATTATAAAAGCATCTTATTATTTTTTCTTATGATTTAATAGCAAGGGTTTATTTTGACTTTTTTTTTCTAGACAGCCATTCATCATCGATGGTTTAATTTGGATTCTTGCACTGAACAGAGGTTTGGGCCTGATATCTTAAATTACTCTTCTCAATCCATTGGAAGAGTTTGTGTGACACCATAGACCAGGGAAGATTTTGGAAAAGATAATCAAGCAACGAATCAATGAACACCTAGAAGCAAACAAAGTAATAACCAAAAGCCAACATGGGTTTGTCAAAAACAGATCATGCCAGACTAATCTTATTGCATTCTTTGATAAAGTGACAAAATTAGTGGACCAGAGGAATGCTGTCGATGTGGTTTACTTGGACTTCAGTAAGGCATTTGACAAAGTAGATCATAACCTACTACTAGATAAAGTAGAAAAATGTGGGTTAGACAGCATCACCACCAGATGGATTTGAAATTGGCTAACCAACCGCACTCAACGTGTAGTGCTCAATGGAACTGCATCTACATGGAGGGAAGTATGCAGTGGAGTACCCCAAGGCTCTGTTTTAAGCCCAGTACTCTTCAACATCTTCATCAATGACTTGGACGAGGGGATAGATGGGGAACTCATCAAATTTGCAGATGACACCAAACTGGCAGGAATAGCCAACTCTCCAGAAGATAGGCTCAAGATACAGAAGGATCTTGACAGACTTGAACATTGGGCGCTATCAAACAAAATGAAATTCAATAATGAAAAAAGTAAGGTTCTACATTTAGGCAAGAAAAACAAAATGCACAGGTACAGCATATGTGGTACCTTGCTCAACAGTAGTAACTGTGAGAGGGATCTTGGAGTCCTAGTGGACAACCATTTAAATATGAGCCAGCAGTGTGCAGCAGCTGCCAAAAAAGCCAACACAGTTCTAGGCTGCATTAACAGAGGGATAGAATCAAGATCACGCGAAGTGTTAATACCACTTTATAATGCCTTGGTAAGGCCACACTTGGAATACTGCATACAGTTTTGGTCGCCACGATGTAAAAAGGATGTTGAGACTCTAGAAAGAGTGCAGAGAAGAGCAACAAAAATGATTAGGGGACTGGAGGCTAAAACATATGAAGAACGGTTGCAGGAACTGGGTATGTCTAGTTTAATGAAAAGAAGGACCAGGGGTGACATGATAGCAGTGTTCCAATATCTCAGGGGTCGCCACAAAGAAGAGGGAGTCAAACTTTTCTCCAAGGCACCTGGGGGTAGAACAAGAAGCAATGGGTGGAAACTAATCAAGGAGAGAAGCAACTTAGAACTAAGGAGAAATTTCCTGACAGTTAGAACAATTAATCAGTGGAACAGCTTACCTCCAGAAGTAGCTCCAACACTAGACATTTTTAAGAAGATGTTGGATAACCATCTGTCTGAAGTAGTGTAGGGTTTCCTGCGTAAGCAGGGGGTTGGACTAGAAGACCTCCAAGGTCCCTTCCAACTCTGTTGTTGTTGTTGTTGTTGTTGTTGTTGTTGTTGTTGTTGTTGTTGTTGTTGTTGTTGTTATTATTATTATTATTATTATTATTATTATTATTATTATTATTATTATTATTATTATGGTAAAATGGGACAGAACTGTTTATTCATATGATTTATATAGCTATTCACCTCTTAAATACTGACTCCCAGGAGCTTGCCTAAACATAAAAAACTAATTAGACACAGAAAGACATACTCCAATAGCAACATAATTGAAGTCAAACCAGAACATATTCCAGTTCCAGAATATGGAATAGGACAGGCTAATCCAATGATTTTGACCCAGTGCTTGGGGAAAAGCCAGAATTTCAAGTTTTTATAGAAAATCAATAAGATCTGAATCTTGGGTGGTATACTATTCCACAGGACAGATACTCTGACAGAGAAGGGGTACATTCTGGGTCTCATTAGGTGTTACTATTTGATAGCAAGAACATTCAATACATTAAATATTAAGGCTCTGCAGAGATATTTGCAAATAACCCAGCCCTGTGCTATGATCCATTTTATAGGTAATAACCAGCACCTGGAAGCATCCTAAGTACAGATCACAAAGTAGTGTGCTTATATAGATATACAGAGGTGCAGCCAAAATTACCTGTATCAGTGCATTCTGGATCAATTGCTGCTTCTGGGTGGTTTTCAAAGGCAGCAAGAGTGTATTGCAATAGTCTAATTAGGTAGTGACAAGGGCACGACACCGAGCAGGGATTCCTGATTCAGGTATGAGTACAAACTGGCATAAAAGATTGATTGAAAAAGCTGCCTGGATTCAACCACACATATCATCACCTGGGAAGTATAAACTATGAAGGTCCTAAATCTATTACATAGGTGACTGTACTTACAACCCCAAGGACCCCATTCACTTCTTCAGGTACAACAACATTTATCTTCTCCCAAAAAGTCTGAACCTGTCCATGCTAGATTGTGCCTTAGTCAACTCCAAAAATTTTCCACAACGGGACTGGCAGGGGATCTGATAATTGTCTAGAATATGCTTTAGAGCGGTCTTGCAGATATTCCTCCAGCCCCTCCTTTCCCAGGAGGAGCTGGGACACTCTAAACAAAGCTACTGAGCAGCCATCTGCAGAAGCAACATGAGCAGAAAATAATTGTATTTGCTGTTCTGGTTGCTATGAGGTAATCCTTAATCAAGATTCTTACCCATACTCCATCAAGTTCTCTCTTTGTTTTCTTCCCTTTAGAGGGTTCATTTTCCATATTTTCTCTGAGAACCAGGGAATTCTCTGGGATCCAGGGCCAGAGAAATTTTGCCACTGCCCTAAGGTGATGAACAGAACTAACCTGTGACTGTTGTTATTTAATTTAATTTAATAGACGGTCTTATAGGCCGCCCAATCCCGTGGGACTCAGGGCCACTGTAACTGGCTCCATAGTTGCCTTGGTGGTCAAGATGTTCCAAGCTCCCTTTGACCCCTTGCCCACTATACCATGAAACTCCACTGCCAATCCAGACGTGTCATCATCAGGCATCTTGTGTAGGAAGGCCAGTATAGCAGCAGGATTTTCGTCTAACGCCTACAGCCAGGAGACTCACACAACCTGTTATCTACAAAGCAGCAGCATTAAAGCAACCAGGGTGTCTTGGATGACTACAACCACTCTACCATCTCTGCCAAGATCATAGCTGGTGCCATCCTCAAAACACAAATGGGCACCTTTCCAAAAGGGAGAGTCCTTAAAATAACACATACAGTACCAGGTCAGCCATCTCATTAATTTCAATGGACAAAGGCCTTATTACAGGTTAAGTTGGCATTCAACACTAAATGCCCAGGCATTGGGATTGAGCATAGTAGACTAGAATGCAGAATCAGTCTCACATATTAAAGATTGCCTACCAAGAGCAGTCTGCTCCTGTCTCAGGTTCAGGATGTTGTAAGAAAGCAACATTTTAGTATTTTGCATGAAGCCTCCAGTCCCTGGGTTGTTTGGGCATTGCATCTTGTGTGAACACTGCAGTTGTATTTATTCATCTGATCTTACTTTCCTATACACATTTCTCAGTTAAACCTGAGAACTAGAGGCCTTATTATTGATTTGATTTATATTCTACCTCGGTAAGGCACTCACACATTCTAATAATGAGAATTACCTTGGCTGTGGGCAACGAAAGTTATGCACAGGAGACAACATAACAGCATATATTCTTTCCTTTAACAAAGCCAAAGGGGACCCAAGTTCTGCTCTCTACTGTAATGACGTCAACAGAAAACACAGGGGTGCCTACCCTCCTTAGGGCTCAGTCAGGCCAACAGGAAAAAATAAATAAATGACCTGTCAGAAGAGAAAACAAGAGCACTTATAGACTGCGATAACTGACAGTCAGTGCTGCTATTGCAGCAAATGATTGAAACCATGTTAAATCATCCCTGTAGCACTTTAAATGAAACCAGGAAAGAAAGAAAGATGAAGAGAGCAAAAGCAAGAAAAATAGGTCCTTGGCAGAACATGCATCTTGACTGGACATAAAACATTGAGTGAGAGGCTTTGCTTAGTTAGGCCTTAGCTCCAGTATTCACCTGAAATTATTTTGGTTGGGGATTTCTGGAAATAGAATTATCATTAAAAAGTGCCTAGCCATGCAACCTATCGTAACACAACCATCATAGCCTATGAAAAGGATAACTCTCCTATACTTGTACTTTTCAGAGACATCTAACAGACTCCCAACACTTTCTTATATCACTGTAGCATTCAACTCAATGAAATCTATACCATAATGCGCTCTACATGTAAGAGTATTCGAAAACTGCAACTGGTGCAAAATGCGGCTGCGCGTGCTGTGGTGGGTGTTTCAAGATTCACCCATGTAACACCTATACTCCGCCAGTTGCATTGGCTGCCCATTGGTCTCCGGGTAAAATTCAAGGTGTTGATCACCATCTTTAAAGCCCTACATGGCTTAGGACCAGGTTACCTCTGGGACCGCATTCTACCTCATACTTCCCTTCGACCTGTCAGGTCCCACAGAGTGGGTCTCCTCCAGGTTCCGTCAACCAAACAATGTCGGCTGGCGGGGCCTAGGGGGAGGGCCTTCTCTGTGGGGGCCCCTGCTCTCTGGAACCAACTCCCCCCTGAGATACGAACTGTCCCCACCTTGCTGGCCTTCCGAAAAGCCGTGAAGACATGGCTCTTCCTGCAGGCGGGGTTCTGAGACAACTTCATCTTGGTCTCCCCCATGTATGTAAGATTTTGTACTCTTTTTAAAATGTATTTTAAATTGTTTTTATGATATTGTTTAGTGGTTCTTCAAATGCTGTACACCGCCCTGAGTCTCCAGGGAGTAGGGCGGCATATAAGAATCCTAAATGAATAAATAAATAAATAAATAAAAACACCGAAAGCAAACCCAAAAACTTCTATTCAAAGAAGACACAAAAGAAGTCATCTAGAGCAGGGATCCCCAAACTTGTCGACTTTAAGACTTATAGACTTCAACTCCCAGAATTCTCCAGCACAGCTATGCTGGCTGGAGAATTCTGGGAGTTGAAGTACACAAGTCTTAAAGTTGCCAAGTTTGAAGACCTCTGTGATCTTGAGCAAACAATTCATGGCTTGTAACAGCCACAGACAGGCATAATAAGATTGTATATCACCTGGCGATCAGAAGACATGAAAATTCCTTAATCTCGGAATCAGAGGATAAAACCAACCACCATTTCAACTGGAAAACTGTCAACATTTTAGATAAACTCAAATCCAAAAATGATAGATAATTCCTGGAAGCTTGACACTCTTGACAAATCAGCCATTAAAAGACATATAGAGGTAAAAGATAAATTCTTTTTAAAAGATATAACTAAAAAATTAGGAAACAAACAACCCAGAGTATATCCTCCTCCTCAATCAATATCCAGATAAGCAGGAAACAGTACCAGATAAATGATCAGGGAAGAAATAATACCCCAATAAAAGAACTATCAAGAGAGAGACCACAAGAATGGCAAGGTAAGTTACCACATAGAAACAGGCAACAAACTTCACCCTTCCATATACTGATGATGTTACCTAATTTGGGAATGAAAAGTCTGAAGGACAACAATCGAGCTTTAGAGAACACAAATAACCTGACTTCTATATTCTCTCAAGTGTTTAAATTCTAGATTTCTTCCACTCATCCTTCCAAATAACAAATACTTGGCACACCACCCAGTATCTTGTATAGTTCTACCCTCAAAATCTTGTATAGTTCTCTCCTCCATGCTATAGGGCACTGCACACCAGAACAACTAGACACAAGGACAACTTTTTCCTGAATGCCATCATTCTGCTAAACAACTAATTCCCACAACATTGTCAAATTATTTACTAAGACTGTATTACTATTCTTCTTCTCATCCTTCCTAGTACCTATCTCTTCCCACTTATGACTATAATCATGTTGCTTATATCTTTAAAATTTATATTGTTTTATTTGTTTCCTAGTACGATTTGATTGCTTATTAGTAATGTATGACTATCACTGTGTTGTATCTTATGATTCTTGATGAATTTATTTTTCTTTATGTACACTGAGAGCATATGCACCGAAGACAAATTTATTTATTTATTTATTTATTGGTATTTCTTATATGCCGCCCAACTCCCGGAGGACTCCGGGCGGCGTACAACAGAAAAAATACAAGAAACCAATATAAATAAGCATTTAAAACAAATATAAAAATTAAAAACCATAATCTTAAAAACATTTAATATCAATTCGACTTCATACATACTTGGGAGTGAGCTCAAATGGATTGTGTCCAATCACACTTGGCCAATAAATAATTCTATTCTATTCTATTCTATTCTATTCTATTCTATTCTATTCTATTCTATTCTATTCTATTCTATTCTATTCTATTTCTATTTCTACTTCTACTTCTACTTCTACTTCTACTTCTACTTCTATTTCTATTCCATTCTAATTCAATTCTAGTGATTGTATATTTACATAACAGCTATCACTAGCCTGGAAATAGCTGGTTCCTACCTCAGCAGTCTCAACCTTTTCACTATGATGTAAACAGAAAATATGTTCTTCAGCTGAACTCAGCACTTGTGACTACACAGACCCTATATTGTGGGAAGAGTGTGGAGTCCTTGGTGCTCTCTGAGTTTGCTTGTTTTCTTGCAGACGTTTCATTACCCAACTAACACTGATGATATTACCTAGGTTGGGTAATGAAACATCTGAAAGAAAACAAACAAGCTCAGAGAGCACCCAGGACTCCTCATGTCAGCCCTGAGCTACAAATATTCGCCTTTATTAGGAAGGGTGTGGCAAACACAAACTAATGTACTGGCTTCTTTCAGGAGGACAGTTTTTTACGTACATTTAGTCTGCAACTCTGCAATTTTTCAGTTGTTTCCCCTTCAAATACTAACCAGATTTGACTCTGTCTAGTCCAGATAAGATCCGCCAGGTGCTGCTACCTATTAATGTTATCTAAGAGGTAGATTGGACTTAATCTTTTCTCCCAGCAACTTAACATCTGTCATTATTAATCTTATTAATAATGTCTTATTAATAATTTCTTAACCCTCTGATACAAATCTGAAGCACTAACAGCTCAGCTGAAAAGACTTTTCTTTGACTTGGAATGTTTTTTTAATTTTGTGCCTTAATGTTGCTTCTTCCTCTTTCCCCCTTTATCTATGGCAAATAAAAGCCATTCATAGTGTGAACTGTAACAGGGATATTTTCATATCTGGATTGGGCTGGTCAGATTAAAAAAGGGATTCCAGCCCAAAACTATTTGCAGACCATGTACCATCTGTTCATCCAATAATTCTAATTGGAACAGCAGTTTATTCTTGGCAACAACACGCCCACACAAGATACATGGATGTACCTCTTTTTCCAATAAATAGCAGCTCCTCAAAAAACAGCTGTACTTTTGAAATGAACGGCAAGTGCTAAGAGAAGGAATAGAGAGATAGAATTGACTTAGATAGCTGAGTCAAATTGTGGCAAGAAGCAAAACACTATCACTTTAGGATCTGTTAAGAGACTCAAGCTGCCTTCTGCAGTGCGGTGTCTTCCAAGTGTACTGGACCACAATCCCATAATCCCGATCGACATTTGGAAAGCATCCCAGGCTATTATGGAAATGTTATTTAAATCACAAGACTATATTTTGCTCATTTCATCAGGATACATATTCAGCCCAGAAAATCCTAACAGAGAGCCGTTTTCTCCATCCTAAACTCAAGTTCCTCCCAATAAAATCCAATATTCAGCTAATGACTGCTGCAAACCCATGCATAAATCAGTCTTGGTTGACTAGCAACTGTGAAAAGACTGCGTTGAACACATCATTCTGTGAAATACCATGCAACAATACAGTTGTTCTTTCTGCACTGTTGTGTCTGCCATGAAGTACTCATTCTGATCGCTGGGAATGAATTACTGCAGCTCAGGGACAGAGAATGGATGGAGAAAAGAGTAGTTCCAATCCCTGGCATCGTAAGATAGCAGGAGATGGAATAAAATCTTTTTCTGCTTGGGAATCGAATGCAATTTGTCCAGGCTTGATGTGCTTCAATATTGTATAATGCAGCTGCCTATGTCCCAAGCTAGTTGCTAATTTGCCCATTTTTTTATTTTTTAAAAATTGCCTAACTGTTGCATTTTTAAAAAGATGGACCCACTTTTAAAGAAGACAAATAAGGTCATCTGCTCTTCTAGCTACCATCCCTTTTACCCCTTTCTTGCTGTGCCTCACTTACAGGAATAAGAAGCCCTGAGAAAACGAATTTTCTCAGATGTCTCACATTCATATCTAGAATGACTAGCGGGGTTCCTAATATTGAAGTGGGGCGTAGAGGGGCAGCTCCCACTGCTACAGGAAGAACTTCATGGCTGAGCTATGATTAAATTCTGTACCTTCTCTTCACTACCCAGGAATTCTTCAACATAGCTGCATTTTACCAGTTCCAACTGAAACTCTGTGTGTGCTTTCAAGTTATCGTTGACCCTCAGAATTGCCTGGAGAAAGCCCTGCAGTTTTCTTGACTTTCTTTTTTTGGAAATGGTTTACCTACTTCCTAGGGCTGAGAATGAGTGAGTGGCCTAAGATCACCCAGCTGTTTTTGCACCTAAGGTGGGACCAGAACTAACAGTCTCCCTGTTTCTACTTTAATGCCTTAACCATGCTCGCTAAGTGAAACTTAATTGAAAAATAATATGCCCAATAGCTTTCTTCTCCGAGATGAAAATAGCACTTAGCAATAGCACTTAGACTTATATACCGCTTCATAGTGCTTTACAGCCCTCTCTAAGCGGTTTACAGAGTTCAGCATATTGCCCCCAACAATCTGGGTCCTCATTTTACCACCTCGGAAGGATGGAAGGCTGAGTCAACCTTGAGCCTGGTGAAATTTGAACAGCTGAACTGCTAAACTAGCAATCAGCTGAAGGTTGCAGTGCTGCTTTTAACCACTGCGCCACCTCGGCTCCTACACTGAAAACACTGAAGATATATGACAGCATTCTTAAACTACATGTAAGAAGATAAAACTCTATTCCTTTTCCCAATCCATGCATGGGCTCCGGAATTCTTGGAGTTGTCCATACATCTTGCTGAGATGGAGAGAAACATTGGATTAAAATATAGGAAGGGAGATACTGTTAGGCAAACTTGGTAATAGTAACTGTATTTGAACACTGGAACTAATTACTCAGATAAGTAGTGAGAGGTGTTGAAACAGTGCGAGATAATCATCGGCTGAAGACTTTTAAATTAGATTCCTACACTGAGCAGGGTGTCTTAGCAACCCTCCCAAATTTATGATTCTATGATTCATTACAAAACTTACTTGCTATGACATATCGTCATCATTAAAAATTAGTTCATATCATAGTTCTGCTTCTTTCAGGACTGTGGGGTAGTCTTTTTTTTAAAGCTAAAGATCAGGCTAAACAGAAACAAATATTTGAACATGACCCCAAAGTTGAGGTTGATCTTACAGTTGCAACAGCATTCTGTGTTTTTCCTTGTTAAGTCAGGTCAAGTCTTGGTGGAAAGTAGAACAAAACAATAATGTATGTATGTGCTTACGCTGTAGCTTATTGCTTGATACATTGCCACTGGCTGGTCAAACAGTTCTGTCCATCTACTAAATGAAAAGGCTGGATACAAAATTAAATAAAGGGCTTTTATGCAGAGTAATAACAGAGGAACTGGCTTTGCCTACAGGAAAGTTCTAGGTATAAACTTCAATTAGGATCAGCAAATTGAAATCTGTGACAAATCTGTTTCAATGTTTTTCAAATTTTCTGCAATTGTGAACCACTAAATAAGCATTTACAAAATACAAAGATCATTCAATTTTACAGTCAGCATTCTCCCTTTATTTTAGACTTTAACTGTGATAGTTTACATTTGGGGGCCAATAAGATGATTATGGTTGGATTTGTGCATGCTTTCTAATTCTGTCTGTTTTTAAAAGAGTGAAACTAAATATTGAACCCAAAATATTTATTGCATGCTTTTCTTTACCACTTACATCATTTTATGTAATTCATGCTGCAACAAGAAGCACAAATCTGCTGGTCCCTGAATACAAGACTAAAGTCAAATCAATTTCCAGGCCAATGAAATCTTATATTTTAGTTATTCATAATCCCATTCACATTTTTCTTTTAGGGTTGTTGATTATCATAGTTCCATTTTGCATATGACACATGGGTTGAACTTGAAGCCATTCCATTATTGTCTATTTTATAAATTTTAGTACACACATTCTTTCTTGTATTATCATCACTGGTAAACCAGTTTTCAGACACTGTTCTATTCTCACAAACCGGCTGACTGCTGAAACGTTTGGGGAAATGAGGCTGAGCATGAATGTGTGGAGGTTGTGGTAGATTATTTGGCAAACTCGGGTGGGGGAGTGTGAATCTATCACAATCTATCCTTTATCTATGAACTTTGAATGTTGTATGCTGCCAGGTCACTGGGTGGGAGTTGGGTGACTATATACAGTAAATTTGTTTAAAAACAAGCAAACAAACAGCTCAGGCCATGGTTTGAGCACTGTTGCCCTAGAGCAGGGGTCCTCCAGCCAGCTATGCTGGCTGGAGAATTCTGGGAGTTGAAGTCCACAAGTCTTAAAGTTGCCAAGTTTGAAGACCTCTGCCCTAGAGAGATGTTAATAGTTGGCATTCACAAACTTTAGTTAGATGAACTGATAAAATGGCATGATAGAAACTCGATCTATATATCCAAAACCAGAAAGTTATATTTTAATAGGCAGAAAAGATTCATAATGACAAAGAATGGAGATTAAAAAAAGAACCATTTTGAAAAGCATTTCTGAAAATACACAGCATCCCTTACCCGTATCGGTGCCTGCCCACATCTCTGATCAGTTTCTCTGACAGATAAGCTCCAATGCGATCCAGCTTCTCTGGAGCAGAGAGGGCATAGAAAGTCAGCTTCTCCATGTTGGTTTTTACCAGCCCATCCTGAAAGAACATTTTCATGCTAAAACTTAAGCTTATATTATTAAATATATTAATCCCCTACCCAGCACACATTGTCAGTGCTGCCTGGTTCGGCTTAGTGCCTCAAAGGCACCCTGAAAAAAAATATGCGGATTACCCCCATTCTCAAAACATTTTGGCGAGCTCCGATTGGCTGGAAATGGACTGGTCACAGTGGGGGGGTATAAGCTGCAGGCGAACCTTTTTGTATCTTTTGAGCGCGGGAAAATTCAGAGTTAGCCTGACTTTACTGCAACCAAAACCTTTAGTAAAAGAACCCTTTGCTTTAACCAAATGGAGTTGAGGGTCTTTCTTTCCTAAGGGATCAGATTGGGGCAAGTCTGACACACATCAGGTTTTCTCTAACATAATGCAATATATATATATATATATATATATATATATATATATATATATATATATATATATATATATATATATATATATATATATATATATATATATATATATATATATATATATATATATATATATCATATTCCCACATGCAATTTATCCCTCCTTTACCCTCAAAACAATCCCTTAGTTAGATCAGTTCAACAGAAGGAAAGACCAAAAGTGAACCAGCAAGTACTCTATGACTGAGTATAGACTTGGGTTTGAATTAGTAGACACATGAGTACCAATGAATCACATGGCCAGCTGAATACAGAGATAAAGACATCACTTCTAGATGACCACAGCTTCTTCAAAGCAAAAGGAAATGTGTTACAGTATCACATGGATGTATAACTATTGTCCTCATGTGCACTCATATAACCTACAAGCTTTAAAAGAGTAGCTCCTCTTTTTTTTAAAAAAAAAAGGGGATTTGGCAATTCTCTCAGTTCTCCTTTGTGTATTTTACACACACACACACACACACACACACACACACACACACACACACACACGCATGTATACAGAACTTTGCATGGTCACATGAGATCTCTTAACCTAGAATCAGGTTAACTTTGATTCAATAAGCACGTCCACTTCTTGCCTATTAGGTGGGGTGACACATGAAGTCATGTAGCCCCATTTGCTTTGGGGCTTTCACGTGAAAAAACTGCAGAAGGTAAGTAAAGAAAGATGTAACAGAGGTACATGTTATATACATAACATATATAATTCATATGAAATATGAAAATATGGACAGAGAAAAGTTTTCCTCCCGCTACTGTGTTACAACTCACAGTCATCTGATGAAACTAAACTTAAGGTGACTAACAGGAAGAATGACTCAATTATACAACATTACACAAAATATACATAATACATAACCTATTGCAGTCACTGTCATGGGATGGATAGCCATATAAATCACTGAAATAAAATAGAATAAAATGAAATAAAAATAACTGCAGAATGATCTGCTGTCTAATTTGGTAATGGCCACGTAAAAAAATTGTTTTAAAAAGTGGACTAGACAATTGGTGGAGCCCGACGGGGTAAGAGAAAAAGAGGATTGATTTCATGGAGGTAAGATCCAGCAGCTTTGGTTTATTTGCCCATGAAGAAAAGCTCGGATATAGTTTTCTGTCAGTTTTCAAAGACTGAGAAAACCCAGAATACATTTTTAAAAATAAATAAATTACGAACTGATAATTGCTGTTTGTCAGTTTTGAGAGTGGGTTGATCCTTAACATTGTTGCATGTATTTGCATTTTTCTTTTCTTGAATGGGTTAGCATAATGACGTAAAATACCCAGCAAATCACTTATTGAGATGGGTGGTCATATAGATTGTATGTGTGTATGTATGAATAAAATAAAATAAAATAATATAATATAATAATATAATAAAATAATAAAATAAAATAACAAAATAACAAAATAAATACATAAATAAATAAATAACTTTTAAAAACCGAAGAGGGGGATAAGCCATGGGGCCCTGACTATACATGTAAACCACTAGAACTGAATGTCTGTCTCTGCAGAAGACTTTTAGTTAAGGTTCACTTACCTCTGGATCCTCTGGGAAGATATTGTCAACAAGTCTCTTGTAACGGGGACGCAGTGCTCCACAACAGCCACACACACCTGAAACAGAAAGGAAATTAAATCCTCCACGCAACAAAGGAGTAGTAGCGATGAGACCTAGTTTTGTTTTTGATTAGTTATGCAGATCATTCCCCTTGCAACCATAAATAAAGCTACAGAATCCTAGAATTAGTAGGGACCATTTTGACCCTCAAGCTGTGCCCTCATTCATTATTGAGATGCAAATGAAAGCAAATTTAAATAGAATATATGCCACTCGGGGTTGAACTGTGGAGTCCTTGGTGATTTCTGAGCTTGGTTGTTTGCTTGCTCCCCCCCCCCCCTTTTATAGTAATTTGCCTTGCCAGTTTTGGTGGTTTTCTCCTTGGTAGTTCTTTGATTAGGAATATTGGATTACAAATAGCCTTGATTATTGGTTTCTGTTTGATTGTCTGGTGTTATGCGTCTCCCGCATATACCCCGCCCCCTGCACATTCACAGCAGAGACCCGAAAACCAGTTGGCCAGCGGGAAGCGCACGCGCATGCGCGGTGGAGCTGAGCTGAGGCAACAGCTCGCATGTCTGTAGAGAGGGCTGACAGATGTGAGAATTAATCTCACAGAGGAGATGTTTGATCTTTTCCCGGACATCAGACATTAGAAATGAAACCGCAGTTTAAAAGTCTAAGTAAAAATATTTATTTCGGTACAAAAACAATAAATCCTCATTTGTTTACATCTCTGATATAAATGTGCGTCTTCTCTCAATGGAAGACAGAAGAAGGAGGATAGAGCGGAGATTGGAATGCACACATGCGTACAAGAACATATCAATCATGTGCTCAGGAATAAACCATTATATTGAATAGGGATGCATCTCCCTGCATATACATGTAACAGGCAATAAATCACACCGTGACAAGGGCTCTGTGTGCCACCTGTGGCACACGTGCCATAGGTTCTCCATCACGGTTGTAGATGATTCCCATATTTTTTTCTTCTTGGCTGTATGTCTTTTGGTTTACTGTTTTGGAGATGTTTATGTTTATGTTTTGGTGATGCTGCGTAGGTGTATGTAATAGAGTAATATTTCTGCGTCGGAAGCATTGAAGTGATTCCGCGATGAAAGGATTTGGTGGAGACATCACTGTTGTCCAAGGGACACCCAGTTGGGGGTTCCTTTTGCATCCCAGTGAAGTTGCCCACCATAGTGGTACCCATTTATCTATTTGCGGTTGCCCACTTTCGAACCACTGGGTCAGCAGAGCTGGAGCTTGTGACAAGATCTCACTCCGCCCCACGGCAGCCAAGGAGTTTCAAACGTGAGGCTGCGGATTGTCAGCCCAGCATTCTAACCTTGCAAGCTACTATGGTCCCTTATGTCAGTGTTTCCCAACCTTGGCAACTTGAAGATGTCTGGACTTCAACTCCCAGAATTCCCCAGCCAGCATTTGCTGGCTGGGGAATTCTGGGAGTTGAAGTCCAGACATCTTCAAGTTGCCAAGGTTGGGAAACACTGCCTTATGTAATAGACTATTACATAGATAGAGATTTATAATTAGATTCAATACTTTTCAAGTTGTTTACTTGAAAGTTTATTTCCATCTAATATATTTTTCAGTCTGCCTTATATTCTTGCCGATGAAATCTCTGTCCCAGTCCATTACAGCAGCCTTTCCGACCTGATACCGTATGTATGGGTTGGACTACATCTAGAAAAATCCCCAAGTAGCAGGTACCAAGCTAGAAACGCTATGATTACATATTCTTCTTGGAAAACACCAATTAAATAATAAGGAGCTGTGCAAGAAAACTATTGAGCGTTGATGACTTAGTTTTTAGCAGCATAATCTACATATTTACTCAGAAATAAAGGTCCGGTGACTTCAGTTTATAGATATAATTGATGTAAATCTAATTATTTATGGCTAGGCTCACACATTGTCCTAGTACACTTTCTTTAATTCTGGTTTATTAACTGGGTTTACATAGCATACTGTCATAAACAATGTTTACAAACCACAATAGCTGGATTCACAAAATAAGCAACAATATAATTTATATGCAACTCAGCAACTGATATGGTTACTTTCCTGCAATTTCAATAACAGCTGTAATAACAATAGTGACAATAGTAAAAAAATTATATATATATATATAACCTGGAGGGGCTGAAAGGCAAAAAAGAAGCAGTATGCTCCCTCCCATATTTGGGTATACCAGGGTAATTCGACAGGAAAAAACATATAACCCTTCCCTGGTACAAGCTGATGTAGGAGAACCTGTGGCTTGGAGGTTAAAGCTACTGCCTTACAGGCAGGCTGCCCAGGTTCGAATCTCAGTAAGGGTCTGGCTAGCTGATGAAAGCTAAATAGCTTGAAATAGATCTATACTAGTCTCCCTTTATTTTCATTATCAGCAAAAATGTGTTACATATATATACGTGGGGCGGGGGTTCTGGATATTGTAAGAGGTGGTACTGGGGGGAATGAACATTTCAATGTGCAAAGTGTCTACTCTGTCATTCCATCCTAGACTGATGCAACATAACAATCTAAATATAAGGCATAACAAATCATAGTTTGACCTTCTCACCCATCTATGCAAAGCAGGGGATGAGGTATCAGGACCTCCAGAGTTGATAATGTATTCCTTGCTTCAAACTGATAACACAAATGCTGTAAACACTTGCAGTCTACAAAGAGGTAATTCATAGAAGTCAATATATGTTCCCATTACATTTTTATGAGTCAAGGAGAATAACAGAAGCTTCACTAGACAAAAATGGAAAAATAGCTGAGACAGAGTACAAGTAAAAAATGCTTCAGGGAGTTGCTTCACAGTCTTTGCCTTGTTAGACTTTCCTTTTTCCTTCCTAATTGCAATTACATGCATTCTTTATATAAGACAGTCCAGAATGCTTCCAGGGTACAGTAATAACAAGCTTGCCAGCTTTCTTCTTAAGCAAAGAAATCATCCAGCAGCCCTTCTTCACAACATTAACATTAGCATCCTTTCTGTCTTTGTCCTTAGGCCAGTGTTTCCCAACCTTGGCAACTTGAAGATATCTGGACTTCAACTCCCAGAATTCCCCAGCCAGCAAATGCTGACTGGGGAATTCTGGGAGTTGAAGTCCAGATATCTTCAAGTTGCCAAGGTTGGGAAACACTGCCTTAGGCAATGCTGGAACTTGGATGACATGGAGATGTTTGGGCTTTCCCACTCTCCGATATGCTGAGATCCAAACCTCCACAATTCCTTAGGCAGCATGTTCAGTGATATCCACAGCTGAAAATGTTGGGAGATGCTGTCACAAAACATCTGGAGGACATAGGATTGGCTAATATTTTCCTAACACTTCTGGAGAGCACCAGGTTGGCAAAGGTAGCATTATAACACAGAGATAAGGAAAGCAGAAATATCCCCATTATGATTGTGAGAAAAATACTTCGTCCTACATTCCACAAAAGGGCAAACCTTGGAGCAAAGGAAGGGCAGTCATCAGAAAGAAAGAAAGCCATCAAAGTGTGTAGGATATTGTAGCTGCTGTTGTGCTCCAATTCCTCAGACAAAATAGGCTGAAATCACCTTCCAGTTAAATATGTGCTTCAAAATGTCATCCTGTTCAAGTTCTAAAATAGATTCGAGAGATCAAGGTTAAGAGGACATTTTGCACCTTTTGTCCATGAATTTAGGTAACTAATGAAGATCAATCTCTTCCAATTGCCAACTGAATTGATTCGAATGATATTTATTTTAATTTAACTCTGATTTTAATTGTATTGCTTTTCTCTGAATGGTTCATATATTATATTAGCAACTGTCACAAGCTTCCTTGAATGTAGTATGGACAGAAAGGCAGAATACAAACAAAAGAAACAAAGAAACTATAGCAATAGCACTTAGACTTATATAAAGCTTCATAGTGCTTTACAGGCCTCTCTAAGCGGTTTACAGAGTCAGCATTATTACCCCAACAAGCTAGGTCCTTATTTAATGACTTCGGAAGGATGGAAGGCTATATCAACCTTGAGTTGGACAGAATCGAACTGATGGCAGTCAGCAGAATTAGCCTGCAATACTGCATTCTAACCACTGCACCACCACTTAAAACCATTTGTTCAGCGACTGTCTGAAATTACGACAGTGATGAAAAATGACCTGGGTCCAATGTTATGGTAGTTGGCACTTTTGGTCAAATGATCAAAATCTGGGCACTTGGCAGCCTGCATGCACTTATGAATTGCAGGGGGATTGCAAGTTCCTCTATCTGCCTATTCCCCCCCCCCAAAAAATCTATGTCTTTTTGGCAACCCTGCACAGCAACACTCATCAGCGAGCGGAAATCTCAGCCAACTGCCATCGCCCCCAGGTCTTAACTTCTCCAAATCACGCAATGAGATCAGTTGGATGCCAGCATGGAGAATGGCAGGAGCTTGTTCTCCCGATAGTTCAGAAACCTTGCGTGATTTCAAGAAGGAATGTTGGTGCAATTTGCCGAAAGAGGCTTCCAAAGTATCATGAGAATTGGATACTGGCATGGAGTGGCCTTGGGAAGAAGGCCTGGCACAGCCAGGAACTGTCAACATATTCTACTCTTATTGTTTATCCTAGCCAAGTCCCTCTGGGAGTTGGGCGGCATAGAAATTCCAATAAACTAAACTAAACTTTAATCCTTGGCAGATTTTTTCATTATTTTTAATATAGGGTATGTACCGTATTTTTTGGAGTATAAAACGCCTAAAGTATAATTCCCCCACCCCAAAGTGGCTGAAAATTTGGGTGCATCTTATACTCCGAATGTAGCTTTTTTGAAGCTTTTTTTTCCAGCCCTAACGAGGTGCTAACGATCTTCCCTGGCTCTTTCCGGCTTGCAGCCTTGTTTTCATTGCTACTCCCTCTGGAAAAGGTTTTTTCAGCCCTAACGAGGTGTTAACGATCTTCCTGGTTTGCAGGATTTTTTCATTGCTACTCCCTCCGAAGAAGTTTTTTTCCAGCTCTAAGTCTTTGCAGGCTTGTTTTCATTGCTACTCCCTCTGAAGATTTTTTTCAGCACTAACCAGGAGATAAAATAATGTGCTGAAGCTGACCAGACTAAGGACACTAGCCAGATGAATACCTGGTAGGTAGATATTTTCCCCTATTTTCCTCCCCCCAAAACTAAGGTGCGTCTTATACTCTGGTGGGTCTTATACTCCAAAAAATACGGTATATTCTTTTTCCAAGCAATATAGTTTTTATGTAGTAGTTACATAGCTATAGTTAATTTTTCAAAGAAGTGTTAATTGTAATGTTTTGGAAGTATAATAAACATCGTACTGTTTAATAAACACCTTACGTACTGTTTAATAAACACCTGTTTTGAATATTGCCCAGAGTCCTGTGAGAGGGCAGTATAAAACGGAGCAAGTTAATTATGTTTTCAGTGATCACGGGAAGTAAGGTCATAGGCAAGTAAAGCAAGAATTCATTATAAAGAGGTTGCTTTGTATTAAAAAAGAAAGTCAGCTATTTGTTTGTTTGCGGGCAGAAACCAAAGAGAATAGAAGTAGAGGTATGGCATCATTAAATAGATGACGACAAACTGGACAACTGCAGAACCCAAAGGTATAGGTACACCTCAATGCCACATAATTACCTCACTCAACAACTGCAATCATGGCATTCTGGGTTGCAGGCATTAAATGAGAACTGTGAGTCATTAAGCAGATGAGTCCCTGGTACAGTGTGCAGGAACGCCTCAGGGAGATGGGGGAGACCCTGAGAGGCCTGGTGCATGCTGCATGCAAGGTGGGGGTGCTTCAGCTGGCTCAACCCAGCCCAGTAGTGTTTATGACTGCAGGGGTGCTGCAACTCCACCACCCCCAATCTCCCTTCCCTTCCCCCAATCCATGCCCTTTTGGTCACTTGTAAATGATGGTGATGGCAGCGCTGGGCTGGGGTCTTCAACATTCCCAGCCAGCTTCCACTGCCCTCCAGGCCTGGACTTCAGCTCCGGTGCCACTGCTGGCACTGAGAAATGCCACTTCAATCCCTATACAGCCAGCCATGCAAGCACATTTAGCCAAGCCGCAATTCTGTTAGAATATTCATGACTGGGAGAGCCATGTTAACAAAGTTAGCCAATGAATAGGCATAGCAACTGAATCAGCCAATGGGAACTAACCACTTCTGAGTCTGTGCAGAGAATCGAAACTGGAAGCTTTAGCTTAAGGCTGGGTGTGGCTCCAGTCTCCTCTCTGTACTCTTCCACTCTGAACTCTGCTGAAATGAAGCTAATTCCTGCTTGTGTTTACTTGAAGAAATAATCTGCTAATGGTATTGTAGATTCATCTGTTATTATGTTTATAAAGAAGTTATTGAATCCAGCTGAATCAGTCATCTGGTTTTGATTTTGCAACGAACTTTAATAAATTCCCCTTGGAGACCTGAGCTCCACAGGAACTGATGTGGGCAACTCACCTTCAGTCATTTTTCTCCTGCGGTATCCCTTTGAGTAAATCAAAGCTGTTACTTCCTCTCTAATATATGCGTATTTCAGTAATTTAAGGCAACATTATCAAATATAGAAGAAACTATAAAAGTAATTTCCATAGCTTCTCATAGCATCACCAGCCATTGTTGAATTAATAAAACACCTATCCATTCGCTATATATTGATTTATTTTGCAACTATCCAGTGTCTCATCCTACATTATTGTTAGTCAGCCAAGCATTTGATAATATATAGCTCCATTCTTAATAAACTTTATTAAAAACAAGATTAACATTTTTCTATGGTATTTGAAAATACTCTTGTAGAGAACAAATGTTGAAAGTTGTCCATATGATAAGTGTTTTGTTTTCTCCCAATATGATACTATAAAGTTTTGGGAAATTCAATTTTTGCCACTTACATTCAGAAATTCATGATCAAACAATTTATTATGATCATGCATGAGATCATTGATCATATGTGACCCTGAATGGGTTCTAACTTGTCTTTTTTATTATCTCTTTTAAATGCAGTCTTTGACAAATTAGGATGTGTCCTTGGCTTGAATTAGACTTCTCCATTTCTACTTCTAATATGTCACCCTACAGGCTTAAACTCCCATACTTAATATCGACATTTTTCCTCTGTATGTCTATAGGATTCCAAGTGCTCAACGATTACAAACTGTACCTGAAAAATATCAAAATACTGGGATAAAC
Source organism: Diadophis punctatus similis (assembly GCA_023053685.1). Lineage (NCBI taxonomy): Eukaryota > Metazoa > Chordata > Lepidosauria > Squamata > Dipsadidae > Diadophis > Diadophis punctatus. The sequence continues at coordinate 27,283,969 of JALIGW010000001.1, forward strand.
AGATAAGCCAACGGCATTCTTTCTGATGCCAAGAATAAAGGTGGAGGTGCAATACTTGAATTTTACACTCATTTTTTAAAAAGAAATCCATATCATAAACCCAACCTTCTCTGAATTTAGACATCACTCTATTCAATTTGACCTTTAAAAATTATTTTCTTATTCCCAGCATCTTCCCAAATTTCATATGCCTCCAGAGAACAGCCCCATACCCATGGAGTACTTTCAATCCTTCTCATGTTTAATGAGAATCAATCCCTGATTGCTCATCACAGCCTAAACTAAATCTCAATGTGTTTGAAAAAGCAATCAATTTTACAAACATGTTTCTAGTCCCTATGGCTGAATAGTAAAGCTTGGAAATAAGAGTTCAGTGCTCTACGTAGTACTTTTCAGTTGCTATTTTATATATAGACATATTTCCTGTCTGCACAACGAATGACCATTCCAGACATAAGTCTTTGATACCATAGCAGATTCATACATAATAACAAAAAATAATTATATATGACTCAGGCTGTTTGGAAAAATGGGATCTGCATTCCAGTAGAACATGGCAAAAGGAGACCAGAAAAAGAGACAAGATTTGCCTTCTGAAAAATCAATCAACCCATCCACCCAAAGTTACATAACGATCATTTTAAGATGAATTTAACCTCTAGCAAGCATTCGCCTCCTGAGCATGTGGTGGATTCATTTTAAACACCTCTTTCAACTAATTCCCCAACCCTTGCAGCAACCCAAATTCACACCAGCTTTGAAAGATGATTTAGAAGATCTTAATTCTCACCTTCCTACTTTTTCAAAAGCACAGACAGCAGCATAGTTATACCACAACAGAAATAGCCTGCAGAGGGAGTTCCTGCTTTGTCAGGCAAAATTCAAACGATTTGGGGTAGTGATGCAGTGAAGGAAGCCTCCAGGGGTGGACAGAGCCTCTTTCTCTCTGGAACCGGAAGGATCTTTCTCATCAAGAAGAAGCAGCAAGATGGGAAAATGAGAAAAGCCCTTCTGGCCTCTTGCCAGCTACCAAAAGCCGCTAGCAATTTGCATAATAAGGCCTAGCTTTTATCTCATTCTTGCCATGTTCAACACAATTTGCAAACATTATCTAATTAATCTACATAATATGGGATTCACCTCCCTCCTTCCCTCTCCTGCAGGGGAAGCGAAGTATCCCCACTCTTTTTTTTTAACAGTTCCATAAAAACGGATACAAATTACCAAACAAGCTAATCAATATACCCTAAAGAGGGTTTTTTCGTAAAAGAAAAGAAAAGATACTGTATTGGGAGGTAAGATTCATTACCATCTAATCCAGCATTCCACTTCTAAAGGGACAAGGCAGAGCTTTCTAGGATGTTCAGAAAGGGACATGGAAGGAACTACCCTTTCTGTTGTTTTCCAATGCAGGAGATCTCCTTCTTGTGCCATGTCATCGGACATTGGTGATCATGTTGGCGATCCTATTTTATCAACAGCCGCACGAAAAAGTGCTGCTGAGTTTTGTCCAAACCAGTCCCTTAAATTTTGAAGCCATGATGTTCTTCTTCTACCTGGACCTCGTTTGCCTTCAATCTTTCCTTGGAGGATTAAGTGAAGTATGGCGTATTTTTCTGGGTGTCGCATCACATGTCCAAAATATTCTAATTTTCAGTTTTTTTATGGTTTTTGTTAATGTATTAGCAGAGTATTCCTTGTGTTACCAAGGTTGTGCATACAGAAACGTTTAGATTGAGATCAGTTGTGAATAAGTACTCAGCCACACACAGATACACTAACTTGTGTTAAAGTTTACTTTAAGAAACAGCATTTTCCTATAAACAGTCCAAAGTCATACACTTAATAGTCATAATAACAATCCAAATATTATCAAGTACAAATACATTTTAGCTATAATACATAACTACAACACAGAGAGAAATGCAGAGCATACATACACAATGTCTTGCTCTAGTGAGTAGCAGAGAACAGTGAGTAGCAGAGACAAAGACAAACAGAGGGACTCCCAGAGAAATAAGCTGTGAACTCTAGCTCCCTCTTGTGGCAGTCTGCAATACCTCAGCTAAACAGACATAGCTCTGTTAAAAACTAGACATATATTGTCTACCCAATCGTTATGGACAAAGTCCTAACAGTTTTGATGATTTCCCTTGGCTTTCCTAGGCGGCTTATCACCTCCTCATTTCTGATTTTGTCAACCCAACTTATACCTAACAGCCGCAGAAACTCTACTCTTCACTATTGCCAACAATAGTTTCTTACGACAGATTCAAGGAGAAGAATGTCCAATCTACTGCTGAGCTGAAAATAACTGTACAAAGTTGCCTTCTCTGCAGTCAGAACACTAGTTGGTCAATCTTAAGAGTGTTGGCATTAACAGCAGCTTTTCTGGGTTTTCAAATTCACCTAGGACTGAATTTGTGAATGTTTACAGGCAAAGCAGTTGTTCAAACTCTTTGCTCTTCTCCTAACAGGTTGTATTTGACGAGCAATTAAGAGTTTTGTGGAATCAAAGTGGCATGTCTAAAACACATCAGTAGGGCTCCCTTTGTGATCAATCATTCAATCATTCAAAATCTCAAGGAATGGGTTAACTATGCAATGGTGACAGCAATGGCACCTTCTTTTCAAAGTTGGACTTTGTTCTTTCTGCTTCTGGTGGAAGCAAGATGGCTTTTACAAGGGGAAGGAGAAAAGGAAAAAAGGCAACTGGACTTTCTTGGGGTCTTTTTCCACGAAAGTGTTTCACTTGTCATCCAAGAAGTCTCTTCCGTTCAGAGCTGAAGAAGTTCCTTGGATGAGAAGCAAAATGTTTTCAAAGAAGAAACCAAGAAAGTCCAGTTGCCTTTTAGAAAAGCTCTTTCGGGACAACCATGACCTGGATGATTGAGAATCTCCGTAGACGGAAAAAAATGCCTTGAACCGGTAACTCCTGATCAGCCATAAAAAGAAACACAGAAGTTCCTACAAAGGGATTTTTTTTAAGGAGCCATTTTTCTTAGCCATAGAATTCCCACCCAAAGAATAGAATAGAATTTTTTATTGGCCAAGTGTTATTGGACACACAATGAATTTATCTTGGTGCATATGCTCTCAGTGTACATAAAGAAAAAGATGCATTCGTCAAGAATCATAAGGTACAACACTTAATGATAGTCCGGGTACAAATAAACAATGAATTCATATTAGGAACCAGTCAATATAAATCATAAGGATACAAGCAACAAGTTACAGTCATACAGTCATTAGTGGGAGGAGATGGGTGATGGGAACGATGAGAAGATTAATAGTAGTGCAGACTTAGTAAATAGTTTGACAGTGTTGTGGGAATTAGTTGTTTAGCAGAGTGATGGCATGGGAGGAGAAACTGTCCTTGTGTCTAGTTGTTCTGGTGTGCAGTGCTCTATAGCATTGTTTTGAGGGTAGGGGTTGAAACAGTTTATGTCCAGGATGTGAGGGGTCTGTAAATATTTTCACAGCCCTCTTTTTGACTTGTACAGTATACAGGTTCTCAATGGAAGGCAGGTTGGTTGACATCAAAACTAGTGGTTATCACTACTACTGTCATATTTTACTATGCTAATGTCTATAAGTTAATGATACAGTTTGTGTACTGTAATTGTTTTGCCTGTCTTAGTTCCAGTGGTAGTACTGATCAATCACACTCTCAAGAACTCGGCCACTGGTATGCAAGAAAGCCATAAGTCACACATTCAAGAATCATCTATGCAATACAGGTAGTCTTCAACTTATGAGACTCAACATTTCTGTTGCTAAGTCTGACATCTGTGAGGTTTGCCCCATTTTATGACCTTTCTTGCCACAGTTGTTAAGTGAATCACTGCAATTGTTAAGTTAGTAATATGGTTATTAAGTGAACCTGACTTTTCCATTGACTATGCTTGGTCAGGTTACAAAAGGTGATCACATGATGTTGGAACACTGCAACCGTCAAACAGTTGCCAAGTGTCTGAATTTTGATCACATGATCTTTTTTTCAATGTTATTGTAACTTTGAACAATCCACTAAATGAGCTGTTGTAAGTTAAGGACTAGTTGTAGTATGATCTGGTAGCCATCAGCCACGCTTCCTCTAACTTGGTACTATCTTTTTATATAATTTGCAACAATATCACTCTCAATTTTATCTCCCTCTACAAGCTCCATATATGAGAATGTCAGCAACAATCCAACATACAGGCTGATAGTGAAGACTTTCTAATAACACATTACAGTTCAGGCAACGTATCCAGGTAATAATTAGGACTAAAGGTGCTCGAAAGGTAGTTATTACTAGTCATGAAGCAGTCCAGCTGCGCCATCCAAATGCTGTCCTAGTTCAGCGGTGAAATCTACTTACCTTCCCTACCGGTTCAGAAGCGCGCCACCGTCGCACATGCTTTTTCACCCTCTGCGCATGCACAGAAGGCTTTGCACATGCGCACAGAATTAAAAAAAAGAAAATGGTGACATCCGGGTGGGTGGGCGGAGCCTTTCGCTGCCGCCGCTACTGATTCTCCGAACCACCGGCGGCCGCCGCTACCGGTATGCCAGAACCGGCCCGAACCAGGCCGGTTCTGGCATTTCACCCCTGGTCTAGTTGATCCACACCTTTATAAGCACCAAAGTTTGCTTAATCAAAGCCCTACACTCCCTCAACATAGACCACAGGGAAAAACAGACTTTGCAGCAGAGTTTGAAAAAACCAACCTGTTTTAAAAATAGATGAACCCTTGGATAACTGATTCTGAGAGCCAAAGAGCAAACTTATTTATACGACTGAAATATACTTCATAGGGGGCAGGATCTATTCTACAGGCAAAGAGAACTTCTACAGGCTGCAAAGCTCCAATTCCTTTCAACAAGGACTCAGAGGAGACCTCTCCTCCCCCCTTGCAGATGGTGTTCCATGATAAAATTATGCTGAAGAGTTAAACCAAATCTGCTTCTCTAAAAGCAGCTTACTGATACAATGAGTAACACCAGAGTCAAACACCAAACATCAAAGTAATTGATGGCAACCAAAATAATAAATGAAAGGAAAAAAAATGAAAGCCAGTATCAGCATACACAGAGAAGTACCCTCCACCACAAATAGACCCACTATCTGCATATACTGTATGCTACTCTTCCTCCACTCCCACCACCCCCACCCCTTGATTTACTTGCAGCCACCATCTGCTGCTCGGATGGGATCATGAAGCCAGCCACAGCTAAAGTCTCGCCCTTTGTCTTTGTGACAAAGAGTTAAATGAACTCGATAGACAGAGGAACTGCTCCGTCAGCAAGCCCAGCCCACTCTGTGCCCGTGATATGCTGTACCAAGGACTAGGACCATCTCAGTGGCCTTGTGGAAGCCTCTTGATCTCCAGGCATTAGGGTTAAACAATGCCACATTTTGCTTTCGTTATGAGATTGGGACTGCTTACCAAGGGAGGAATCCCTGGGAACAATTTGCCTGCCAAAGGGCATCGCCCACATGTTAGCACTACTGGGGCTCATTAAAGACCCTGCTTCATTTTCCTAACAACAAACTTCTTCCTTTTCTCCTCCCTGGACAGGCCTGATTCCCTGCAGGCCGAAGCAGATGGGACATGAGTCCACGGGTGTCAACACAGTAGGATTTTCCTCTGCAAGGAGAAGGTAAATATGGACATTTATTCTCCCTCTTAAAGAAAAAGATAACCAGATGCAAGACTTTTGTATTATTATTTTTTTACCCCTGAACAGCCTCTGCATTTGAGAGATTTAAGGATGGAAGGAATTTAACACGGAGCAATGTAGACTCAGTTCTACTGAAGATGGAAGTGATAGCCATATCTGCAACACAAACCACTGTTATATCTGGCAACTTAAATGACTTTCAGCAAACGAACATCCATTCCATGTTGGTAGATTGGTGGGTGGAGGAGTAGCAGGTAAGCAAGAAACTAACAGCAGCTGCCAGCGATTTCAACTTTAGAAAGTAGGAAAACCACCAGGCTGTACAATAGGATTAATGGTACAACAACAATAACTTTTTGCCTTCCCAGTACCCGGTGTACTTTTAAACACAGGCTTCCAATCAGTTGCAACTCCTGATTGATCTAAGAGTATAATGTTGCAATTGTTTTTTTTCCTTCCTCCCAGGCGTGAAATATTGAGTGACATTTCCAGAAAGCTAAGCATGAAGCCACTGACTGCATTTACCCTTTTGTTGCGTAGATATCAGTAGCCTATTCTCAACATTTACTCAATATTCCCCCTTATATTTGTTTCTGAGGAAATGAAATTCTCCCCCTAGTTACTATTTCCAATACTTTTGAAGAGCCACTGTTTTTAATTGCTGCCAGATGTTATAAAACTGGAAAGTTAATATATCTATCTAACAAAATGAAATTCAATGGTGAAAAAAGTAAGGTTCTAAATTTAGGCAAGGAAAACAAAATGCACAGGTACAGCATATGTGGTACCTTGCTCAACAGTAGTAACTGTGAGAGGGATCTTGGAGTCCTAGTGGACAACCATTTAAATATGAGCCAGCAGTGTGCAGCAGCTGCCAAAAAAGCCAACACAGTTCTAGGCTACATTAACAGAGGGATAGAATCAAGATCTCGTGAAGTGTTAATACCACTTTATAATGCCTTGGTAAGGCCACACTTGGAATACTGCATTCAGTTTTGGTCGCCACAATGTAAAAATGATGTGGAGACTCTAGAAAGAGTGCAGAGAAGAGCAACAAAGATGATTAGGGGACTGGAGGCTAAAACATATGAAGAACGGTTGCAGGAACTGGGTATGTCTAGTTTAATGAAAAGAAGGACTAGGGGAGACATGACAGCAGTGTTCCAATATCTCAGGGGTTGCCACAAAGAAGAGGGAGTCAAACTATTCTCCAAAGCACCTGAGGGTAGAACAAGAAGCAATGCGTGGAAACTAATCAAGGAGAGAAGCAACTTAGAACTAAGGAGAAATTTCCTGACAGTTAGAACAATTAATCTGTGGAACAGCTTGCCTCCAGAAGTTGTGAATGCTCCAACACTGGAAGTTTTTAAGATGATATTGGATAACTATTTGTCTGAAGTGGTGTAGGGTTTCCTGCCTAAGCAGGGGGTTGGACTAGAAGACCTCCAAGGTCCCTTCCAACTCTGTTATTCTATTCTTCTATTCTATTCTATTCTATTCTATTCTATTCTATTCTATTCTATTCTATTCTATTCTATTCTATTCTATTCTATTCTTTGTTTCAAACTTAAATTATGACAGATGTTTATCAACGTGCACTTCAGACACTGGATTTTCACTGATGCAGACAGATCCATTTATAGCTTTGAAAAGTCCTTTCTGGGAGATTTCTTGCTGATGCACAGTGTTTTGTGAAACTAAGAGAAGGCAAGGGAAAATCAAAGCACTGTTGTGTAAGTTTACAAAAGCTCCACTTCTATTCCTCCACTCCAACATTTCAGAACTCCTGGCTGAATCCAACACTCTCTTTTGTAGGAGAAACAGCCTCTTACTATGCAATGCTGTTTTTAAATGCTTTTATAAGGAAAGATGCAGAAAGCGTAGCTTCCTCAGAATAAGCAAGCCTTTCCCCCCTCCCCCTCTGGATATAGCCATCTATTTCTTACTAACATTTGAAAGCTTTTTCCTGAATGTAATTTATTACTAAGATAATCAGCCCCAGCAATATACTTTAACAATAAGCAATAATCAAATGTAAACAGTAACATCTCTCAATTTCTTCCTTGGCTACATAAAGTGTATGTACTGTAGGACAGGGGTGTCAAGCTGAAGGCCCGCGGGCTGGATGCGTCACACGCAGGCCATGCCCACCACAGCTCCAAGAATGGGAAAAACGTCACATAACGGCAATGTGACACCCGTGCTGTAGGAAAAGGCTAAAATAGGCTGCACACATCTTCCTGACTTCTGTCCAGTAGCCAGAGTCAAACTACGACTACTGATGCCTACAAGCACATCAACCAACATGGTAGAAACTGTTTAAAACTCTTTCTGATTTCATTTATTCACTAAATTTTAGGGGCCTCCACTTCTAGACATTGCAATCCCAAGAAAAGTACGAGACCTGTTGTTACTCTCACTTAGCTGTATCTGCATGGTGCCAATTCTGCTTATTAAAACCCACTAGCTGGGTTCAAATATCATGCCATACTTTAAACACAAGTTAATCCAGTACAATTTCAACATTATATAACTTATGTCCAAACAATTAAATGATATTAAGGCTTAAGACCAGGATGTCATTCAGACAATGCACTTATTCACCAATATGTTTATTGATGCTTCAAACCCCAGGGCCATTTCAGTTCTCCTCAATAGGACAACCCAAAAGGCAAGATGTTAAAAATAAAGAGAGAAAAAGGAACCGGACCTGTGTATAACTGGAGTCCCCTCATCACTCTTCCAGAACATTCATCCACACAAAAGCAAAGACTGAAAAAATAGGTACCTCTGGTCAAGTGCATCGCCTTCCAGCACCATGCCAGGCTTACAGCAAAGAGATCACTAGCAGAGGTCATCGCTTGCCTTTTTCAGGAGAGGTGAAGGAGGCACTATGATTCTCCAACATGCCCTACTTCTTGCTATGCTAGATAAGCAAGTGTGAAAAAGCTGGCTGGGACGAGAGTGTTTTTGCACCTGCTGGCAATTCTGCCAGCAGAGAGAGCTCTGTACCAAAGCCAGAGCCTGGTCCATTTGGCAGCAACCGATGTAAATGAAGCAGCCTTCACTGTGCAAGCAGAATTCTGCTGAGTCACAGAGGTGCTTCTTGAGAGGAAGTTCTAGGTCCCTTGAGGTCAGGAAGGGAGCCGTGGCGTTTCCTCCTAGGATAGAATGGAGGGGGGAACTTGGAGCAAAAGGACAAACACTGGACCAAGGGGTCTGGTTTGCATGGAAGCCCAACCATGTCATTCAAAAGTCCTTGAACACTGATTTTTTTATTTAATGCAGGCATGCATTAAGGTTTCCACCAGGGATTAGCTAAAGAGATTCAAATGATGTTGAACATTTTCCAACTATACAGGAAGACCAACTAGAATCCGTAAAAAATAGGAGGAAGAAGAGAAAAGTAGGGCATTTAAATTACCCAATATATAGCAACCCTCTAAGAGGGATGAGAAGCCAGCAGACCTCATGTCACTTCCTCGGGAGACTCCTCAGGTTCAATGAGATCTCTGAATCAGTCTTTGAAATGGACCTGGATTAGCTTAAGTAAGAACTGACAGTAGGAATGTTAGGGTAAGTATCAGATGAAATACTGTTTCCCCAAAAATAAGACATCCCCTGATAATAAGCCCAATCCGTCTTTTGAGTGGATGGCAATAAGGCCAAGCGCTTATTTCAGGGTTCAAAAAAATATAAGACAAGGCCTTATTTTTGGGGAAACACGGATAGAAGAGAGATAGGTCTCTCTGATCTATATGGTGTAAGCTCCTACCTACATGGAGCTTACACCACAGAGAGCAAAGAGATCCATTTGTTAGCTATTGCTTGTAACTTATTGTTCAGACTGCTTTTGAACAAGAGTTTAACATTATTTCAGAGGATCAGTAAACTAATGTTTAATGCTACACAGGTTTAATGCAGTTCTGGAAAAGTGTTAAATCTCTATTCAGCAGCAGCCAAAACAGCAGTAGATAATGAGGGACATTTCCCAGTGGAGCACCATAGAGAAAGATCCAGTTTATACAAATCCCATCCCCATTCTTAGCTGTCAGCTGATGCTTTTTAACAGAGGTTTGGCACTTCTCCAGGAAAGTTCTCAATGAAAACTTGTTTAGTACTCTTCTGCAAAAAACATTAAACCTGTGTTCAAAAGCCTGGCTAATGAGTGCTATCCATAGTTCAAAGTTGTGGTGGGATTGCACAATGAAACAACAGAAAGGAGGTAATGCTGCAACCTATGCTTGTAAGTTATTTGGGTTGATTCAGGCCAGGGAAGATGGAAGGTAAATTCAGACAACTGATTAAGCCCATAAATCAAGCTATCTGCCCAACCATTACTGTATCAATCATAAGGACTGCTGTGATTGGCAGATTATTTTCCTGCTGGTTAGAGTTATTAAAAGGTGAATGGTGGGTGGCAGCTTCTCTGCACAAGAAATAAAAATATTGTCCTGTGGCTGCAAACCAGAACAGAGACAATACAATATGGCATGGGAACAGCAAAAACTATAACAATTATCTTTATGCTGGCTCGCAGATGACAGCAGAATGCTTTAACTGAACTGTAGGAAACAGCAATTGGCATCACCAGATTCTTATCCAGAAGGCCCCAGATTTAATGGCCAACACTACAAGCTTAAATTAAAGAAATATCCATCTACCCCAATGAGCCTGAGCCCTATCTACCTTTCTCTTACACTGGGCTAAACCATTTTTAAATATCTGAGACCACCACTGTTGTATCTACAGCAGGGGTATCAAACTCAAGGCCCGGAGGCTGGATCCGGCATGTGGGGTGCTTAGATCTGGCCCGCGGGGCTGCCCTGGAAACAGCAAAGGACTGGCCTGCGGTGCCTCTGCCAGCGAAAACGGAGCTTGTTTTCGCTGGCAGGGGGTTGCAGGAGGCCCTTGCAGCTGAAAACGGAGCTTGGGAGTTCATTTTCGCTGCAGAGAGCTTGGGCCACCACAGGCGCCCCCGGCATGAGTGATGTCGAGCTGGCCATGCCCACCCTAGGTCAAACACAACCCTGATGTGGCCCTCAATGAAATTGAGTTTGACACCCCTGATCTAGAGGGAGCCAATGTTTCTCTGGACATCTTCTTTGATGCTCCCAATTTCATTTGGGTTTTACACTTGAAAAGTCTGCTAATAAAACAAAAAACAAAACCAAGCACACAATAATATAATATACCAGCTTCAAGCACCATCTGTCTTTTAAAAAAATATTCAAATAGGTCCCATTAGCTTTCTTATGAAATAAAACTAGGGGCATACAGTCTGATATTTTGCTTAGAAATATTTGCATCTTTCAGAAAAATGACAAAAATAAGTAGTGATAACAGAGAGCATATAGGAACGGCAGGTAACATTCTGATAAATTAGTACTTTTGTTTTACTGGATACTGTATAAGGATAGTCTCCAAGGTGTATCAGGCTTTGTTATCTTGGAGTCAGTGAACTCCAGGAATAGATGAGCAGAGGAAAGATACGGATCAGCATTGGGACAACACGTATCATATTTTTCAGCCAACTCGAGGATGGGTGGATTTTATGATAACTTGATACAGGGGAAAGGTCCTTTGTAACTGGTTACCATCTACCCAGAAATCATTTTGCAAAACCGCCCTTGTGTTTTCAAAATTCTAAATATGCCCACTGCCCCCAAAAGAGATGGGAGCTTCTGCTTTAAAATGCACAAGCAAATACTCAGCATCGATTTGTACCTCAGACTGACCTTCCCTATGACTCAGCCTTTTTCTTTCTTTCTTTTTTTAAAAATAGTTTTTATTAAACAGTTTTAAAAACATTAAATACAACCACACATACAGAAACAATGTAACATAACATAACATAACATAACATAACATAACATAACATAACATAACATAACATAACATAACATAATATAACATAACATAATATAAAACATAACGTAACGTAACGTAACGTAACGTAACGTAACGTAACATAACATAACATAAAACGTAACGTAACGTAACGTAACGTAACGTAACGTAACGTAACGTAACATAACATAACACCATTTAGAGATGTAAAATTTCCGGAAATTTTGAAGCTCAGAAAAAACCCCGGTTTTTCCCCGGTTTTTTTAGAAATGATTTGGAAATATTTGAACACCCTGTCTTAAAATATTTTATTCATCATGTTAAAATAAAATATTCCACAATGTTTTTTTTTTTCAATTTTTCCAATTTTTTGAAAAAACAAACAAAAAAGCCTTCAGGAAAAAAACGAAAAAAACCCAGGTTTTTTTCTGAATTTTTCCGGTTTTTTTCCAGGCCTTCACATCTCTACATCATATACCATAAAAAATGCATTTTACAGCGTACCGTATCGGTGTACATACTATATTTTTATATCTCTTACTCTTTAACTTATATTATTCATATATTTCCTAAATCCTACATATAATTTCTTTTTAATATCTAACATCTTGTCTAACTATATCCACCTATCACCTTATTTTCATGCATCTCTATACATAAATACAGATATCCATACCTGTTTTGATTTATTTGTCATACCATTATCTATTAATTTTACTTTTATTTTCCAGCCAATTATACCATTTGTTCCATATTTTATAAAATTCCGTTTCCTCTCTGTCTTGTATTTCCATAGTTAATTTATTCATTTCAGCACATTCTAATATCTTTTTAATTACCGTTGTGCTTGAAGGGGCTGTTTCTGATTTCCAAGGTTGGGTGTAAATAATTCTAGCTGCTGTCGTTATATGCAGTATAATATATTGATTATTTTTATTTATCTTTCCTTTTATAATCCCTAACAAAAACAGTTCCGGTTTTAGTTCTACTTTTTGTTCTATAATTTCCTCTATCCACCTTTGAATCTTTCTCCAATATTTTTTTGCCTCTGGGCACATCCACCACATGTGGTAATATGTCCCCTGATCGTGTTTACATTTCCAACATTTAACTGTTATATTTGGAGACATCTTCGCCAATCTTGCCAGAGGTAGGTGCCATCTATAGAACATTTTATAGATGTTTTCTTTATAGGATGCTGCCATTGTGAGCTTATAATTTTGGTCCCAAATTTTCTCCCAGTACTCCAATTCAATTGTGTAACCAAAATTTTGAGCCCAAATCACCATGACTTCTTTTACTGTTTCCTCCTCCATTTTAACATTTAATAGGCAATTGTAAGTTTTTGTTATCATTTTATCTTCAGTTCCTGTTAAAATTTTATCCAGTTCTTGATATTCTTGTTGAAATCCAAATTGTGACATATATTTTTTATACCTAGATTGAATTTGCAGGTAAGGTCTACTGTCTTTCTCCAAATCTTCTCTCCAAAGTCCCCACTCTTTCTCTTCTTCCTTCTTCCTCTTTTGCCGTCAAAACGCTTTCTCAGTCCCTTCTCACACCGCCCTTTTCTCCAGTCGTAAAATTTTACTTTACTTTCTCCTCTCCCACTATGTATTCACCGCTTTTCAATCTTTTCGGAATCTCGTTCTTTCATTTGTCTTTCTCAGTTCAATTTTTCTCCATCGACACAGAGGATCTTTCACTTTTTAACTTTCTTTGCCACCGATACGCTTCGCTGCTTTCTCTCTCTTTGCTTCCTCTTTAGCAAGCGGACTGTTACGCCTTTGGATCGGCCATCAACAGGCCGATTTCTTTTGTGCCTAACCCGAGGGAACCTCTTGCTCTTCCAGGAGATTGCCTTTCTCCCTTAGTGCTCCGAAGTCTCCCCTCTCCACCGGTGCTCTCTTCAAGAGCTAATCTTGCCCAAAAGGCCACAGAAACACGAAAAATCGTGCGAGCCGAACAGGTTCCCGCTGGCTTGCTCGCACTGGCGTGACATCACAGCCAGAAGTCGACACAGCCTTTTTCTGAGGAGGTACTGCAAGAATCATGCAGAAGAGAGCAGAGAAGAGACTGCAAGAATCATGCAGAAGAGAGCAGAAAAGATTGTCTAAATAACCGGTTTGTCAGTTGATCTTTTCTTCCTTGGCATTTTTAATTAACAGCAACATTGGGTTGTTAGAGTGGTCTGAAATAAAATTCTGCAGAGAAACCTATCTGTGCATAAGATGAAAGAGGGAGGGAGGGAGGGAGAGAGATGAAATGCTGATAAGCATGGCAATGCTTCATTGCAGCAGATCAAGAAATTATAGTGTTAAAATATTACCTTGCAAAGCTTGGACAAAGAAAGAGAATGGAAAATAAGAGTAGCCATTATCAATAATTCATAAACTGCAAAGTGAGTATATTCAAAAAGATGCATTAGAGCCTATAAATTTAATAGGTGCAAGGGATTATTAATAACATTTAATCAACAGTAATCTGTAAAGTTATTCTTTTAAAAAAATAACCACGTGAGTATTTTGAGACTCGAGTACTGAATGGTTAGTCTTTTCCAATCAAGTTATGACTACAGTTCCAATTATACACAGATATACATACTGCTCCATCAGTATACCTTACTCTGGTCATGAGGTAAAACTTCTATACAGAGAGAAAAATACACTTCCTGTCCAAGATGAGATGGGAAATGACCACTTCCTGCTTCCTTCTGGCAACAATTTAACTGCCACAACATAGTGCTTTCTTTAAGCCAGTGTTTCCCAACCTTGGCAACTTGAAGATGTCTGGACTTCAACTCCCAGAATTCCCCAGCCAGCGGATGCTGGCTGGGGAATTCTGGGAGTTGAAGTCCAGACATCTTCAAGTTGCCAAGGTTGGGAAACACTGCTTTAAGCCAACAGTGATTCCACAGTAGCAAATGTTTGGGGTGGAAAAGGGTTGTAGGAGAAAATGAAACTAGAATTATCCAGGGGAAAATGGGGGACTTTTGTCGATATGCACTGGAAAATATCTATAAAATATATCCTCTTTTGCCATAAATGGAACACATTTTAGAATTTCAAAACATATAGCCAGAAGATTCTTATGTAAAATAATTTACAGTTTTACAGTATACATCAAATACACTAAAATCCATATCTACAAAATGATATAAATATATCTATTGGGGCATCCAAATGTTTAATGACATTTCAGCAAGGCAGAGAAGCTACGATGCAAGAATACTAGATGTATTCTTGTAGATTTTGAAGGAAAATAAAATATAGACAGCGATGCTCTCCCAAGAGCACAACATGCATAAAGCCTTGAAACATATTTTTTTATTTTTATTTATGTATTTATTTTCATCAAGCATGTATTAGATAACAGATATAAGTATAAACATGATGATTACATGAAATGGATACAAATAAAAGGGAACATTAGGACAGGGATGGTAGGCACGCTGGTGCGCTTATGCACGCCCCTTACAGACCTCTTAGGAATAGGGTGAAGTCGACAGAAGACAGTCTAAGGCCGTGGTGGCAAACCTATGGCACGCGTGCCAGAGGTGGCACACGGAGCCATAGAAGCCGGCACGCGAGGGTTCCCACCGGCAAACCAGAAGTGCGAAAAAACACACTTCCGGTTTGCCGGTGTGCTGTTTTTTGCACTCCGGAGGGTTCAGGGAAGCTCTCTGAAGCTCCGGAATGCAAAAAACTACAAAATGGACAAACCAGAAGTGCACTTTTCCGCACTTTCGGTTTGTCCGTTTTGTAGTTTTTTGCATTCCGGAGCTTCAGGGAGCTTCCCTGAACCCTCTGGAGTGCAAAAAACAGCATACCAGCAAACCGGAAGTGCATTTTTTTGCACTTCCAGTTTGCCGGTTTCGTCGTCCCAGGCTCCGGTAAGCCTTTGCGCGGGGGTGGGGTGTGTGTGTGTGCATGCGTAGGGGGCAGCATGGGGGGGTGTTGTGTGCATGCGTGGGGGGGGGAATGGGTGTGGGCACGCAAGCGCGCCCCCCCCCTTTTTGGCACGTGAGCCGAAAAAGGTTCGCCACTACTGGTCTAAGGTTAAAGTTTTGGGGGTTTGGGGAAGAAACCACAGAGTCAGGTAGTGCATTCCAGGCACTGACAACTCTCTTACTGAAGTTGTATTTTCTGCAATCAAGTTTGGAGCGGTTTACCATAAGTTTGTATCTATTGTATATCCACTATACAAAATTCTATGCCCACATCTGGCAAGGATTTCAGGTTTCAGAGACATGCTAGCTAAGGAATTGGGGAGCTGCACCTGGTGCCTCCTTGCCAATACTAAAGAACTGCCTGCTTAACTAAATACTGTATTTGTAGGACATTAAAACTCTAGGATTGTCTTTCAGACCATTTTTAAAAGGAACATTATTTTAATTTTTTTAATCAGGAATGTTGTTTTCACTGATGATGGTTTTATTTAAACTGGGCTTGACTGCTGGTTTGTTTGTTTGTTTGATTTATTTATGGCAGAGGTCTTCAAACTTGGCAACTTTAAGACTTGTGGACTTCAACTCCCAGAATTCTCCAGCCAGCATAGCTTAAAGTTGCCAAGTTTGAAGACCTCTGATTTATGGTATATCATTCAGGGTTCCTTCAACAAGGAGGTTGCTACACTGTAGTGAAAAAAATATGTTAAACATAATCTAGATGTCATCAGACTGGGAAACACTGATACCTAGTTTAGTGTCTTGAAGATCTGGAGCCCATTGGTGGCGCCTCAAGCATTTGATCAAAACAGCAGATGAAATCTCCACACTATATCAAATGGCTAAATAGAATGAGTTTTCTTGGTAATAATACAGAGGTTTTAGACTTTCCACTATTTTCTTCTAAAAGTTTTTCCACTTCCAAATGTAGCCTGCCGCTCTGGGATTCCCTGGAGATTTCCCATCTAAGTTCTAACTAGGCATGATGTTACTTAGCTTCTGAATTCAAATGAGGTCAGCAGCCAGGCACTGCCACCTGCCAAGACGCTGCAAGCAGACTGATACCATAAAAACATGAAAAATAGATGTTTCAGAGCTGGGGAAGTTGATTTAACAGAAGATAATTACAGTAATTCATCTATAACCACTGCCACTTGGGATTGCAACCTTTATTTAGCAGCTTTGATGCCTGCATGAGCCATTACTTTATTATAATAAACACATTAAAAGCATTTTGAACTTCTAAATGAGTCTCTGCAGCTCCATTCAATCACAAGGCACAGTTAGCCGTTGACAAAACATATTAAGAACCATGGCAGGAGGAGAAAATGTCTGCAGAGACTTTACAAAATGAAGGTATGAGCCCACTTCTGGACTCCAGTAGCTCAGTCTATGCAATTGAGGTAGAAGCATAGGATCAGACTGCATTTTGGGATTCTTCTTGTAATAAGAGACTTCCTGGAGACAGGTGATCTGTTGAAAGAATATGAAAGTCCCACATACTGGAATAAGCTGGGGCTCCTCTTAAATGAGGAGGGAAACGTCCCAGGACCTTTGCTGGCAACTCCTAAGGCACCTCCAAGAGCACATCACCGCTGCCAAGAGAAATCAATATAGCTTTACTCTACAGCAGGGGTGTCAAACTCAATTTCATTGAGGGCCACATCAGGGTTGTGTTTGACCTTGGGGGTCCGGGGTGGGCCTGGCCAGCTCGACATCATTCATGTCGGGGGTGCCTATGGTGGCCTGAGCGCTCTGCCAGCGAAAAAGGGCCCCCAAACTCAATTTTCAGCTGCCAGGGCCTCCTGCAACCCTCTACCCTGAGATCCGTTTTCGCTGGCAGAGGGTTGCAGGAGGCCGTCGCAGCTGAAAATGGAGCTCGGGAGCCCATTTTTGCTGGCAGAGGCACCGCGGGCCAATCCTTCACTGTTTCCAGGGTGGCCCTGCAGGCCAGATCTAAGCACCCCGCGGGCCAGATCCGGCCTGCGGGCCTGGAGTTTGACACCCCTGTTCTACAGCAACAGAACACTAAAGTGATGGCCAAAATACGAACCATTTTAGCAACCTAAAGAGTTACATAATCTAGCGTAGGAATTAAATCTAATCTTTTAGCTACCATCCATACAACCTGGCCATGGATTAGAGGATGGGGCCATCTTACATCATCTATTTTTCTATAGAGGAAAGGATGGGGGACTGTCACCTTTCCATGTGTGTTGTTTTGAATATAATCTTATCAGAGAGAGGGATATATGCTGAACGACTTCAGTAACTCATCTCAACACTACTTGCATGAAGCATCTCATCTAGAGCAAAAAAGATATGTAACCAGTAAACCAGAAAACGTCCCTCCCTGTTATTTTGAAAGCTCTATTTTAAAAAATGAACCTTTATTCTGAAATTTGAAGGTGGAAAGTAAAGCAAAATTAAAACTAAGATAAGTTGGACTGATGCATACGTCTGAACAAAGGTCTGATTTTTTAAAAAATGAATTAACATATGGCAATAGCGTCATGACAAAGGTTAATTTAAAGAATTCAAGAGATACTTTCAGATGAAGAAAAATTATGTGCAATTAAAATAATCCATAAAACATGAGCTGTTATGAAAGCAGAAGTGACAGTAAAAGGCAGGGTTTTCAAATGAACAGACAGAAAGACAGGTATGAAGAATATTGCTGTTATCAGTACAGATAGACTGAGTAATAACTTGCTTGAGAAAAACCATTTGACTGCAGGCTTGTGGTGAATAAGAATTATCCCTGGCTAAGCAAGCAGAATTTAATCCTTTCCCTCAGCCGATTATCTATAAATGGCAGTTATTACAGTTAGCTTTTTGAATTTGATACTGATTTTTTATGTGTGTATATTATGATATTGATATCATATTGATATTATGTATGATTGTGTCATCTTATAAACTGATTCTTGTATTTAATTGAAGATGCATAAAAGCACCTGCAATTAAATGGACCCAATCTGATCAAGGCCTATGTGGGTAGATGTCCAATAAAATTTTGCATATTTTCCAAGTAATTTTTTCTCTCTTTGTGAGTAAATTTCATGTTTTGAGAATATTGGCAAACATTTTCCCAAATGGGGACCACAAAAGGCACAGCCAATCAGATCTCCTGATTTATTTATTTCATTTTTCTCTCGCCTTTATTACTTCATAAATAACTCAAGGCAGAAAACATACATACTTCCCTTTCCTCCTATTTTCCCCACAAGAAGAACCCTGGCTGAGAGAGAGAGAGTGACTGGCCTAAAGTCACCAAGAACTTTAGTGCTGAAGAAGCTTCTTGGATGAGAAGTGAAACGTCTTCAAAGAAAAAACTAGACAGTCCAGCTGCCTCTTGAAAAACCACCTTTGGGACAACGATGAACTGGATGACTGAGAATCTCCATAGACGTCACTAAGCCTGCTTTCATGCCTAAAGTGGGACTGGAGTTCTTAAGTCTCCTGGTTTCTATCCTGATGCTTTAACCACTAGACCAAACTGTGTAAATTGTGTAAGGTAGAACAACATAGAATTTTAAAAGCCTGTGAAGTTTCTCTCCATCCCATCTTATACAACTGGTAGTTCTCAACCTAGCACAATTGGGACCAAAATTTCCATCGCTAAGGGATGTAGTTGTGAGTTGCACCTGATTTTGTGACTTTTGGCTTGTTGGAAGCCCCCTCCCCCCCCCCCCCAAGAAGGCTGTAAATGATGATCACAGGACCCTGGGATGCTAGAACCATTGCTAAGTACACAAATTTGATCCCATGATCACAGGGATGCTATGACAGTCATAAGAATAAGGACTAATAAGTAGTCACTTTTTTCATCAAATAAACTTTGAAAGTTTATTAATTGAATAGTCGCAACTTGAGGATTATGTGTAAACAAAATCAAAGTGAAGGAAGTTTTTTTTTCCTGTTTCTCAAGACTCTGTAACTCTTTTTTTGTAAGTTCCTCCCTTCCTTCTCCAAGGTCAGCTCCATCATCCTTTACATCTGGCCAGGTAGACTTATTTTCAAACAAGATTGCAAGTTGCAGGTACATAACATTTTTATTTTTAGGCAAACCTATCGAGTTTATATAAGGTCTGGTGATATTCTTGTAAATGCAGATGGCCTTTACATTTGGTTTTCCAACACGGTCATTTTCCACTTGCCTTTTGTTTTACTAATTAAAAGATTTTAAAAATTAATAGAAATCAAGACAAAGAATCTGACAGGCATGGAGGGAGTGGTCACAGGGATACTGGTATTTATGGGTCTATGTCGCCCACTTCGTATGTGAGCTAAGCAATGCTGAGAGTATGTTTCAGCCACAAAGCATGAAGGCTGCCTTTAAAGCCATAAAAATGGCTCATTGGCAGAACTGAATTCTAAAAAAAAAATCTGTAAAAGATTCAAGCCAAGAAGGAATTGTCAAGAAGATATGATAAACAGAAAACGGAACTGACAATTTAGAAAGCATGGCATTTTTACCAATTATTTTGATAATTGTGTCTAGAGAACTGGCACACCAAAACTGGAGAACAAAATGTTCCCTTTTTGAAATGAGACGCTCAACAATTCCCATTGTTCAGCAGCCAAATTCAGCTGGTTTTCCCTTGCCCTCTTCTTTCCAATGGTCTTCAAGAACAAGACTGTAAGAAAACCACTGCCAACTTGAACATAGCTGAGAGTGACACAGAGATGTTAGGGCAACTGTTCTCTTGGCAACCCCTGAAAAAATGGCCCCAATGCCCTGCTGTTCGTACGCAAGGGCTCCATCTTGCTATGCAGCACAATGGACAACAAACTGTTAAGTTGATGCCTTTTGAGAATTTGGTTTCCCTCTATCTTTATTCCCATACTGTTGCTAAATAGGAGCATTCAACCTGCAGAGAGCTTTTATCATCCTTGGAGTGTAACAGTCAATTGCTCCAATCAGACAAGAATCGGTGTGGAGAAATAAAAAACAGACCCTTGAGTTATCTAAGTACACTGATGCTATTTATTAGACTGGAAGAATCTGAGAATGACCTGATCCACATTGTCAATGCATTTTAGTGTGTATGAAGGTACACATATGCTCAGATAGGCAAATGAGGAACAGAGAGTCAGACTATGAGGGAGATGGGTGGCCCCAAAAATGATAAATAAGCAAGCAAATAAATGAAACATAATTCTTGGCAATTCCTTAAAAAAAAAAGCAAGTTCAGGGCAAGGAATTAGAAAGACCCCCTCTTTCAATGAGACCTTGGAGAGTTGCTGCCAACCAAAGCAAACAACACTAAACTAGGTGGACAGTAAAGTGACTTACAACATCTTGCTATGACTCTCTATGGTTGATTTAAAAAAACTAAGCAGGATTTGACCTGAGAACATTTTGATGGGAAACCATCAGGAAATCCCAGTACTACAAGACAGACCATAATTTTAAAAATAAATAACATCCTGGAAGTAAACAATGGCATGTCACTTCCATGTTGCTGCCAAGAAGACTAACCTGATTTCTCCATGAAGTCATCCAGAGTCCAGTCTGCTTTGAGACTTTACCTTTTTTGGGATCATAACTGCAGAGATGAGCTTGAACTGCTTCCTGTTTTGATGACTCAAGATCTAAGTATGCATTTTCTTTTAAACAGTTTTCAAGACAACATATGTAGGAAGCATTTTCAGTGATCCCAGGTGTTTCCTCCTAAGAATTGTTCTTCTATTTCTTAAGGCCTCTATGGAGGAGAGAGTTTAGTAATCTCTTTCCCCCTGAGAAAGTTTGCAAAAGTTGCCTTCCATGGATTGGGGCGGGTGTCATAATTTAGTCTGCCAATCTTCTGGAAGGTCACAAATTAATCATCCATTTGGCAGAGTTTGTTTCTCTGCCAAATTAAAAGAGCTGGCATTGAATTTTATGACCCTAAAATCAGATGATTGGATCTGAAACTCCTAACATGTGACTCTTCATCCATTTTATTTGTAATCATGGGACATCCTTCTTTACTGGCTATTGCCATTTAAGCTGCAAAGGACCTGGAAAAGTAGGTATTGCCAGATACCTTTCACTAGACAACCCAGTCAATTTTCTATCCTTTTTATTTCAGGCATAAGGAGAAAAAGAAATTAGTATAACCTGCATTTTACACATTCCATTAAAGAAAATGCAAGTTATTTTCCAGTACTCCTATCTTAATATTTTTCCTGGCTTGAGGCTGTTGGAAAATTACCATAGGTAATTTCCATTTTAAATTTGCATTCAGCATACCAGTAGTCAATTCCTTATGTTCAAATCTGAGCAAGTACACGTTACTCAGTTAAGCTTGCAAAATGGAACTACATGTTTATTTATTAAACATCAGCAAATATAAAAAGTTAATGGAAAAACGTGTTAAAGGCAGGCAAAAAAATAAGAGGAGACAGGAAAGAGAAAGAGAGAAATAAACAGGCTAGAAACTATATTATCTATATACCGTATTTTTCGGCGTATAACACGTACCTTCCCACCCTAAAACAGGCTGAAAATTTGGGTGCGTCTTATACTCTGAATGTAGGCTTATTTTCATTGCTACTCCCTCTGAAAAAGGTTTTTACAGCCCTAACGAGGTGCTAACGATCTTCCCAGCTTGCAGGATTTTTTCATTGCTACTCCCTCTGAAGAAGTTTTTTTCCAGCCCTAACCAGGGGATAAAATAAGGTGCTTTTTTCTTTTTTCTACAAGTCTTTGCAGGCTTGTTTTCATTGCTACTCCCTCCGATGATGATTTTTTTCAGCCATACCAGGGGATAAAATAATGTGCTGAAGCTGACCAGACTAAGGACGCTAGCCAGATAAATACCTGGTAGGTAGATTTTTTCCCCTATTTTCCTCCCAAAAAACTAAAGTGCGTCTTATACTCCAGTGCGTCTTATGCTCCGAAAAATATGGTATCTATATCTCAAGGATGTAAGTTTCAGGGCCATTGGAAGCAAAATTGGGAATAATTAACATAGACCAGGGTTACCAAAGTAACAAGTCCTAAGGGTCAATGGGAGTATCCAAAGTTGTTGTCTCCTCCTCTTCTTCCATCATAGACTGTCGCAAAGGGAGTGGCCTTTGTTTATTCCAGCCTTAACCCTATTTTGTACATAACTATATCAGAATACAGATGGAAAATTAAGATAATTCTTTTATTGTTCACCATTAAGAAAATAATTTGGAAATAGGGATGATATATCTTATAGGCCCATATATCTATAGGACTATGTCTTTGTTTTTCTAGTAGGATCTCACAGGGTCAACATGCTCCTGATACCCTCTGTGAGACAATACTATCTTGCAGAATGCTGGACAAGGGTCTTTTCCATGGCTGCCCATCCTAAAAGTTTGCATGGCCCCAATCCAGCTGGCTTGCATAAGTACTTAAGATTTCCCAGCAGGCCCTGAGACAGAGTGTTCAGTGATTTTTTAAAATAATATTTCTGTTTCCCCATGCAGGCTTATGTGTTTATTTCTACCGGTAGTATTATATTCTTATATTACTGTGTTTCTGTTTCTAATCCTTCTTTTGTTGCTTGCCACTTAGAATTAAATAAATAAAACTATTATTCCTGAATGCTACTTAACACTGTCTGACTTATATCCTTAATTATTAGAGTCAGGAGTCTCAAGGACAGACATTTTACTTAATAAAACAAATACTGTATTTTTGGAATATAAGACGCACCCTTTTCCTCCCTAAAAGTGGCTGAAAATTTGGGTGTGTCTTATACGCTGAATGTAGCTTTTTCGGAGCTTTTTTCACAGCCCTAACTAGGTGCTAACGATCTTCCCAGCTCTTACCTTGCAGGCTTTTTCATTGTTACTCTCTCCGAAGAAGGTTTTTCCAGCCCTAAGTCTTTGCAGGGTTTTTTTCATTGCTGTACTTGCTCCGAGTAAGTTTTTTTTCTAGCCCTAACCAGGTGCTAATGATCTTCTCAGCTCTTACTGGCTTGCAAGCTCTTTCATTGTTACTCTCTCCGAAGAATGTTTTTTTAAGTCCTAACCAAGGGATAAAATAATGTGCTGAAGCTGACCAGACCAAGGACGTTAGCCAGATGAATACCTGGTAGGCAGATCCCCCTCCTATTTTTCTCCCCAAAAACTAAGGTGCGTCTTATACTCCGGTGCATCTTATACTCCGAAAAATATGGTACCTACAGGGATATAACAGCCAGGTGCCAACAACTGGCAATAGCAATTATCTGGGCTCCCATACCACTCATTCCTGATCCTTTCTTCAAAAGTAGATATGCCAGAGAATGGGGCTAAGTCACTTATATCCATAACATCCTCTGTATCACTAAGATATAAGTCTTTGCTATATTTCTAAGGTCTAGAGTAGTGGTTCTCAACCTTTCTAATGCTGCGACCCCTTAATACAGTTTCTCATGTTGTGGTGACCCCCAACCATAAAATTATTTTCGTTGCTACTTCATAACTGTAATTTTGCTACTGTTATGAATCGTAATGTGCAAGTGGCATTTGCTTTTTGATTATTCCGCTTGAATCTCTCTCTGCCTGTTTGACAGCTATCACTATGAATACCACTGGAAGACATTTCAGACAGAAGGAGGCTCAAACAGAGACTAGGCAAACCCATTAACGTTAACAGCTCCCAGAAGGAAGATGTGAAAGGGGAGAAGATGGATCCACAGGCATTGGTTTAATGCACTCATAAACAACCCTAAGACCATGCCCAGAGGCGCTTTCTTCTTCCCTAGAGCTTGGCCCATGGCTAAAAAACAGTCTTTTTGGTGGCGGGAGAGAAGCTGACGGTGGATGCGACAGGGCTTCGTTTGAATGCTAAGTAAGACTCTGGATGTTTCAAATTTCAGATCACATGGGAGCGTAAGTGCAGTACTTATTTCTGGCTTATTAAAATAACTGTCTGTTTTTTATCACACAACTATAATCTTGAAAATGGGCTTGGCTATTTTAATAAGATGCATACAGGTGCTGCATTCATGTTACTTTATGATCCAAAGAATTTTCAGTGAATCCAAAAGCAGATGGACTACTATAAGCTAACTCTAACTATGGCTGTCAGCATAATAGCTTGATATCATGCTAGTCATTATAGCAACAAAGACTAGATTCACCCATTTTTCTGGGTTCACACATAACAATATGTGAACTCTAGCAGTATAAAGTCAGCTGTTCCTATGTCACTAAATTCTACTAGCTTTGGTACCAACCAACCTTTGGAATGGAAGCAGCAACATATAAGATAGATTTGAGAACTTTATTGTGCACTACACTATGTTTGCTACAAGGACATAAGGAGGTTAGGTCATTGCCCATCTGGTTTATTATTAGGTCATACTCTTTGCTCATCTGGTTTAAAATAATCTTCTTTGATTGGCAGTTTTTCAACATATAGTCATGACCAAACTGACATGGTTTGACACCAGAGGGCAGGATGTGAGAAAAGTGGCAAAGAAATCTCACTACTAATGCACCAAAATAAAAATAAATTCTTTATTTTAATAATGTTGAATTTGTCCCTCCCTTTACCATCTAACTGGATATATCTGATCCAACCAATTATTTGGTTCTATGGAAAGATCCCAGGGACGCAAAGGAAAAATCTAGTCCAAAGCTATGGGACGCTTACTTACAACTTTCTTTGTCTCAAAATAACATTAATGAGAACAAGATTCATGCATGGATGGTGCTAGAAGATGCTATAAAATATTATGGGGGATCTACTATAAAACAATGTAAGTAAATAACCTATGAACTCAGGGAGATAGACAACTCTCAAGCATCTTTTCTGCTCCCTTTCCTAAGCTCTGTGATTAGCAGAAAACTTTATTTTATAAACCTTAATTATTTCCAGTATTTGAGGCTGAAAATAATGCTACTATACGCCACAAAAGATTCAACCCAAGCACCACCAACATCCCCCTTTCAAAATACAGAACAACAAAATCCAATCGAAGTTGGGCTCCGTATGTTATATCTTTCCCACTACCTCCCTTGAGTTCTTCCCAAAAGATTTCCTGCCACTGATTTAGCCCACCTTAAAATGTAAAGGACTGTGCTCCATCATGTTTTCCTGAATAAACTACAATTGGCTGTGTTCACCCGTGAACGGTGGCTTACAAACCAAAATGATTTGGTTTGCACATGTTAATCCAAACAAACCATACACAGCACAATACTTATTTGAAAAAAAAAGCCAAGAAAGAATATGCATGCATACCAATAGGATGGGTTCACTTCTAAAACCAACACACAGAATACTAACCAAAGTCAAGTGATGCAGATAAAATGTAGATTACACTTCTCTGAATTCCCAATATCTGGGTGACACATGACTTGAAAAAATAAGGGCATGCAGAAAAAATGCATTCTTCTCTCCTCATTTTTCTTTTTTAAATCAGTCCAGCATTCTTCTGCCACTCATCCCTGTGTTGTTAGAAGTGTTAGAATGCATTAACTTTCACATCCCATTTGGTCAGGCAGACTATATATATATATATATATATATATATATATATATAAAACCCTACAACCTCTTATCATGACAGTGGATGCTTCTATAAAGCCAGCAATCTTCCAAAACTTTTTTTAAAATTAAATTAAAAGCCACAGGAATCACAGATGAAGTTTCTGTGACTGATTTAACACGGCAGCTACCCTTCTGGAACTCTCATTGGCTGCAAAAGATGTGGAAACTCTAAGAAAAGCAAGCAAGCAAATAAATAAATCTGCACATCAGAAACTTTGAGAGTAAAATTGGCTAGGCCATGCTCCTATCTCTCCCACGGCAACTACTGAAACAGCCTTCCTAACTTAACTTTCCTTCTTCACTCCCACCTAGTAGCTAATTTCTGAGTAGCTAA
Source organism: Diadophis punctatus similis (assembly GCA_023053685.1). Taxonomy (NCBI): domain Eukaryota; kingdom Metazoa; phylum Chordata; class Lepidosauria; order Squamata; family Dipsadidae; genus Diadophis; species Diadophis punctatus. The sequence continues at coordinate 27,310,270 of JALIGW010000001.1, forward strand.
TACAGTACAGTAACTAATTTCTGGGCTCATGTAAACTCAGAAATTCTAGTAGCTTCAGCTTTCTCCTCCTCCCGAGTCTGGAAAATCACTCAACAACCCACCTGAACGTTACTAGTTAGATAATGAGACAAGCTGTCCTTCAAATTATTCCAGGTTGCAAAGAGGGGGAGGCAGTGAATGATGGAAAGCAGATAAACATTGGCAGAACTGTTCTCTATTACTCATGCTCTCTTTATTGTTCTCTTGCTCGTTGGATTTTTCCTGAATGTTAAGAGGCACTAAGAATAAGCTCCCTGGCCCCCAAATACCTCAGACACGATCTCCAGTCTGCCCAGATCAGCATCAGTTTGTATACTATAAATGCAATTAGTTGATCAAGAGATGGGATAGGATGAACCAGACCTTAAGAATTCCTGGAACAAGTTATAGAATTGCACAGGTCCAGGTATCAGTGTTATGGGAAGCTTGAGGTAGAATTCTGTATCTCTTTTAGAGCAAAACATAAAAAAAGAAAAACCTGCAACTAGCTAGGTGGCATCAAGATTTAATGAACCAGTGAATAGAACTAGAGATGAACAGATTATTCAGGACTGAATAAAGCACATCTGTTTTATCCATGTCCTTTATGTGGGAAGTCAATCAGCCTTAAGAGAGAAAAATGCCTCCAGAATGCTGCCAAATCAAGCATTTTACCCACAAGGTTGGATGATAGCTTTGCAATAAAAGGCAATATTCGAGAATCAACTGCCAATACCATTCATGATAATCAATGACTAAAATACTGTTCATATTTACAGGGTATCTTCGTATTTTCGAATGTCCCCCTCTGAGGCAGCTATCTTCGTCTATTTTACTTGAGGTTGATGGAAAACAGTATAGCTTTGTGTATGCAAATGACATATTTGCCTGCCTATATATATAGATACTGATAGAAGCTGCTTACCTCCTTATTACCACCTTCTTTGATAAATGACAAAGTTTCCTGTCTGTGTAAAACCCAGTTCCATTTTATGGCAATCATATAGGCTCAGGCCTAGGAATATTTCTCTTGTGTATCTTTGGACTTTAAACCATTATTTAAACTCTCTCTTCTTCCTCTTTTATAGATAACTAGTCTCCATTTTTTTCAAGTGCAGCAAGTAAGTTGGCAAGGATACACCATTGCTTAAGAAAATGTTCCTCCATTCTTATATCCATTTTAACAAAGGTTAACAAATATGAGTTCACGTAGTCGTGAGACTGGTGCATGCATGGTAATAATTCTTGATTTATGCCATTGTTACGGATTAAAACAAAACAGGAAAATTGTGAAAAAAGGAATATATATGCCCCTTAAATTAATGACCTAATCATGGAATTAAAAGTGGCTAATAAAATATAGAGCTAGGTGCTTCTGATCCAAGCCTGGTTAGCCACATTAGACATAAAGACTTATGACTGAAGATTACAAGATGCTGCTTTCACCAGAGTAGAAGTTTCTAAATTCTCCTTTTTATATGTTCAGAGGGCTCCTATTCTATACAGTTTGGGTCAAATTGGAGAAAACTTTAATTTACTGTCCACCTCTTCTACGAGGGTCTCTACCTGATATAACTAGCACTTAGTCCTTCCATCTAGAAGAGAAATGGGGAAGAAACTATACTCCCAACTGCACTAATCATCTGCATCTTATGATGCAGCACTAATTGAGATGTTCCATCAGGGCTGTTTTCCTTGGACAGATACTTCTGCCAAGTCATCTATAATTGAACGCTAGCCAGCTTTCAGCTGTGCAAACTTGGGTTTAATTAATAGACTGACACTCAACTCAGCTCAGTAGCTATATCTTCAAGCTATCTTCTAGGGACCCTGTGGGTTCCTCAGTGAGAAATCATAAATGATGAACAAGGATTTTTGCATAAGAAGGTCACCATGCATTTTACTCTTTAATGTGACCTTTACACATAGGGAGGACTAATAAAGGGCATTTTCCCAGATAATATAATGGCATAGCAAGCCTGATCAGGGAATGGTGCATGTGTTCAGTGCAAAATCTTTTGCAAAGAACATGCAGCTCTTATAAGAGTTCCCAGTTTTACTTTAAACATTTTGCATATCCAGGAATCAAGTCAGCAGTTAATAAATCGAGCCGGGTAAACAATGCGATGCTTAGTAAATCAAGACTATATCAACAAGGAAGTAAAAAGTCTTGATGCAGCAGAGAAAAATTGTATAAGGTGAGTAGAAATCCATCAAAAACTGGACATTTCTTACCGAACAGCTCAGTCACCTCAAGGCAAAGAGATAAAGCAGTGTCTCTGCTAAAGGCAACATTGAAAAACATGCAATTAAAGATACAGAACAAGAGTGGTGTCATTAAGGTACAGAACAGGGCTCAGAAAAACCCAGGTTCAAATTTTGACTTGATCATAAACCTCACAGCCAGTCAATATTGTTTATTCCAACTTACTTGTTGTTTGGAAGAGACAATTTGAGACCCCCTTGAACTCCTGAAGAAAAATAAGCATAAAGCTATAAATACGCACATTAATCAAAGACGAGTAAAAAGGCATTTATTCCTTGCAACTTCTGCAAGCGTCTATTTTGATGCCTTGTCAACATCTGCTGGATACCCTATTGGTAAAAAGATACAAAAGGCTTTTCTTCATCTGTGCAAGCTCACAGGAAATGTAAGTTTTTGAAATTTGAGAAACCCACAGCTATGCGTGCCAATTAATCCTTTTTATTTTCTTGGATACTAAGGCTTTCTCTTTTCAAATAGATTCTCCATGGTTTATATACAACCTTTCCTCCAGAAAGGCAGCTGTCTCCCTAAAAAAATAATTAGCATCATGTGAAAAGTTCTATTATCAAACGCGGCACAGTGAGCATGAGGACATGTCCATGCCTGTATGGTCTCCCCTCAGCCTTTCCTTCACCTCCTCAGGAGAATCATCAGCAAAGGATCATTAAGAATTAGATATACATCAGAATTCCCATTTTACCACCTGATCATGGCCACAGAAACTTCGCTGTTTAAAGTCCTGTGTAGCAAATAAGTGAAACTGCCTACTGCAAGAAGCACAACCCATACTGCCTATTTTAAATATCTAGCTCTGAAGAGTAAGAAAACAAGAGCAAGGACTAACCAGTGGTTCTACAAGAATCACTCAGAAACAGACCGAATTCCCATCTTGCTAAGGAAAGCCCAAGACAACGGACGCAATGCAAGCTGATTATACCCACTCACCCCACAAAAGAAAAGCTGTGAAGGAGAAATATTGTGCGATACCAGGTACCAGCTCACCACTTCTGAAAATGTGGAGCCGGATGCTTTTTGATCACAATGTTCCTCCACCAGTTCTTCTTTTGGGGGTTCCTGGTTCAGGCAGAAACCCTGCAAGAAAAGTACTCATCCAGAGCAGGAAATGACATAAATGTCCTTTTACCCTCGCTGATGCAAAAAAAAACAGATGGACACAAATTTAATAATCTCTTGTCACATTTTTAAATCTGGCATGTTCAACATTAAGGATCAACATTAATGGAAGAGGAAGGGATTTAGTGATCTGTTTGACATGAACAGCCCTATAAGTGTAAGGATTTGTCTCTTGGGACCCTTGCCAAGTCATTGGGCTTTTAACAGGGTTAAAAAGGGATAAAATGCATGCAAATTTAGAATATTGCCAAAAAAGAGCCAAAGAGAAAGAAGAAACCAAGTCACAGACAAAACATATACGTATTTTATTTATTGGTACAGTGGAACCTCTGGTCACGACCGTAATCCGTTCCAGGACTTTGTTCACAACCCGATTTGGTCGTGACCGGAAGCAAGACTGACTGCACATGCGTGTACCAAAAAAACTTGCACGGAAGGGGAAATCGCTGTGGCAGGGAAAATCGCTGCGGCTGTGTTTGATCGCCACCTGAGGATGTGTTCCAGTAGTGGGTTGTAAATCCCATCGCTACCGGTTCACGTGCAAAAGTGTCCCAGGCGGGTAGGCAGAGCCTCCCGCCACCGCTGCTACAGGTTCACCAAACCGGGAGCAACCCACCTCTGATGTGTTCGCGACCACAGTGAAACATTTAGCGGATTTTTTGGTCGCAACCGATTTGGTCGTGGTCAGAAGAGTTCGTGACCCGAGGTTCTACTGTACCTTTCACTGAACAGCTAAGAGCTGTGTAGGCATTTGAAGAACAAAGAGCATATGATAAATATAGTTTCTTCTACATGAGTCTTTCTGTCAATGAAACTAAGCTCAAGCTAAAAAGTTAATCTTAGCATATTGTCTTAACTGAATGTTTATCTCATGTCTCTTATAACAGGGGTCCCCAACCCCCAGGCCATGGACTGGTATCGTTCCACAGCCTGTTAGGTACCGGGCCATGCAAACGGCGGGCGAGCGAGTGAAGCTTCATCTGCGCATGTGTGGGATCAAGGTTGCACATAAAACCATCTCCTCCACCACCACCACCCGGTCCATAGAAGACAATTTTTCTTCCAGAAACCAGTCCCTGGTGTCAGAAAAAGTTGGAGACCACTGCCTTATAAAACTGTAAATCGGATTTGTAAATCGGATTTGGGTTGTATTTAAAAATAACCTTAATATTTTTTGTAAGATTTGCCACCTTATATTTTTATCATGCAGAAATGTCTACTGCAGTATGTGGAAAAATAACAGCCAAGATTTTCTTGTTGAATGACAGGGACATTTTTCTCTTCTATAGCTATCTAAAGCTGCTGGTTCATGTCACTGAAGAAGAGCCAGTAAATAAAAACATACCACAAAACCCAAACTATATAAATTATAGTTATAAACCAACACACTAACTACAGTAATTGAATCTGAATTGGAATTACTGTGAAAAAAACAGTAATATAATCATGCAGATCTTGAAAACTAGGCAATTTATTATCACAGAAGATTTAATGGGTGTGACGGTATACTGTATTAGATAAACAAAGTGGCTAATGATCTATAACACTTACATGAAAATAAACTGATTAAATTTTAAAATGAACAGGAGTCTTATTTTTGCTGCAATATACTAACATGACTTTCTTTCTAGAATATATAAACACACTTTAGAACAATACTGAAACTCTGTTCTGTTCTGGCCACAGAACAACTCTCCTAGTGCTTGCAAGGAGGAAACATTTAAGAGTTTCATTCAGCAGAACCCAGCTACTGAAGGTATGGCTTCACCATGGATGCACAACCAGGGGTTGACTTCTAACTTCAGAGTCAATACTGGAATGGGCACAGCTGAAAATTCCCCTCCCCTCCCCACTGAGTGGGTTGAAGGGGCAAAATAGCTAACTTAAGCTTTGAAGATGCTTAAAGTACACACTTCACTCCTCAAAACAGAATCCCCTTCCTTCAAACTGGCCTCTATTAGACTGTAGTTCTTGTCATGCCAAGCAAAGCCTGGAGCCTGAGTTGATGGAGATACATACACTCTTCTATGTTTAATGAATCCCTTCCACGACTCACCCCACTCCTGACGCTGCACCAACTAACAGTGGCAGCCACTGAATCGTATGAATCGCTAGAGAGCAGCTCCACCTATTCTTATTTTTGGAGCCTGCTAGTAGTTCTTGCGTGTTCAAGATGCAGGGAATGTATGACCGCAAGGGAGGGACAGTGTGGTTGGTACAATCCACTTCATTTGCTCATGGTGTGTTTTATACATGCACACACCTGTAACTTGGATCGTCTAACATGCAGTTACCAAGCTTTTCCTGTATCAAAACTTTCTACTGAGCTCACTTCTCCTCCTTGCACCAACACAGTGCCAGCTGCAGACACAGACTACAACTGCCCAGTAAAACTGCAGCCAGTGCACTACAGCAATCCAGGAGAATTAGATAACACATGGCTTGTAGAAGGGACAGGCAGGGGAAAAAAGAGAGCAAGGTAAACACTGCCTCTGCAGCAGATCTACTATAGTCATTCCATATAAACTGCAAGTTGTTTGATTAGCTATCAGTGAAGTAAGTTAACAGGATGAAGACCACAAAGAGAGGTAATATAGTCTTTGATGCTACTTTGCATCTCCCTGGGCATCTCTGTGTGTTTGTTGTGTATTCTGTTTGGGCCCAAAGCGTCAAGGGAGCTCTGATTGATTTAGGTGTGTGCATGAGAAAGAGAAAGAGAGAAAACAGACAGTGGTTCTTTCCTTGGAAGGAAGCAATTTGGAGAAAGGGTTTCTAATGCTGTTCAAAGGGGATTCATGCAGGATTTCTTTCTCCAGAAGTGGCTAAGCTGTGTTCAGATTTATGACCATGGCTCAGAGGGAATTCTCCTACAGGCTAGCAAAGCAAAAAAAAAAAAAAAAACACCTCCTGACAGAGAAACTTTGCCAAGGTAGAGATCTTTGTGGTCAGAGGGATATCATAAAGGTCATGTCCCCAAGGCAGTAATGTTCAACCCATGACATCTCAATTAAGAAGCATCTTTTAGACCAATATTTACTTTTTAAAAAATAGGAGAGGCAAACGCTATTTTTTTTTCATCTCCCAAACAGTTTTCCGTTCCCAACCTCTGGCCTTTGCTGGAATAAGAAAGAAGCACCCTTATTTGTCTGACCGGCTGTCAGAAATAGAAAGGGACGATTTTCGAAAGCAGCCCGCTGCAATTTAGGTCAAATGTGAACTTGGCTCCTGAAACATCACTTGAGTCGTTTCCAGAATGAACCAGAAGTCCACCGGCTACCCACAACTCCTAACCACGCTCCCCCTTTCAAAAGGATGCATGGAGCGCCGGGAAAGAAGCCCGCTCTCGCAGGCTCTCTGGAGAGCTCGTCAAGGAAAGTATCGGGCGGGGAAGGGAAATCTCCAGGCACGAGGACGTCTCCGGAGCAAGCGGCTCTCGAAAATACCGTGCAGAAGGGAGTGCCTCCGACCGGGAAGGAAACAGGGAAAAGGGGGGGGGGGGAGAGAGAGAACGGAACGGACCCGCGCGACTCAAATGGCAAAAAAAGGGAGAGGGGAAGAAACCTTCCAGCCAGGAAAATCCAAGCAGTCAGTACTGGGGGGGGGGGGAAGCGAAAGAAAACGGACGCCCCGTCCTCCCTTACCGTACATGGCTCAGCTGACCCTCCGCCGGCCGCCGGCCCGCTCTCCAAACTCAATCTCCGCGGCGCGCGCGCGCTCTGCCTCTGCGGCGCCTCTGGCGTTCATTCAGCCTTCGCGGCGCAGCCAGGAGTGGGCGGGAACCAGCAGGGGGCATGAATGAAGCGACAAAGCACACGCAGGCGGCGGCAGCGGCGGCGGCACAATAGCGGCCACTTTGCAGGCTGCGGCTAACGCGCGCTTTGCGCATGAGCGAGGAGGGGGTTAGGGTGGCGACCGAGCAGAAGGCGGTCCTTTCCCCCCCCCGCTAGACACGCCCACGCGAACCTGGGGGGGTGGGTGGGCCGTCTGAAACGCTTGGTATACCCACTCGTCGTTCTGATAACGCACGGGATCCCAAAGGTGCTTTTTTCAAGAGGCAGCTGGACTTTCTGGTTTTTCTTTGAAGACGTTTCGCTTCTCATCCAAGACGCTTCTTCAGCTCTGACAGGATAGTGGGTAATAGCTGAGCTGAAGAGCTGAAGGAGCTTCTTGGATGAGAAGCCAAACGTCTTCAAAGAAAAGTCCAGTTGCCTCTTGAAAAAAGCACCTTTGGGACAACCATGACCTGGATGACTGAGAAACTTCACAAAGAACGCACGGGATGTTTTGTTGTGGTGGTATGGTTAGGGGGCAGCCTTTCTGCACCATGGTAAGGGTGATGGGATTTGTAGTCCAAAAGGTTCGGTTGGTGCCGGGATGGGAAGAATTGTGTTTTCGAGATCAGAAGCCAAGAAGCGCTTCTACAAGCAAAGGGATTTCAGTTGAATCCGCAAGGGATTGTGTTCCGAGTTACTCGTTCTCTTGGTTTGATTGGTTTTTTTAAAAAAATGATTAATTTTTTCCTTTTTAATACATTTTTATTTATAATACAATTAAAAACATGGACATGGATTAATTTTGTTAACTAACGCTAACCGTTTTTCAACCTCAGCAATTCTAAGATGTATGGATTGCAACTTCCAGAATTCTCCAGTCAGCATGCTGGCTGGGGATTTCTGGGAGTTGAAGTCCACATATCTTAAGAATTGAGAAACAATGGATATGTCTTTTTTCCCCATTAAGCTCTGTCCTCAACTTGCTTCAAAGCCTGTGATACCCATTGCCATTATAATGGAGTTCATCCACCTTGCTGCTTGTCCTCTTTCCTTCCACTTTCTTAAGAATTATGATGAGTTCAGGGTTTTTGAGTCTTTGCATAATATGTCCAAAATACATAACTACAACTTGAGCCAGATCACTTATGCCGTGACTGATTTCTTCTATTATCCATTTGTTTGTCTCCTTGGCTACCCATAGTATTTTCCTAAGTTTTATCCAGCACAAAGTGCAGAATTTAACTTCCTGTACCAGAGGTTCTTATAAGCACTTCTAAGTATCTTCTAAGTTATCTTGAATGTTGACCTCCCTATTACAAAGAATTTTTGTATAAACTTTTTATCTTAGATCTTCTTTGAATCAGTTAATATTTGTCCATTGATTTCCTTTAGCATGCTAATTTGAGGTTCAAACCCCCTTATGAGTCTGGAGATCTTTCAAAAAGCTTTTATTGCTTTTCTGTTTTTTTTCATCTCCAATGTCTTTACAGATGTTGTCAGAATACTGCTTCTTGTCTCTTCTAAGGGGTCTCTGAAATTCTTAAGATCTTTCCTGAGATATCTGTTTTTCTTGGCTTGACTTTCTCTTGTCTTTTGGGCATTTTCCAAACTGTTCTAACATATAATTTATTTTGCTCTATTTATATTGGGCAGCCTCTTTTCACATTTGTTCTTTACGTCTTATTTGATTTCACTCTGCAGCTCCTTTAGTTCCCTATTAGTGAGATTCAAAGCAATTCCTTATGTTCTTTTTGAAATTGATGGTTATATACTCAATATCATATTGGCTTTGTTCTTCTACTTTGATTGGGCAGTATGTGATCTGTTCTACAATTAGCCCCTGGCCACATTTGTTATGACTGGGCTCTTTCATCTCATAATACTAATAATACAGTCAATTTTATTTCTATGTGCTGTGTCTGGTGGTGTCCATGTATATAGGCATTGTTTTGGTTGTTTGAAGAATTCACTGGGAATGAAGAAATCATTGGATTGGCAGAAATTGATAAGTTGTCCTCCTGCTTCATTTCTGTTCCATCGAAATCAATGTTTTTCCTCCTTGCTATTACTGGTACCAACTTTGACCTTCCAATCCAAACACAAGCAACATATCTTTGCTTATCTTAGGAGCCGAGATGGCGCAGTGGTTAAATGCAGCACTGCAGGCTAATGCAGCACTGCAGGCTACTGCTAGTTCAGGAGTTCAGCTATTCAAATCTCACGGGCTCAAGGTTGACTCAGCCTTCCATCCTTCTGAGGTCGGTAAAATGAGGACCCAGATTGTTGGGGGCAATATGCTGAACTCTGTAAACCGCTTAGAGAGGGCTGTAAAGCACTATGAAGCGGTATGTAAGTCTAAGTGCTATTGCTATTGCTATCTTTGATGCATATTTTTCAAGATTCAGGTTGAACTTGATCACAATGCATGTCAATATCAGTGGCTGGGGTATAAACTTGAATACTTGTCATTTTAAAAAGTGTCTGCAAGAACCTGAATTTATATTTGTTGTCATTGCACCTAAGGCACCTGCCTTTGCTACATTCTTCCTGACTATGGTAGCAATGCCATTATTATTTTTTGTTTTGGATTTGTGTGTGTGTGTGTGTGTGTATGAGAGAGGGAGAGGGAGGGAGGGAGGGAGGGAGGGAGGGAGGGAGAGAGAGAGAGAGAGAGAGACCCCTAAATAGTAATTTTAATTTAATTTAAATTGTAATTTTAAATTAAGATTTTCTTACTGAAAGTATCCAGTTCTGAACTTTTTCAATTTGCTGGTACCCAGGATGTCAATGTGTAGTCAACTTACTTCATCTTTCATCATGTTGAGCTTTCCCATGTTGTTGCTTTTTACATGTTTTCACTATAATTCTGTTTTTGCAGCTTCAGATTTTCTTTCTGGTATAGTCAGCAACTAGAAGTCCATACAGATTTAATCATAAGCACGATTAGTAGTCAAAAAATCCTCAGTTCTTCCTTATCTCACCTGAGGGGCATGTCCGGCATTGACAATCACTTTTTTTTTTGCCTGTCCAATGCTTTTCCTAGTACAAGACAGGAGTAGTTTACCACTGCTTTCTCCTGTGCAGTTTTGAATGGTGTCTTCTTTGTTGTCACTAAGTGATCATCTGTCTCCAGCATCTTCCTGTATTGTGAAATTGAACAATAGAAGGACTGCAATGAAATGATAGGAATGATAATACAAGTAATGGCAGGAACCCTCCTTCATTTCTCCACATACATAGAATTTCATCTCACACTTGTCAGCATTTGTAAGGTTAGCGGCTGCTTAATAAAAATGCCCTCTTCTCTAACATTTTTCCAACCGCAGTTTCATCTGAAGAGCGTGACATTGTCTTAAACAAGTGTCAGTCATTGGAGAGAATGTGCTGCCATTAACATACAGCATCATATTCATGCACCAGTTGAGATGTTTGCACCTGGCCTGCAAATGCAAATCAATGGGACCGATCTCCTGAAATATTTCAGTTCAGGAAATATCCCAAAATATTTTAACTCTGTGTTCCGTATTTAACACAGATCAAGTATTTTCATCCAGAAATTTTTCGTATAAACTTTTTAATCTTAGATCTTCTTTGAATCAGTTACTGTTTGTCCATTGATTTCCTTTAGCATGCCAATTTGAGGTTCAAACCCCCTTATTTTAGAGCCCTTCTTAATGTTTCTTATCCATTTTTTCTGTTTTGATTGTATTTTCTCCTGCAGCCATAGATAAGCAGTAGAGTATAGTTATTGTAGTTATCTTAGTAGAGCATTTGTTATTGGCCACATCACAGAAAAATATGAATACAGCTCAGCCTTGCATCACAGGCCTACAACTCTTTGGTTTCAAATTTAACACAGACGTAAAGTTGCTTGATTTTCTTAAGTGAGTTTCTCAGCTTCCCCTTTGCAAGTAGGGATTTATACTAAGATAAGACTACTACTTACTATGAACTTATCTTACTAATTTGTTTACAAGGATTCTTGGCCTCAGCTGTTTGAACACTCTGTAAGAATGTGAATGGGTATTCTTAAAATTCCATGGAAGATACAGCTTGAAAAGGGATGCAGTTTTTTGGAAATGGATAGGGAAGCTCACCTCTCTCTGTGTATGCAGTCTTGGTGGGGTTGAAGGAGCTTGATGTTTGTGTTTATGTATAAGCTGAAACAACTGACAAAAATTACTTCCACAACTGACAAAAAGACAGTATTTATTTATTTATTTATTTATTTATTTATTTATTTATTTATTTATTTATTTATTTATTTATTTATTTATCTATCTATTTTAGTGCTCTTATATGCCGCCCTACTCCCTAGGGACTCAGGGCAGCGTACAACATTTTAAAGAACAGCTAAACAATATACTTTAAAACAATTTAAAATACATTTAAAAGGACCAACAAGACATACATGCGTGGGGGGGGGGACCAGAATGAAAATCATCTCAACACCCCGCCTGCCGGAAGAGCCATGTCTTCACGGCTTTTTGGAAGGCCAGCAAGGTGGGGACAATTCGTATCTCGGGGGGGAGTTGGTTCCAGAGAGCAGGGGCCCCAACAGAGAAGACTCTCCCCCTACGCCCCGCCAGTCAGCATTGTTTGGCTGACGGGACCTGGAGGAGACCCCTTCTGTGGGACCTGACCGTTCGAAAGGAAGTATGAGGTAGAATGCGGTCCCGGAGGTAACCTGGTCCTAAGCAATGTAGGGCTTTAAAGATGATCATCAACACCTTGAATTGTACCCGGAGACCAATGGGCAGCCAATGCAGCTGGTGGAGTATAGGTGTTACGTGGGTGAACCTTGACACACCCACCACAGCACGTGCAACCGCATTTTGCACCAGTTGAAGTCTCCGAAGTAGTTCCCAAAATGTCATTCTTCACCTATGTTTGCATACAATTTTCATCATTCTTGAAATGGCTGTCCCAGAGGATTTGATGGGAATAACTTTTCCATCACCATGCACCAAAGGTTTTTCCCACTTTGTATTGAAGGGGGATGGGGGAGAAGTAAGATGAACACCTTTTCCTGTTTATTCTTTTCTACAACCTTGAGTGAAGGAGACTCTACCACTTTTGTCAGCAAAGGAAGAGAAGAAATATTGCCAAGAGAAAGTACTTGGTTCCAGTGGCAGCCTCCTTGTTGAATTAATTAAGCAATTGCCACCTGGTTTTCCAGGTTAGGCCATCAGGGGAGTCCATGCAAATGCAAACAAGTCATTGAGCCAGAAAATGAAGAAAGGGGTGGAAAACCACTGGTAGCATCAATAACAGCAGCAGGGTCTGCTTCTGAGCAGTTGGTGGGACAGAGATCTCCGGGGCTTGATTTCCATTGCTTGCAGATTCCTGCATTCCTCCAGGCTATTTTTGGTCTTTGTTCTGAATGTGAAACAACAAGCAAGAGGTGTGCATTTGGGGAGCGGGTGATGCTGGCACAAATGTTCTGAAGCGAGATTAAAATGGAGAAGGTGTTGAGTCTGAAGGGCTATTTCTCAGTGTAAACATTTCACCCTTTACTCCTCTCTCCCTCCCTCTCACCCAAATGCCAAGAGACTTTGTCAGTAGCAGTAATAGCTGCTGCTGCTGTTCCTTTGGATGGACTGCAGTAGTTTCACATAATTTATGTGGGCCAAGGACATATTTAGAAGACGAAGGCTGTCAGAACTTGGCACCCTTAAGTCCTTGAGTAATTATTAGGATGCCTGGTTAGGCTGTTACAGAGAACAGAGAACAGTGCCAAAAGCCTTTCAAGGGGGAGGATGAAACAGCATAGAATAACCTGAGGCAAAAACAAGTAAGTACAGAGAGCATTAAATACTGATGCTGTCAACTGGGAAAAATTGGGAGGGGGGGTTGTCAAATGAAGTTCAGGGATTTTATTCTTACATATGTGGATGTGGATATATGTGTATAAGACAGCACTGTCTTCTGGTTCTGTCTGGAGAAGACAACTTTGAATCAGGGTTGTCCAGCATCAAGCAGCAGAGCATAAACCAAGGAGTGTCAGGTTTCGGAAGGAAAGAAGGACCCCAAACACTATCCAAGTTTGCAACCTTTGTTCTTTATCTCCTAAACCGGCACAAAATGACCAACACCTTTGAAAAGTAGTCAAATGAAATCCTAGTCAGAGCTATGTGCTCAGTGTTCCCCACCACCTTTAAACAATATGCACCGCCCCTCCCACACGCGCAAGCCCAGCCCCACGTGATCCTTGTGGTTTTTGGCGTGCAGGCATCCGCCTCACAGTTGAGCTTGCCGTGGCGACTCTGATGCTCTGTGGCTCAGCTGTGATTCCATCATCACAAGAGGCTGCCTCTCTGCTGTCTGTTTAGCTGTCAATGCAGCCTCCTATGGCTCACTCGTGCAAGCGATTCTGTTCCGGCTGGTCTGGGTGTGCCGCCAATTTTCTGCTTCCTCCTCTCAGCTGATGCAGGAGGTGATTCAGAAGGTGTGTGTGTTTCGGAGGTGTGGGTGGTCGTGACCACCATCACAGTGTCCCCTGCCTGAATGGCATCCCCGGGCCTTCAGGCGCGCCGGAGCTGACATGCGGCCTCCCTACCACGGAGACAGCTTCTGGAAGATAAAGACTATGGTGAGTGGATATGAGGCATGTGAACCTTTCCCCCTGGTTTAGCAAGATGCTTCCGATGGAATCTGGCTACCAAACGAGGGGCCCTTACATCATTGCTACGCACCCACGATGCCTCTGAGAGGGGGTACCCTTTCCATAAGATAAGGTATTGCAGCTGTCCCCTATGCCACCAGGTGTCAAGTACCTTCTTCACCTCGTAGTGTTGTTCCTCGCCCACCATGATGGGTGGAGGTGGCTGATATGGCGATCCCCTGATCTGGGATGTATGGGCTGGACGGAGCAGACTGCAGTGGAAAACTGGGTGGGTTTTACTCAACAAATGGGATAGTTGGAGTTGTACTGTGACGGGGTTAATAACCCTTACGATGGGGAATGGCCCAAGAAATTTTGGGATGAATTTCTTACATGGCACATTCAATTTTAGATATTTCCTGGATAGATATATCCACTGTCCTATCTGGAAAGTGGGCTGTATTCTCCATTTTTTTATCAGCTTGCTGTTTATACTCTGCAGCTGCCCACCGCAACACTTCTTTGACCACTGTCCATACATGTGTCTGTGCCACCCAACCCTGTACCCCCAAGTCTTCTGGGGCCACCTGGGGACATTCAGGTATCGGAACAAACTCTTGCCCTGTAGCCACCTGGAATGGGGTAAGCCCTGTACTGCTGTGAATGGCATTGTTATATGCCAGTGATGGCGAACCTTTTTTCCCTCGGGTGCCGAAAGTGCATGCGCGCATGCTATCGCGCATGTGCGAGTGCCCACACCCATAATTCAATGCCTGGGGAGGGCAAAAATGGCCTCCCCCGCTCCCCTGGAGTGCCTCTGAAGGCCGGAAATGGCCCATTTCCCAACTTCTGGTGGGCCTGGTAGGCCCATTTTTCATCCTCCCCAGGCTCCAGAGGCTTCCCTGGAGCCTGGGGAGGGCAAAAACACCCTTCCCAGTCCCCCCCGGAGGCCCTCCGGAAGCTGAAAATGCCTCCCAGAGCCTCCCTGCGAGCCAAAAATCAGCTGGCCGGCGTGCACATGCACGCTGGAGCTGAGCTAGGCAATGGCTCGTGTGCCGGCAGATATGGCTCCGCGTGCCACCTGTGGCACCCGTGCCATAGGTTCGCTATCACTGTTATATGCTACCTCAGCAAATGGAAGTAGGTCAGCCCAATCAGTTTGCTGATGTTGGACATAGCAACATAAATACCGTTCCACCATCGCGTTTGCTCTTTTGACAGCTCCATTGGTAGCGGAGTGAAACACTGAACTAAGGCCTTGTGAGGACCTCACCCTGGCCAGGAACTCCTGCCAAAACTTGGCAGTAAACTGTACCCCTCGATCTGATATTATTCTCTGGGGAATGTCATGATGATTGTATATATGCACAATAAACATTTTCGCCAGCCTTCTGTCTGATGGAAGGCCAGAGCAGGCTATGAAATGTGCCTGCTTTGAGAATAGATCTATAACCGTCCAAATTACTGTATTACCATGGCTTTCCAGTAAGTCTACAATGACGTCCATGGCTATTTGGTCCCATGGTCTCACAGGGAATGCTACCGGTTGTAACAGGCCAAACGGTTTTCTGGGTTGAGTCTTCATGGCAGTGCATACTACACAGCTCCGCACGTACTCCTCCACGTCCTTTTTCATATGAGGCCACCAGAATTGTCAGTTAGTTAAATGCAGAGTCTTAAGGAACCCAAAATGCCCGGCTGAGCAAGCGTCGTGGCAGCAATGCAATACGTCTAAGTGCACAGTGCTAGGTACATAAAGCTTGGATCCCTTCCAAGCAAAGCTATCTCTCTGTGTAAGCAGCAACTGGTTTTCCTGGAACCATTGATCTGTGGGGAGTGCTGCCTGTATAGCCTGGGGTATGCCATCTACCTGGGTGGTCGATAGGGATGTGGATGGTGTTTGTTGAGCTGCTAGGGTTCGGGGTTGTATTGTTGGTATGATAGCCTGTACTATTTCCTCCCGCTCGCTATCATACTGTGGTTTCCTGGAAAGGGCGTCTGCCAGGAAGTTCCTTCCCCCTGGTATGTATTTCAACTGAAAGTTAAATCGTCTGAAATACAATGCCCACCAAACCTGCTTTCTGGTTCTGTCTGGAGAAGACAACTTTGAATCAGGGTTGTCCAGCATCAAACAGCAGAGCATAAACCAAGCAGCTGCAGGTTCTGCAGGACCTTGGAGAGCTCCCATGGAAGGTAGATGTTGCAACACCTGCCCAACTAAACACTGTAAGATACTGTCTAATCTATAGTGAACCTACCTGTTCTATGAGGACCTCCATAGAGGGTTTGCTCAAGAAATCATCATAATGTGATCTTATGGGTGTATGGAATAGAAATAAGTCATCTATTTTGGCCACCATTTTGTAGACTATTTGCCCTCAGACTTAATGCCTGGATTATTCTTTTCTGGCATTATTTTATTTAAAAGGGCTCTTTATGTCTAAGTTAGATTGGTGAACCTTCATGTATTGTTATTGCATCTCATTTAAATGTCTTTTGAAATTGTTTTTGTTGTTGTACACTTTTCAGAATCTTAGGATAGAAATACACAAGAATACACACATATATTGTTCATAATAAATAAATGGCCAAAGAGCCATTTCTTCCTGGATTCATCCAACATGCTAAATGTCAGATTTTTTTCATTATGTGTTTACACAAGATCTTACATAAATCAAATTATGGCTTAAGAGGAAGGCCTTGTTCATGTAACATGCTAAAAGAATGCCAAACAATGGTTAAACTCCCATAAAACTATCCACTTAAACCAAACCTAGCTTGAACTGTTCAGCAATATACATTCCGTTCTCTTTTGTTCTTGAGCTCATGTTAGCCCTTCAGACAGATAGAGATCCCAGGAATGGTATTTTATTGTGTCAGGATATAATAACAGAATTTTGAAAGCATATCCATGTTTGCCCTATCTTACAGTAAATAAAATCAAGGTGGGGTTATTTTGAGTTTTTTTCTCATGCTTCTTTTTAACTGTGGACTGTTTAGTCCATTAATATACTGTATGTTTGAACTTCATGTTCATGGAAAATACTCAGCACTTCGTTCACTTGCTAACAAAGTACCTACTTTGCATGCAGAATGAACTAAGAAAGCAGGACTAGCAAAACACCTTTTGTAAAATGACCTTGACTAGTTGCTGTTAGTTGGAGGTGATGTTTCTAGAAGAGATGATTTACCCTTGAGTAGAGCAGCTTTGTATGTCATTTTTCTTTTTGTTCCTGTAATCATGAAGGCTAGAACCTGAACCTTTACTGTAAACCAAAGAAAAATGTTTCCTACACATTATCTTGTGGATTTAATTAATTAATTATTATGATTTATATAACCCACCCATCTCTCACAAGTGACCCTAGGTAATTATAAGTATTAAACACACACACACACACACAAACACACAAACACACACACACACGCACGCACCCATGACATAATTTTTATCTGGTATTAACACTCGCAGATATCAACTTTGGCTGGCCAAGTGGCATCTGCTTTGAATGGCAGATACAGTGTAAATAGGAGTCTTTTCCAGTCTTCTAACCTGAGAAGCTTAATGTCAAAATTCCAGGATTCCTGAAGAAGCAAAATGCATGGTGAGACAGAGAATTATGGTCCTTTCAGAACTAGCTTGGCCAGCATAACCCTCAAGTCTACACCTGTGGCCATTATCGGTAATACAATGTGCCAATTTGAATTAATTAAATGTTACAGGGGAAATCATATTCACAGTGGACTCATTTCCTCTACCTACAGATAGTTCTCCATAGCAATAGTTCCCCATAGCAATAGCAATAGCACTTATATACCACTTCACAGTGCTTTACAGCCCTCTCTAAGCGGTTTACAGAGTCAGCATATTGTCCCCAATAATGTCGGTCCTCATTTTACCGACATCGGAAGGATGGAAGGCTGAGCCAACCTTGAGCCGGTGAGAATTGAACTGCCAAACTGCAGTCAGCCAGCAGTCAGCAGAAGTAGCCTGCAGTACTGCATTCTAACTACTGCACCACCAAGGCTCATAGAAAAGGAAGTAAAACTATAAAATTGTAAGTACTCTATTTTCTCAATAACCACAGCGACACCAATTGTACTCAAAACTTCATTGAGATTCATCAGTGGTAATGAAGGCTATCTGTTTTTAAGATGGTGCAATTTGGATCTGAAAGTCCTGAATGGATTAAAGAATAGTATATTTAAGAAAAATTAAAACCTACAGAAATAAAGATGTGCACCATTAAACAGGAGCTTTTTTGTGTTGTTTTCTCCCAAGCAAGAGAGTGTTAATTTATGTTATAAACAAACCTTTCGTCAACCTGGTATCTTACAACTATTCTTGAGTAAAACTTCTATCATGTTTTGCCTACATGGGGATGATGGTAGCAGGGCAAGCAATCGTTTTAGTGACAGCAGATGCAGTTACTTTCCTTTTCTATTTCCTTTGTTATTCCTTTGTTATTCCTGGGATCTCCACCTAATGTTGAAAAAGACTGATGCTCATCCATGTAATGAAAACAGCACTAAAGAAGAAAATAGATTCTTTGGTTGCCTCAACTAAAAGAAGTTAGAATAGATCTTCCTCATGCTTGGGTTTAGGCAAGAGACTGGATGCTTACCCAAAATGTGGCAAGATTACTAAGCATATATGGCCAAAAAGAAAATCTAGGTCTGATCACTGATCTGAGAATGATCTCTAGACTACATCAGTACAGTTTTTGATGCCATAAACAACAAACACAACCTATAGACATTTCCTTCCTAATATGTCCTTTGAACCTGGCGGGAGGATTAATGGTTGGATTATTGGATTATTGGTTCTATTCCAGTAACCAAAAGATATTTTTTAGCTAAGCATAGATCCGTAGAAAATACTTCGGCCACCTAATGAGAAGGAAGGACTCACTGGAGAAGAGCCTAATGCTGGGAAAGATTGAAGGCAAAAGAAGAACGGGACAACAGAGAATGAGGTGGCTGGATGGAGTCACTGAAGCAGTAGGCGTGAGTTTAAATGGACTCCAGAGGATGGTAGAGGACAGGAAGGTCTGGAGGAACGTTGTCCATGGGGTCGCGATGGGTGGGACACGACTTCGCAACTAACAACAACAACAAAGTATAGATCCAGAAAAAGTATGTTTCTTAATGTGAGTGCACATCTATTGGACTGAGATCCTATCTTGCAGTTGGTTCCAGCTGGTAGATCAAGAGGTGCTAGTAACAAACAAAACAGATGCTACAAAGCTGCACTTTACCCATAGAGTCAAGGAGGGCTCACCATTCCAATTAATTTGGTTGTAACCTTGATTTCTCTCTAGCCGTTATTTATGTCTATCACTCAGAATATATTCTGTAGTATAATACCTTTAGAATTATACAAAGGGTATGTAATTGATATCTTGCCCACCCAGGTTAATGGAGCGCACAAGGCAGGCCAATCACACGGAGTGAACTGTGTCAGGGAGGTGTCAAAAGTGGCACTTGTGAACAGATGTTGTCAGTTGCCTTGTCTGACTGACTGCATTGACCAAGATGCTCATTTGTATTATTAAGCAGCAATGGATGATGACTCAGACACCTGCATTTCAGGGCTATCGATCAGTCAATTAAAACCAGACTTTTGATAAAATCTTTTATCTGATTTCCCTTGAAATTGATGGAATATAGAGCTAATGAAATAAATATATAAATAAATATACAGTATATCTGCCCCAAGTCCATGGTCTTTGGAGCTGAGATAGCGCAGTGGTTAAAAGCAGCATTGCGACCTTCAGTTGATTGCTAGTTTAGCAGTTCAGCTGTTCAAATCTCACTAGGCTCAAGGTTGACTCAGCCTTCCATCCTTCCGAGGTGGGTAAAATGAGAACCCAGATTGTTGGGGGCAATATGCTGAACTCTGTAAACCGCTTAGAGAGTGCTGTAAAGCACTATGAAGCGGTATATAAGTAAAGTGCTATTGCTATTGCTTTGTCTTCCTTCTAGTTCAAAATGGGTTGGGGAAAGAATTAAAAAATGGGGTTCAAATGTCTATGAGACCTTAAGAGCAAAACAACTCTCATAAAGAATTAAACCCTCCCCTAAAGAACTCCCCTAAAGTTTGATGTAAGATGGAATGAAAGAAGAGTGTGGTTAGATGAGAAGGTCAGTGATTGTGATCAAGTGTGCCAGAGATTAGATTTTATTTATTTATTTTTGTCAAGTACGTGTTGGTAATATACATAGATATAACATTGTTTATATACATAAGATGAGTACTGATAAGAGGGAACATTAGGACAGGGACGGTAGGCACGCTGGTGCACTTATGCACGCCCCTTACTGACCTCTTAGGAATCGGGTGAGGTCAACAGTGGACAGTCTAAGGGTAAAGTTTTGGGGTTTGGTGACGAAACCACAATGTCAGGTAGTGAGTTCCAGGCATTTACCACTCTGTTGCTAAAGTCGTATTTTCTACAGTCAAGTTTGGAGCGGTTCACTTTGAGTTTGTATCTGTTGTGTGCTCGTGTATTGTTGTGGTTGAAGCTGAAGTAGTCATTGACAGGAAGGACATTGTAGCAGATAATTTTATGAGCTATGCTTAGGTCATGCCAAAGGCGACGTAGTTCTAAGCTTTCTAAGCCCAGGATTTCAAGTCTGGTTGCGTAAGGTATTCTGTTGCGAGTAGAGGAGTGGAGGATTCTTCTTGTAAAGTATTTCTGGACACTTTCTAATGTATTTATGTCCGATATGCGGTGTGGGTTCCAGACAGATGAGCTGTATTCGAAGATTGGTCTGGTGAATGTTTTGTATGCTCTGGTTAGTAGTGTGATATTACTGGAGAAGAAGCTACGTAAGATTAGGTTAACAGTTCTTGAAACCTTTTTGACGATGTTGTTGCAGTGGGCTTTGGCACTTAGGTCATTTGATATGAGTATTCCAAGGTCTTTGACAGGGTGAGGGTCATCTGCAAGGTCTTGTCTGTTCAGCTTGTATTTGGTGTTCTGATTTTTTTTGCCAATGTGTAGGACAGAGCATTTGTTGGTTGAGATTTGGAGTTGCCAGATGTTTGACCATTCTGACACAAAGTCTAGGTCTTTTTGGAGGATAGCAGTGTTGTCGGTGGTGTTGAACAGTTTTACATCATCGGCGAAGAGAACGCAGTCACTTGTAATGTGATCGCAAAGGTCATTTATATAAAGTATGAAGAGTGTTGGTCATAGTATGCTGCCTTGGGGAACACCGCTGTCAACAGGTACGGGATTTGATAGGGCACTCCCTATCTTGACCACTTGTCTGTTTGACAGGAACGCAGTTATCCAGTCATGAAGGGGTCCAGAGATGCCGTAGGATTTCAGTTTCAGAAGTAGTTTATCGTGAACCACTGAGTCGAAGGCTTTACAGAAGTCTATGTAAATTGCGTCTATTGTTTTGCTCTGGTCAAGTTTTGAGGTCCATATGTTTTTGCAGTTTAGTAGTTGTAGATTGCAGGATAATTTTTTTCTGAAACCGAATTGCTTGTTTGAGAGTAGGTTGTTAGTTTCTAGATGGTGGGTAATGGATTGGTTTATGATTGATTCCATGACTTTGCATGTGACGCAGCATAGAGAGATTGGTCTGTAGTTTTCTACTAGACTGGGATCTCTCTTTTTGAAGATGGGGATGACTGTAGCTAGTGACCATAGTTTTGGTAGGGAACTTGTCCTGAAGGATTTTTCAAAGATTATGCTTAGTGGTTCAGCTATGGCTGTGGAGAGCTTTTTTTAGGAAGTATGCACATAGTCCATCAGGTCCGATTGACAGGGAAGGTTTTTGGTTGTGTAGTGCTTTTTCAATGTTGTCTTCAGTGAAGTCTATTTGTATTAAATCGTTGTGATTATTTGCGGTACGACTGGGGAATTTTGGGCATGAGCCGTTGCTGTTTACAAAGACTGAGCCAAAGAATGTGTTGAAGAGGTTTGCTTTGACTGTTTCATCATAGTATTCTTTATTGTTGGGTCCTTTTAGTGGTGGGAGGGGTCTCGAGTCCTTGAGTTTGTTATTTACGAAGTTGTAGAAGGTGCGGTTGGATTTTGTGCGCAGGAGGTTTTCCTCTTGTTTGCTGTGATAGTTGGAGCATTCCATCTTTATTTGGTGGCATATATTTTTGTAGCAGTTTTTGAAGTTAGCTGTATAGCCTGTTTTGTTTTTTCACCACAGGGATTTTTTGGGGGGGTTTGTAACTTCTTTATTGATATGGGTAGTTTGTTTTTCTTGGTTATGGTGGTTATTAGTGGTACGTGTAATCTGATAGTTCTTTTGATTTCGAGCAAGAAGATATTATAGAGGTCATCGGCAGTGTTACAGTTAGAGAATAGAGTTTGCCAGTCAAGAGTTGAGAGGTCGGCATCTATGAGTTCATAGTTGGCTTTTTAAAAGTTATACTTGGGTGCCCCATTATTAATGTGATTCTTACAATGGTGTAGATTGAGGCTAAAGTCTATCATGCTGTGGTCGCTGTTGGAAAACGGTTCTTTTATTTTAAGTCCATAAATTGCGCTTTTGCTATTGCAGAATATGAGGTCAAGGCAGTTGTTGAGTCTAGTATTGTTTGTTACTAGTTGGTCGAGTCCCAGATAGGTAACAGCGTTGTATAAGGTTGTATGGATGGGTTCAGTCGTGCATTCGTTTAGGGTCCAGTTAATGAGAGGTAGATTTAGGTCTCCAAGGAAGATTAGGGGGTATGGGCAGGATGTTGCCCACGTTAGCAGTGAGGTTAATTTGTTCGCATGTGTGATGTCATAGTCTGGGGCTCTGTAACAAAGTAGGAAGCGAAGTGTGGTATTTAAGGACAGATCGCAGACGATGGTTTCAGGGTGAGATCATGTGCAACTTGGATATTTTTGAGGTTTAGTGACTTTTTGTAGAATATAGCTATTCTGCCTCCTCTGCGGGTTTCATGGTCGGACCTGAAGACAAGGTCGTTTCTTGCTGTGATGATGGAGTCAGGGAGGGATGCATTTAGCCATGTTTCGCAGACAAAGATAATGTCGAAGGCGTCAGTGTTTAGTAGGAGGAGGAATTCGGGCATTTTGTTTACTACACTTCTTGCATTGATTAGTTTGCATTTGAGATTAGAATTGGATTGGATTGAGGTAGTAAGGGGTGCGCTTTCCTAGTCTTGGTTTGTAGTTTGAGGGATGTTATGTTGTTGGTGGATGGTTGGTTGGATGTTGTGGGATGGATTGCGGGTCTTGTTTTTGATGCAGTCAGCACGGTAATCTATGTATAAGTTTGTTTCACCTAGATCTAGCCATCTTTTGAGATCGAAAAAGTGAATGCTGTATATTTCAGTACAAATCTGCCATCTTTGCTTGCAATAATGGAGTGGATAGTTGTATAGATTTTCATTGAGGTGATCTGCATGTAAATCTTTATTCAGCCTTAGGGTTTGCTGGGTTGACACTGATTCTCAGATGAATGTAATAATTAATCGACAAGATTTTATAATACACCAAACAACATTACTTTGGCTCCGGCCAGCTCCTCTCTGATTTTTTACAATAGTATTTTTATGCTTATTGGGTCATCTAAGTATTTTAAAAATGCCTGTTCTCTCTGAATAATTTTGTCTCACTGTAATAATGGGTAGCATTAAGCTGTCCATGACAGGGAATAATTTTATAGTGAGACTATTAATTATAATATTACATTATACTATATACACCCAAAAGTAAGAATACACTGAGTTTAAGACAATCCTCCCCAGAGGAGGATCAATCAGAAAAACCAAATTTGCTTCCATTATGATCCTCTCAGCAACTCTGAAAAAATCTTACTATTTTGCAATTAATTTAACTTTTAAAAACCCTGATCTTCCTTTCCAAAGGATAGATTCTCTCCACCTGGGAATACTGCAATTATTTTTCTAAGAGGATGTAATTCAAGAATATTATCATTATGCATTTTAAGAAAATCATGTGTACAGTTTTATTACACTTGCTAGGAATGGTACTGAGGTTCTAAGTTCTATCATTGCCATTTTGGCAATATAAGCAAAGGTCTCCCAGAAATCGAGAAACTTATGAAAAAAGAAATTCTAAAAGTTTGACACATTTCTATTTCTTATTACAGAAGAAGACTGTCAGAGAATCTGATCCCTAGCTTGATTAATATATTTGTACCTTCAGGCCTCAGCCTGTCCAGGCTGAGGCTTGGACAAATGACACATCTATTAGATCAAGAATAAGTTGTGGAGGCTTACAAAGGTGAATAGTGTCAGCTAAAAATATTTGCTGCCGGAAGCCAAGTCTAAAAATGCCTTTCTCACTCCTACAGACAACAGTTCAAAACTGATGAGTACAACCAGAACATCCTGAGTCATTTCCATGCTCCCAGCCCATCCTGCATCTTGGATATAGTCCATACTGAAGCTCCAAAAATGGCGGACAAAATGCATTTTATTTATTTATACATCAAATTTGGAAACTGCCCATCTCAATCACAGAGGAAATCTGGATGGTGTACAACCAAAACATAACAACCACATACATATTATATAATATACAGTATATTATATTAAATACTATCTGCCATAGGGAGTCAGTTAAAACAAGAATAGAATGAAGTTGAAAAGATGGGAAGAGACCCTTCAGGAGCAATTCCCCAAGAGGGTCACTTCTGAAAGGGCAGGAGAGTGGGGTCCTACCCAGGGGTGGGTATCTCTGACCTTCCCTATCGGTTCGGAAGTGCGTGCATCGCATTGTAAGTCACATCTGGGTACTGATCCTCTGCGCATGCGCAGAAGCCTCTGCGCATGCGCAGAAGCCTTTGCGCATGCGCAGAAGCCTTTGCGCATGCGCAGAGAGTTATTTGCCAGCCGCTTTCAATCAGCAACGACCGGGGAACCAGTTCGGGGGCGTGGCAAGCCAGTCTTCACTACTGGTTTGGCGACCGTGGCCAAATTTCCACCACAGGTTCGTGTGAAACGGTCTGAATCGGTAGCAACCCACCATTGGTCCTACCTCATCTCTGGGAGAAGGACAGGGGCAACAGCAGAGAAGGCTCTGTTTCTGGACCCCAGTAGTCAAAAAATTTTAATTGATGGATCTGGTAGAATAGGCCAATGTAATGAGTAAAAAATGGTTCTGGAGATTATGAAATGAATGGAATAGGTTTTAAGTGCTTATTTTTTTATTTTTGATTATGTGCCATCAAGACAATGTTGGCTTGTAATAACCACAAAGATAGATTTTCTCTAGGGCCCTCATCCCCAATTTGGTCCTTCAGATCCCAATGATGCACTCGTTGCTGCTGTAACCTGCTGCTGGTCATCCTTTTTTTCTTTTCTTCTGTCATTTTATTTTATCTCACTCCTAGATGCAAAATCAGATTAAATGTTTATCCTAGGCTCACCTACATTTTTCTGCCATTTCTGATAATAGCGCTCTCTCTCTCTCTCTCTCTCTCTCTCTCTCTCTCTCTCTCTCTCTCTCTCTCTCTCTCTCTCTCTCTCTCTCTCTCTCTCTCTCTCTTTCTGTGTGTGTCTCTGTGTCTCTGTGGGTATCTGGTGTCTGTCACTTACCAGCATGCCGCACAGAAGGTTAAGTGTCACTCTTGCTTTCCTCCATCCCTGCCAACATTCACTGCAACTAATTAATAAACAACAAAGGAATCCAAGAAGCAAACTGTACAGTAGAAAAAGCCACCCGGAAAGAATTCCTGCAATGTCAGTATTTCAAATGCAAGCTCAGTTTTATATGAATCGGTGTCTGCATTCCTTGTCCCTCTTTCTCCCATCTGCCCCATGTAAAGGACTAAAATCTGGGCAATGCTGCATTGCAGTCAGGGTTGCTTGTTTCTGGCTGGATAGGGGGATTTCCCGGTTCCTGCCTTTCCTTTTAGAGATTGTCCCCTTCCCACTAGTCTCTGTGTCTTTCCTTTGTTTTCCTAAACATCTGAACACATGGATGCCTTCACGAGTTGTTCCTTTCAGAACAGAAACCCCATGAGATCATTGTTGCTCTGCCACTACAATCAAAGCAAAAGGGAATGTGTTGTTATTCCTAGGCTCCTTGGTAGATCTATGGAAACTTTTAGCAAGGAAGAACTCACAGCTCAGCTTCATAGGAACTGAGTAGCAACAGCCCTAATTTTCAACTTAAAAATGGTAAAAAAAAAGTGGGGGGGGAGGAGAAAGGAAAGAGAGAGAGAGAGGGAAGGGAGGGGAGGCAGGGGAGGGGAAGGGAAGGGAGGCTTTGCAGAGCTTTTGATAAGAGGATGGAAAAATACTTCACTCAGGACAGCAATCCAAAGTGTGCCCACTTGGAATTGTAAGGGCTAAAGGGAGCATAAGCTTCTAGGTTTGATGGCATTTCATTGATTAAATGGAGGAACATCTGGTCATTTTCAAGCTTAGAAAAACACACCAATAGCTGATCACCAGAAAACATAGCAGCCCAGTAACTTAGGATGAAATGGCTGCACAAGGCAGGGATAAGCCTACCGGAGAGGAGAAGACATGCCGGTTGTTATAGCCAATCAATGCTGGAGCTGCTACCTGGACACTGGAGACCATTTGCTCTGAAGATGTTAAGATGGCTTGCGTCAGAAATCAGCCATTTTGAATCAAAGCTAGTAAACATGGGTATAAAGGGGTTTGCAAGAGATTATGAGTGAGAGGAGGATGTTGGCAGTTCCTGCACTTGGCAGGCTGTGGGTGGTACAGGAGGTTGAACTTAGAATAACAGCATTGAAAGGGACCTTGGAGGTCTTCTAGTCCAACCCCCTACTTGAGCAGGACCCTATATCTTTCTGAACAAATGGCTGCCTAATCTTTTTTTGAAAACCTCCAGTGATGGAGGCAAGCTGTTCCACTGATCAATTGTTTCATCAGGAAATTTGTCCTTAATTCTAAGTTGGATCTCTCTTTGATAATCTTCCATCTGTTACTTCTTGTTCTGCCCTCAAGTACTTTAGAAAATAGGTCAACTCCTTCACTGTGACAGCCCCTCAAAGATTGGAAGATTGCTATCATGTCACCCCTAGTCCTTCTCCTTTTTAGACTAGACATACCCAGTTCCCACAACCATTCATCGTATGGTTTAGCCACCACTCGCCTAATCACTGATGGGCTTAGTAGAAAGTCCAAATCAGCCCTCTTTGGGATGGTAAACATTTCCCGTTTGTTCCTTGTTTTGATCACAGCCTGATATACTGTAGCATTAAATTACTTTGGATCATAGGGGAACTTTCACAAGCCTAAGGCCTCTCCCTAGATAATTCCTGTGGAGAAGGAGAAATGAATAGAAATGAACAATTGGGGTCACTGGGTTTTTATAAAATCTACTTTTGATGAAAAATTGTGGTATTGCTAGGAGTCCGATGTGACATTTTATGAAGTGTACTTTTATTTATTCTGAAGGGCAAATGTTGCATAATCTTTTATGAAAGCTGCCTTTAGGAGGCATGCAAACTTTTTTAGCTGGTTTAAATGAATAAAACAAACATTTAAAACTGTTGCTTCTGTCCTGAGCTCACCTCAACCTAGCATTCTACATATACAGTGAACCCTCGTTTTTCGCGGGGGTTACGTTCCAAAAAGAACCCGTGATAGGCGAAATCCGTGAAGTAGTAACCTTTATTTTTTTTACAATTATTATACAATGAAATACTCCATAATACATTGAAACCAAAGAACAAAACCTTTTTACAGGCCCAAGCATTTGTTTAACAAATAAAAGTACTGTATAAACGTTTTTTTACAGATAACTACTGTACTGTAAAATAATAATTTTAATCATCAATACGAACTAAAGGCTTCAAATTGTGGAGATCAGCACCGCCCCACCGCGACCCGAGTCATTGGATTAGAATGGGAGAAAATGAAAAATGATTATGAAAAAAAATACAAAGTACAGTAGGACAAATAGTGACTCACGTGTATTTCACTGCTCTTGGCAAGCTGTTTTACGTACATGTATAAACTGCAACGTTATTGACACACAGTCAGAGAAGAAGTGGAGAGACTGTTTAGCCAATCAGAATGCAGAACACAATGCACGATGCAAATCCGTGAAGCAGCGAGACCGTGAAAGGTGAACCGCGATATAGCGAGGGTTCACTGTACCTTGGATAAGGTGACCAGACGTCCCGATTTTGGCGGGACACACCCGCTTTTTAATCATTTGTCCTGCGTCCCGCCTGCCCTCTTAAAAAGTCCCGATTTTTTCAGTTTGCCCGGCAACAAAAAATTTTTTAAAATAAACAGCGGGACGTCTGGTCACCTTGAAGCCGGCGCTGATTGGTCAGAGAAGAGTCTACTCTACTGTTCTGACCAATCAGCGGCGGCTTCACATCAGGCGGGGAGCGTTAAAAGTGCTCCCCGCCCACCGCCGCCGCCATTTCGCTGCACGCTGCCACCTTGTTGTAGTTGGAGAGCTGAGCGAGCCGCCCTCTTTGACCGTTCCTGCCCGCTGCTGGCCGAACCCCCCTGCCGCCTGAAGCCTGCTCCCAGCCGCCGTTGCTGAGCCGCCATACGGTAGGATTTTTAAAAAAATTGTTTAAGGCAGTAGCCGAGGTTTTGAGGAAGGTCGGCTTCACTTCAAGCAGCCGGGGAGGACGGGCCTGAAAGGGGGGGCAGAGGCGCGTCCACACGGCACCGTCAAAGAGGGCGGCTCGCTCGGCTCTCCGACTACAAGCCGAGTTAGGTGGGGGAAAAGAGATGAGGAAGGCGAACGAGGGAAGAAACGAGGGCGAGCTATGGGGGTGGGTGGGTGGGGAGGAAACCTTGCTGCCGCCTTCTGCTTTGCGGCCTCAGGGGTGGCCAAACCATGGCGCATGCGCCAAACGTGGCGCATTGGATGATTGCAAGTGGCGCATTGCAATCATCCAAAGGACAGAAGCTTTTCTGCCCGGCGAGCGGGACGGCAGCGCACGCGCAAGGAAAACCGGAGGATGGCGCTGAGGCAGCGGCAGGTGACAGCGGGCGCCGAGTCATCTCATGGGCAGCTGTCCCTGCCTCCGCCGAGGAGGAGGGGGAAAGGAAAGCGCTCCCGCAGAGCATCCCAACTGCAAGTTATCGTCGCCCGTCCTGCCCAAGTGGCCATGCGACATGACCCCGGAGCCAGATGGGCACAAGGGCAGGAAGAGAAAAAGAAAGAAAAGGTGATGCCCCGCTCGCTGGGCGCCTCTGCGCCGCGGTCGAAATCACTTCCATTCGCTAAAACAGCGTCACCTTTTCTTTTTCTCTCTCTTCCTGCCCTTGTGCCCATCCGGCTCCGGGGTCACGTCGCGTGGCCGCTTGGGCAGGACGGGCAACGATAACTTGCAGTTGGGATGCAGGAGCGCTTTCCTTCCCTTTCCCCCTCCTCCTCGGCGGAGGCAGGGTCAGCGCGGCTGCCCGTGAGAGCCTCGTGTGCTCGACGCCGTCCTCTGGCATTCCTTCCGTGCGTGCTGCCGTTCCATCCGAGAGCCGCCAAGTGGAGTGCGCTTGATGGGCTAAATCACCGCCTTTCTCCTCCTCCTCCCCCCTGGCTGGGCTGACGGCTTCCCGTCTTCCAGGAGCCTCGGTAGGTTGGTTGCTGCTGGATCTTCTTCAGCCAGCTCCTCTCCACAGCCAGGAAGGAAGGAAGGAAGGAAGAAGAAGAAGAAAGAAGAAGAAGGAGAGAGAGAGAGAGAGAGAGAGAGAGAGAGAGAGAGAGAGAGAGAGAGAGGGAGAGAGAGAGAGAGAGAGAGAGAGAGAGAGAGAGAGAGAGAGAGAGAGAGAGAGAGAGAGGTTAGGAAGGCAGGAAGACAGAAAGAAAAAGATGTTAGGAAAGAAGAAAGAGGAAGGAAGGAAGAAGAAAGAGACAGAAAGAAAGAAAGAAAAGTTAGGAAGGAAGGAAGGAAGACAGAAAGAAAGAAAAGTTAGGAAGGAAGGAAGGAAGACAGAAAGAAAGAAAGAAATGTAATGCTGATTAATGATTAATGACAATGACTCTACTGGACTGAACAGTGAAAATAGAGATAAAGATAACAGTGATAATGATAACAGAGATAAAGATATCAAGAATAATTATGTTCAGATTGATGATAAGGATTTTGAGATATATAAAATGGAAAAAGGAATGAAGAAAATTAAATATATACAGAAAGTAAAATTAAGAGAGAGGAAAAGAGCGTGGGGAAAGAGAACTTATTGGTACAAAATTAAAAGAAAGATGAAAAAAAATTAAGCAGATGGGGTGGAGGAAATATATATATATAAACAAAGTAGTTGAGAAATTAAAAGGGAATGGATGATGATATTGGAATATTATAGAAATGTTTTTTTAATTTAAAATTATCTTATTAAGAGAAAAAAATTTGTTTTTTTATATACAGATTAATATTGTTTAACAAATTAAAAGATTTGATATTTTAGATATAACAAAGTTAATTAAGATGAGAAGTATGAATGATAAATATAAGTATTAGAGCTCAAAAGATGTATTATGATTGTATATTTTTTTTCATTTATTTCAATTTATTTTTTCACATATGAAATTTGTTCAAATGAAAAAATCTTAAAGGGGAAAAATGTATTATTTTAAGAGTTGAATATGTAATTG
This sequence comes from Diadophis punctatus similis, assembly GCA_023053685.1. Classification (NCBI taxonomy): domain Eukaryota; kingdom Metazoa; phylum Chordata; class Lepidosauria; order Squamata; family Dipsadidae; genus Diadophis; species Diadophis punctatus. The sequence goes on from JALIGW010000001.1 coordinate 27,340,612, forward strand.
AATAAATTTAGAAAGAATTTTGATGATTAGTAAATGAAACGATATATTATGATTGTGTATAATTAATATAACGTTAGAAATTCAAAGATTTTTTTTTCTTCTCTTTCGTTCTTTTTATAAAGATTAATAATGTTTAATCTTTTGGAATAATGTGGATAAAACAATGACAATAAGAGAAATATGGAATAAATATGATCACTAGAATTTAAGGGAAATTACTTAAATATTAAATAATGAACAGGAAATATGAATGTTAATTACTTTAAAATTTATTAAACTGAGAGTTGATAAGTTAATTGATTTGGATTTTTTCCTTTCCTTTTTATATTTTATTTTTTCTTTACTACTTGTTGAATATTTATAGAGTGGATAAAATTAGACAGAATTTTGATGATTAATATGAGAAATTAAAAAAATAATTGGGCATTTAGTTTTTTGATAGAACAAAGGATAAAAAACAGAAGTGATGAATAAAGAGATTAAAGAATTAAAGGAAGCAATTTGGCTTAAAATTAAAAAACAGGAGACAGTAACTATCTTGGAAAGTTAAGCGAATAGCGATCTATTTGGATGAAAATTTGGAATTAACTGGTGCATATCCCAGATGACAAAACTAGAAATTAGATTTTTTTTCTTTTTTTCTTTTTTCTTTTTTTGGGGAGGTAAGATGGAAATAGCAGCATGTACCTAGAAGAGAGTATAACATAAAAAATAATAATATAACTATAATGATGGTTTTTTTTTTAAAAAGAGATATGATTAGTTTAAAATTGGGATTAGCATCAGTCTGCCAAATATAAAATGAGTTTAGTATAAAAGCACTCCAGGAAAGGCAAAGAAAATGAAAGAGGAAGTAGAAGGGGAGGAAGAGAAGGTGTAGAGAGGGTTGAGGAGGAGGGAAGGAGTTAGAAAGTAGGAGGAGGAGACCCCCCCCTCAGGAACCCACCTGACCGACCCCCCCCCCGGTCAATGGTGTCCCTCTTTAGCAATTTTAAAATCTGGTCACCTTAACCTTGGACCACAGATCCCATCACGTCCAGCTACCAAGGCATGCTTAGCTGGGAATATGGGAAGTACAGTCCAATACATTTTGAGGACATTAGAATGGGCCAGCATGGTCTAGGTGCAGTGAGCTCTAGATTTCAAAGCAGCAGCATTGGGGGTGAAAATCTGCAAGACACTGAATGCAAGATCACAATTGAAGGCCTAGATTTTTTTTTGAAAAAGTTTTTTATTTTTATTCTCATACAGACGTTTTCACATATTTATCATCTCATTTCTTATTTCATTCTTTTACAAAATCTTTATACATATATTCTATATTTATCTTATTGCTTTTTTAGTCCAAGGTTGCTTTTTTTTACCATTCTTCCTTCCCATCTCATACAGCCCTTCCTTCTTTTTTCTTCCCTTCCCTTCCCTTCGTCTTTCTCTTTCTAAACCTACTTCCCCTCCCTTTCTCCTTTTCCTCTTCCATACTTCCCCTCCTACCCTCTCTCCTCACTCTCTTCTCCCCACTTCTCTTCTTTCCTCCTCCTCTTTCTTTCTTCTTTCTTCTTATTCCTCTTTTCCCTTCCTTCTTCCTTTGCTGTACTTTCTCCATTTTTCTGGGACGGTATTCCAGCAACCTTGAATTATTTTACACAGTCTTACATTTTTCCATATTTTATTCCATATATATTCCTTTAATCTATTTCTTTTATCTTTATGTGTTTGTCCATTAATACACTTCAAATTTAAGATTTTCTCCCCCCCCTCCCTATCCCCTCATCTCTTTCAAGTGTTATGTCTGGGTTACATCTTTCAGTTATATTCAAACTTCTTTATTTATATTCATTTTCTAACCATCTTTATAGAAGGCCTAGATTTTTGTCTGAGCACTGTAGCTATACCAAAGGTACTAGGTTGCATATTTCGCTCCATCCCCAGCAGATGCCAATGAAATCCAAACCACTTTTATTATCTGGATGAAATATATATTAAAAGAAAACTTAAACAACAAACATATTTCGGTGTCATGAGAAAGGGCCTCAGTAACTATTCAACTGTGTGTGGGAAGGCAGGCTGCCCACTGCATTCAAATGTTGATCAGCCTGGCTGGGTTTTACGAGGCTTGCAGCCTCTGCATTTGGATTGCGCCAGGATTCAAAGGGCTATAGAGGCTGCTGAGTCATAAAGAGGAATGATACTGGAAATCTCCCATCGCCCACAAACTGTGAAAACGATATTTAAAAATAGAGGCAGAACTAGCAAGTGCAAATGATCAGAAAATTGGGACAGTTGGAGCTTCTGGAAAACTCAGGCTGTCTTCTTCACATGGTTATATAATGAGCAACAACACGTTTGTCATGCATTCAGTTTGCACCTTTTAAAGCTGGCAATTCACACTAATGTATTTAATGCCTCTGAAATCATTTCTAGGTAAACGTGCTTGATACTGGATGAAGATCATCATTGGAAGAGAATTGAATTGTGAAATCCTTGGTGCTTTCTGAGCTTGGTTGTTTTCTTGCAGATGTTTTGTTACCTGGCTAGGTAACATCTTCAGTGCTAGAAGGGCGTGGGGATTGCTCTACTATATATATTAGCTTGCTCTGTCAGTATTGGTGGGGGTGTTGTTTTCTTCTTGGTAGTTCCTTGATTAAACTATTGTTTGCTACTTGGTTGTTTGTCTGAGTTGGTAGTTATCTGATTAAGATTTTGTTTACTGCTTGATTGTTTTTCTGGTGTTGTTCCTGGTGCTAATCCTAGATTATTTGGGTGTTGATTGCCTCTTTTGAATAGTGCATAAATGTGGTTTATTTCTATGTAGACGTTTTTGGATTTAGCTTGGTGTAGGATGCTCAGTTTCCGAGCTCTTGACTGGTAATTGGGGATTACTAGCAGAAAACAAGCCAGCTGGTCTTGCTGGCCTGTTTTTGGCTAGCAAGCAAGAAACATTTGAGGCATGAAACATGTGCAGTGGCATCACTATATATGTCCTTCCAACATCAGTATCACAGTTTAGGCATATGAGGAAGATGCTTGCACACTAACATTGCTATGAAGTAGGCCTTGCTATAATTTGTCCATTTTGCTACAGACAACTCTACTTTAATATGCATGAAGCAGGGGTTATTTCCACCAAGCTTGCAACTAAGGAGGAGTGCTTGAGATTTGATTTACAAATGCCACTCGAAACAAAGCAAAGGCAACATGAAAAAAATACCACCCTCCAATCAGTTTTAGTCACAAATAATGATGGTAGTTGAATGGCGAGTGGTAAAAATGCCATTAGCATGCTGAAATCAAGGGTTCTCCTGTTTAGCTCACCCAGCTATGATAGAGTCATTTGCTAAGATACATAGAAGCTTGTAGCAAAGTACCAACCGCAACCATCCTCGAGCCTCACTAGCTACAGATTCAAATGGGTTCTAAAATTATTTGGCTTTTATTGCCTGTCCACACAAGGAGAAAATATCGTCTTATGTATCTGAATACTGCTGCTGCAGGACCTAAATAGAAAAATATCATTAAAAATGCAGCCTACTAAAGAACTAGCATATTTTCAGTCTGGCTATAGGTCTGGGAAATCTAGGAAAAATAGATTGATTGCATCTAGAAAGTGCTTTGTTGCAAAAGATTGATGGAAGCATTTATGTGGGTTAGTGCTATTAAAGAGCAATAGGTAAGTGTAATCCCCCATTAGAGGAGAGAGATTATCCAAAGCAGTAAAACAAGATGCAGTACCCAAAAGTCTTGTATGGCATCCCAAAGTCTTTTCCTGGCCCAATTACCTATTTGTGATATGGTGTACTACATTGTGAGGCAGCAAACACCCATTAACTCTAATATAATCCAGTGGTGAAATCCAAATTGTTTTACTACCTGTTCTGTGGGCGTGGCTTGGTGGACGTGGTGTGGCTTGATGGGCATGGCTTGGTGGGCATGGCAGGGGAAGGATACTGCAAAATCTCCATCCCCACCCCACTCCAGGGGAAGGATACTGCAAAATCCCCATTCCCTCCCCATTCCTGGGGAAGGATATTGCAAAATCTCCATTCCCATCCCACTCTGGGGCTAGCCAGAGGTAGTATTTGCCAGTTCTCCGAACTACTCAAAATTTCCGCTGCCGGTTCTCCAGAACCTGTCAGAACCTGCTGGATTTCATCCCTGATTTATAATCCCTAAAAATAGGGAGAGTTTTCAAAAAGGAGGATAATCGAAATCCTGCTCATGAGCATGACATGGCTTAGGGAATGGTCAGATAAGAGGCAGCATAACCCCCAGCTGGATATTTGTTGGGCAAGAAGCTTGGAATGAACCTTCCCTAGTTTCTGGGGTTATAAAGAAGATGGTAGGAGAATTGTGCTTTTACACTTGCAATATTCTATTAATGTAGGTTTTCAATAAATTAGAACTAGTTTATTTAGTTGGGTTTCCTATCTGTCCTTCTTAGTAAGGCTGATAGATTAGAAGATCCATACTTTTGTTATGAATCCATAAATTCAAAGCAGTATTAGGAAATTTATTTTGTTACATTTTATTATATTTTTTCACAAAAACCCCTTCCAATCAAATGCATTTTTAATAAAACAGCAACAACAAAAACCATATTCTTGAAAATCGGCAAAGTACAAGACTATTGTCATCAGGTGAGATTTGCATATTCAGGAAAGTGAATCGTCAAATAAGACATGTGGATTAACCAAGTTGAAAGATTTTATGAAATAACATAAAACAGTTTAACTTCCCCAACACTTTCTAGTTATATTGAAATACAACTCCTATCACCCAGCCCGTGGTCCATGTTGAATGTGTGAGGTGGGGATGAGGTGGAAACATGACTGAAGGATGCCAATTTAAAAAGTATTGTTCAAACTTTTCATCTCTTCTATTTTATTTTCTTCTGTTCAAGTCTTGTCTGCTGCTATTTTTCCTAGGCTTATAAAACCATGGAATTGTGAATCATTTAGCTTGCTGAAACCAAACCCCTGTTCAGTGCAGGAATGCAAATCAAAGAATTTCTGACAGATTTCTCTCTAGGCTTCTACATAACCACATCCAGTCACTGATTCCATTATCTTAATTGATATTACTATTAGGAAGAGTTTTCTCTCTCTCTAATATTCAATTGGAAACTGTTGTCCTGCAAATTATTCTCTCTTACACTGAGAAATAGGAAAGAACAGATCTGGATCTTCTTCAGAGACATCTGCAGAAGCTCCCTCTCCATTTTTGCAAAGCTGCTATGTGCTTCCTAACATCACATTCACTTTCCTTCCAATTTATGGGCCTAGTGTCACCTTCCTGATTCAACTAATGGTTCAATTCTTTCCCTAGAAATAGTGAACAAAAATGCACATTGTAGCACAATCTGGTGAATGAAGATCTCAGATCTAAGTCCATAGTTACTATCCTAATATTGTCTACAACCCTTCTCGTGCATGATGAACTTACTATAATCTTGCTATATAGCTTGCTATGATGAGGAGGAAGAGGAGGAAGAAGAGCAGAGGAGAGGACTTTGACTACGATTTATAACTGCAGTATCTTTACTAAATGGATGAACAACAAAGGAATACATTGAACTCCTTTGGATTTAGTTCTGAGTCAGACATGCATAGAACTGTGTTGTCATGCTCTTAGTTGCTGTAGTATTTTCATTATTATTTTAAGGGTTGCAATTTTTGTGAAAACTCAAAAGTACTGGACAAATAATAAACAATAGGTATGTTACATTCATAATATCTACCCTAGTAGGAGAATTACTAATTCTCATATTAAAAAAGATGTTTTCCATTGCCTTTAGAACTTTGTAGAGAAACGTAAGCTGCTTCACCCCCATTGCCCTCTGAAGAACATACAGTCTAAACTGGACATGTATTCCATAAGGCTCTTTAAAGTTAATGCAATTTAACATGACATTACGTAAAAAATCTCAAATAGCAGTTCATAAGGATATAAGCAGAAATAATGAATGAACATATTTCAGCTCTGTTTTGGATGCATGGACTTATAGCAATCCACCCTCCCTCCCTTTCTCTTTTGCTTACCTGTCATTCTGGAATCTAAGTATCTCTGTTTTCCTGTTGAACTTCAGTCTGACTAGCAAACTTCTGGAGATCTTGTCGGTGCTGAGAGCGCTTTCTGAGAATAAAACCAGGTAAGTGGATGATGTGTCACTCGGGAAGATCACAGACATGTAAGGAACTGGAGTTGTCACTTAAAAGATGGCAGAGTTGATGAATATTCCTTTTTTCAGGAACACGTTTCAAGATTCATAGCCAGCCTCTCATAAACAGTTCACACCCATCTGCTGCTGTTATGTGCTCACATCTTCCAGATCATGTTGCCTGTTTTTGTATACCTCCTGCTCTGCTTTCAATAAAGGCTAGAGGATGAGGATCTGGTCGTTGTTCTCCCAAATTCACCTCATTTGGTAGGTAAATCAGAGGGTTGTCTCTTGTTTAATTTCCTAGCTGTTCTCTGCTCAAAGTGCTAAAGTCCCTGTGATTCGGTCACACCCTGACCCTGAATGACTGCTAGCTACCATGGCACAGGCTCCAGAGTCTGGAGGAGTGTGTGATCCTTTGTAAGTCAGATTCCTCCCTCGATTGTCTGTTTCTACCTTCCTCCTGGGCTGCCCAGAATTGTTTCCATGGACACGGGTAGCAGCTGTCAGTGGCAGCAGGGGTCTTCAGGTCTCGAGGAATCCAGCCATCCACCCAAATATCAAATCCCCCTTCCAGGGCAGTGACTAGACGATTCTGAGCTTGCTCCAGAAGGCAAACTTTCAATGGTGATCTCCTGCTTTGTTGAAAGGCAATGAAGAAAGGGAAGAAATTGGCACCTAGACACAGATCAAGTCACTAGAAATGGGAACAATGTCTTAATATCTCTTGGGAGGTAAGCACCCTCAGAAAGTCAAAATTACCTGAACTATGATAGTCTCCTGACTCTCCTTTGGAAGGCCCTAACAGAAATGGATGAGGCAGACAGATCTTCCAAGGAGATTGAATGCAGATTTATTATTAGAACAAGGGATATCTAAGAAATGCTGTCAGCTAATGCTGACCAGTTGTCCTTGCATATGCAAGCATTTGAAAGCTGGCAGCAAAGGCAGGAAGTAAATTAAAAAGTGGGCATGTTTTGCTTTCCTCTTTAAAAAAAGGCAGTCAACTAATCAAGAGGCTAATCAACTCAGAGTATGAATTTCAGATAGTTACTTTTATATTATATTAACGAGGTGGCGCAGCGGTTAGAGGCAGGATTGCAGGCTACTTTACCTGACTGTGATCCGCAGGTCAGCGGTTCAAATCTCACTGGCTCAAGGTTGACTCAGCCTTCCAGCCTTCCGAGGTAGGTAAAATGAGGACCCAGATTGTTGGGGGCAACATAAATATACATTGCTTACTGGTGTAAACCGCTTAGAGAGTGCTTGCACTTTGAGGCGGTATATAAGTCTCACTAATAAATAAATAAATAAATAAATAAATAAATAAACAAACAAACAAACAAACAAATAAATAAATAAATAAATAAATAAATAAATAAATAAATAAATAAATAAATATTGGATTGGTGGGACAAATGAAGATGGGAAAGTTTAAAATTCCTTCCTTCCTTCCTTCCTTCCTTCCTTCCTTCCTTCCTTCCTTCCTTCCTTCCTTCCTTCCTTCCTTCCTTCCTTCCTTCCTTCCTTCCCTCCCTCCCTCCCTCCCTCCCTCCCTCCTTCCTTCCACAAGAAGCAGAATCTATATATGATAGGAGTTGTATTAAATATGATCCAAACAGAACATAAAATCACCACTCTGGCTAAAAAGAATTGGATTGAAATCTGAAAAGGGATTTGTCAAACTTCATTAGAACGGCTTGCCTTCAGAAGTTGTGGGTGCTCCATCACTGGAGGTTTTTAAGAAGAGATTGGGCCATTTGTCCGGAATGCTATAGAGCAGTGATGGCTAACCTTTTTTTCCTTGGGTGCAGAAAGTGTGTGCCTGCCCACACCCATAATGCAATGACCCCCGTGCATGCGTGTGTGACCCCCGTGCTGCCCCTCCCCAGTGCATGCATGTGCGACCCCCCCATGCTCCCCTTCCCCGTTGCGCATGAGTGCACAATCCCCCGACCCCCCCGTTTTGGGCCTAGCAGACTTCCAGTGGGCCCATTTTTTGCCCTCCCCAGGCTCCAGAGGCTTTCCTGGAGCCTCCAGGAGGCGAAAACGGCCTCCCTTGGCCCTCCGGAGGCCGGAAACAGCCCATTTCCAGACTTCTGGGAGGACTGATTTACACCTTCCCAGAGCCTCTGTGTGAGCCTTGTACTTACCTGGCATCCAAAACGGGCCGTGTGGAGACTCCTGCAAGGGGAGAGGAAGCATGGGCGGGGCCAGCCAAAAATCAGCTGGCCGGCGTGCACACATGCGCGCTGGAGCTGACCTAGGGCAATGGTTCACGTGCCCGCAGAGATGGCTCCGCGTGCCACCTGTGGCACGTGTGCCATAGGTTCGCCATCACGGGTATAGAGTCTCTTTCCTGAGTAGCTGGTTGCACAAGAATAACTCCAAGGTCCTTTCCAACCCTGTCAATCTGTTTCTGTTTCTGGTTTTCACACAGAAGACAAACTCCTGGAGGCTGCATTGTGGAAAAACCCAGTAAGTCACTGGGAGGACTTACACTGGGGTGTAAATCACACCCATTTTTAAAAGTAAACCAGAAAAGAAAAAGAAAAGGAAAGAAAGGAAAATTGCAATGCCAAACTCGACTGCAGAAAATACGACTTCAGCAACAGAGTGATCAATGCCTGGAATGCACTACCTGACTCTGTGGTTTCTTCCCCAAACCCCAAAAACTTTAACCTTAGACTGTCTACAGTCGACCTCTCCCCGTTTCTAAGAGGTCTGTAAGGGGCATGCATAAGCGCACCACTGTGCCTACCGTCCCTGTCCTACTGTCCTATTGTCCTCTTTTATCGTTACTTTTTACTTATGTTTATACAAACTACTACTATCCTATACATGTTTGACAAATAAATAAATACATAAACAAACAAACAAACAAACAAACAAATAAATAAAGCTTAACACATTCCATAAACTGAACAAACATATTAAGTCATCACATTATAAAAATAAAGGCTCCCTCAAACTTGATTCTTTGAGACCTCAGGAACATCTTCATATAGTTTTCTTGGTAGTAATGCAGAGGCTGTTTGCCATTGCCTTCTTCTAAGAGGTGTTTTCAACTTTCCAATCTAGCCTTTAGCTTTGGAGTTTCCTGGTAATCTCCCATTCAAGAACTAATCAGGTCAGACCCTGCTTGGCTTTTTGAGATCAGCTAGGGAATTTTAACAAATGTTTAATTTTTCTTGAAGCTGTTAACAGTTTAAGCTATTTGAAATAATGTAATTTAAATAATTTTAAACTGTCCCAGGGGTTCTATAAACTACTTTAGTGCAGCAGCAGCAGTAACCAGAAACTAGGTAGTATTTCAATAAAGCCTTTAGAATCAAAAAGAAGAAATAGCTTCAATAAAGCAGGAGCATATCAACTTGCCGAATTAAAAGCCTGAGATAATAACAAGATGCTTGATGCCAGAAACATGTATTTTTTTCTCTATCCTGCTAACTCTCAGATGGAGCCCGAAATGCTGAAGGACTTCATTGCATGATCTAGAGCAGTGTTTTTCAACCTTTTTTGTGCAAAGGCACACTTTTTTCATGAAAAAAATCACGAGGCACACCACCATTAGAAAATGTTAAAAAAATTTAATTCTGTGCCTATATTGACTATATATAAAGTAATTCTCTTGAATAGGAATCAAATAAACAAAAAGAAATTATTTTTTAATTGTTCATATTTCTGTTTACTTACTCAGTGCGAAACCTGGGCCTGTTTTTCTGAACACAAAGCTGATATTCTGGCAGGAATCAAAGAAAGACACACACGTAGCTCTTCATCAACAGCTCTCAGTCTCTCTCTGTCTTTAGTTTTTATAGCAGTCAGGCTTGAAAAGCTCATCTCACACAGATATGTAGTGGAAAATGGGAGCAATGTCAAAATAGCTTTGTTTGCCAGAACGGGGAATTCCTTGGCAGTATCCAACCAAAAACTGTCCAAAGGTAGATCAGCAAATCTTAGCTTGAAACCACCATTTTGTCTCAGTTCAGTTAGTTCCTCCTGCTCCTGTAAAGTCATGTCCTTTCCACCAATTGATGCTGAGCTAAAAGGGTCCCTAACCCAGTCAAGGCATTCAGTGGAGACTGAAGAGAAATAAAATGACAACTTCTCCTCGAGAGTTTTTAAATGTTTAACTATTATCTCACACAGTGCAGCAGTGTGAACACCTTGCCATTGCTTGGTGAGTGTGAACATTTCAAGATTGCCACTTTCCACGTGTTGATGCCAGAGTTGCACCTTTGAATGGAATCCATTTATTTTATCTGTACTTGTAAGCAGGTTTTCATTTCGGCCTTGCATTCGTGTGTTCAGTTCATTCAGATGATGAAAAATATCTGCCAGGTATGCCAGCCTTGCACACCACTCTTCACTTGCAAGCAGCTTTGCGTAATCTGACCTCTCATTTGTCAGAAACACTTTAAGTTCCTCCCGCAGCTCATACACACGAACCAAGACCTTGCCACGTGACAACCACCGGACCTCCGTATGAAACAGCAAGGTTTTATGCTTCGCTCCCATCTCCTCACACAAAGCTGCAAATATGCGACTTTGCACGGGTCGTGACTTTACAAAGTTTACCATGTGCACAACATCATCCAACACAGGAACTAGGTCTGCTGGTAAAGTCTTGGCTACGAGGGCCTCACGGTGTAAAAAACAATGTGTAACAATCACATCTGGATTTCTTTCCTTCACTCTGCTTACAAAGCCTTTTGTGTGCCCGACCATGGCTGCAGCTCCATCGGTGCAGACACTTGTGCAGTTTTCCCACTTAAGTCCTCCTTGTTCAAGGTATTCTGATGTGACCCGAAAAATTTCTTCTCCTGTTGTTTTTTCTGGCAATGCCTTGCATCACCATCCACAAAACGCACATTGGCCAAAAGTTGAGCATGTCCACTGATATCAGTAGACTCGTCAAGTTGCAATGCAAATTTCTCACTGATACGGATCTTTTCCAAAACCACACTTTCGATGTCTGCAGACATGTCATTAATACGTCTGGAAATTGTGTTGTCTGAGAGTGGGACTTTGGCTATTTCCTTAGCTGCTTCAGGTCCTAGCATCTCCTCTACAATAGCTTTGCAGGCGGGAAGTATTAATGTCTCTGCCACAGTGTGCGACTTTTTTGACTTGGCTATAAGTTCAGCAACTTGATAGCTAGCTTTAAGAGCTCTTTCATTTACCTTTGTGGTTTTTCTCATGAAAGTTGCCTGTTTCTCCGTGTTTTCACGCAGGCGAACAAAATAGTCCGCATTCTTATTTTGAAGCGAAGGGTGTTTCGTTTGGAGATGGCGTTTAAGTTTACTTGGGACCATAGCACTGTTAGATAGCTTTTCACCACACACCACGCACAGTGGAATTGGTTTCTTTGCATCTCCAGTGAAAGTAAATCCAAATGAAATATAGCTTTCGCTATATTGCCTTGTGCCAGAGAATTTGCTTGAGCTAACCATCTTTGCTTTCTTTTGATCCCCACTCATACGTGGGCTCTCATCTGGCTGCGAATTTTGTTCAGAGTCCAGTTCTTTCCTTTTCAAAAACTTGTCCATCACTGCAGTATCTGCTCCTGTCTCACTGTCACTCAGTACTTACTGCACTTGTCTCCTCTTTAAACAGGGGGCCAGTTCACGGTCCCTCAGACCGTTGGAGGGCCGGACTATAGTTAAAAAAAAACTATGAACAAATTCCTATGCACACTGCATATATCTTATCTTGCATATATCTTATTTTCCCCCACATTAGGTTGGCAGTATAGTTACCCCCACATTAGGTTGTAGTTCCCCAACATTAGGTCCAGTATAGTCCCCCACATTAGGTCCAGTATAGTTCCCCCACATTAAGCACAGTATAGTCCCCCCACATTAGGTGCAGTATAGTCCCCCCACATTAGGTGCAGTATAGTTCCCCCACAGACATACAGCCTTCAGCCATACAGTGTATTACTGAAGGCTGTATGCCTGTGTACTGCCCCACTTCGGTGCTTGGAACACCGAAGGAGACGCGCCGCTGGTAATACTTACCAAGTTGACAGCGCGCGTCCTCCTCGCTGCTCCGGTCCTCCGCGATTGTTGCTATGGGCGCACGCATGGGACATCAGTGACGTCCCTGCGTGCGCTACCTCCCGGCAGTCCCCGCGTTTTAAAGTAAACGCGGGGCCGCAGGGACTTAATAGAGGCATCTCTGTGTCCCGAAAGCAACTTTCGGGACACAGAGATGTCCCGCAGCAAAAACACCCGGCGGGTGTTTTTCCCACGGCACACCTTACACTATGTCACGGCACACTAGTGTGCCACGGCACAGTGGTTGAAAAACACTGATCTAGAGATCTTCAGAGACACTTTAATGCAGTGCTTCTAAATTATTTTCTGTTACGCCCCCCCCTAGGAAGAAGTAAACATTTCGCACGCCCCCCCACTCTCCGATCTGGGCCTCAATGGAATTTTAGTGTCAATATTTATTATTTTACTTATTATAAGCTGCAAGCAAGCTATTGGCTGGGGAAGGCTGCTCTACCCACTTACCTGGGAGTAAGTCACATTGAACTCAATGGAGCCTGTTTTCGGTTAGGCAGGCATGGGCTACCGTAGTTAGGGCCCTCTTTTGACACGGGGCCAGGCCAGCTTAATCAAGCCAATGTTTTGGGGTCGCTGGCCTGGCCCATAAGCGCCGCCTCTGCCGGGCACTCACAGTGAATGGTGTGGAAGGAGGCTTTAGGGTGCCGTTCGAAGCTTTCGCCCAGCTGCAGAGAATGCTCCTCCTTGTCCAGCAGCAGGTTCGCCATGCCGTTCATGGCTACTGTGGCACCCGCCGAGAACAACGAGAACCCACGCAGCCGCCCCGCCCCGCCTGGCCTCCTTCTCTTCTGGACTCGGAGCAGAGTGCAACTGGGAAAACACTCCCCGTCTGGGGGAATCGATCGAGAGGGACCAAGCATGTTCCCCGGGGTCACACGTGCCCCCCGGCATCGCTTTGCACCCCCCCAGGGGGGCTCGCCCCACTATTTGAGAAACACTGCTTTAATGAGATGTCCTTCCATCCACTGACGGCACAAAGGTACCAGCATACTTGGGTGCTGCCTTCATTGTGAGTTTTCTTATGTCTCAGAAACAAGGCTAGCAACTGATGCTGTCCCCATAAATTTATCTTGAGACAATTTAAAGAAAGTGATTGATGGAATCCTCTGGAGCGGCGTGACAAACTGGTGGCCCGCGGGCCAGATGTGTCACACACAGGCCACACCCACCCCAGCTCCAGGAAGGGAAAAAACATTGCAATATGTCACGTGATGGCAACGTGATGCTGCGAGTTTGACACCTGTGCTCTGGAGTCATGTGCTATTAGGATAAAGCAAAATAATAATAATAATAATAATAATAATAATAATAATAATAATAATAATAATAATAATAATAATAATAATAATAATAATAATAATAATAATAATAATAATAATAATAATAATAATACATCACACAGTCCTAGACGCTTGGGAAGTGTTCGACTTGTGATATAGTGATACGAAATCCAGCATATAAATCTCGTTTGCTGTGTATTACATTTTTTGTGAAATAATAATAATAATAATAATAATAATAATAATAATAATAATAATAATAATAATAATAATAATAATAATAATAATAATAATAATAATAATAATAATAATAATAATAATAATAATAATAGCTTTTTCTGAGGGATGAGGTGAGAAGTGACAAACGGCTGGTTCTTCTCTTAAAACCTGCTCCCAACCTAGCTGATATCTATATCTGTGTGTTCATTTATATATCTCTGTATCTGTATTTCTGACAAATTGAATTTGCCAGCAGAAGCTACCACTTCTATTCACATGGAAGGAGGTGGATTTACCAAACAAAGCTTCCTCCCTCTCCTATCTTATAGTAAAATTGCCTGTCTCCTGCAGATCAGGCACTGGAATGCTTGTGGCCTGCAGGTGTTGTGGAGGGGGGGGCAAGGAGGGTTCATTCTGCTTGATAAAGCAAGAGATTGCCTACTGTAGTAGACAGAATGCATCCATGCAGTAAATACTATACACTTTACCTCAGAAAGTGCATATCAGGTGCTATGGCAGGGAAACGGGGTGGATACTATCTTGCTTTATTGGGCAGAATGCACTCTCCCCCTCTAGATCAGCACAATGGAGGTGATGGATGACTGTGCTTTTTAACAGATGTCTAGTGACCTTCAAGAAGATGGCTGGTGATATGTAAAAAAAAAGGCTGCCAAACAAGAAGGGAGAAGCAGCTTTTAGCTGTCAGTTATTCAATTCTCCTCACTTTTCTTGCCATATTAATTAGGGAGTTGCATTGCTCTGCTCTGCTTGTCACCCTTCTTTCAGACCAGTAAAAGAAGTGGGGAGAACAAGATCTACCCTTAAAATAGCACTTTTTTTCTCCTGGCCTGGAAAACGAGTGACAGGCAGGATGGAAGAGTGGTTAAATTGTAGGTAAGGACCAATTTAACCCCATTTCCCCATCCTGGTACCCATTTTGGGAGCTGACATAATCCGTCTACAATTCATGCTGAGAAGTGAGAACTCACCAGAACCAGCTTCTTCATGTGGGAATAGCATGTTATATAAATACAACTGTAAATGGCTTTAGCAAATATTGCAGACTGAGTCATTGCAGTGGTCAGATTAGACCTTCCTTAGATTTGAACTCATCTGGCTTATCCAGACCAATCTTTCAGTAGAAGAGCATATTGACCCACAGAGCAATTTTTCTCTGAGTTTTTGACTAGTTCATTGATTATAATAATTCACATGTTTGCAATCAATCCTTCTCTATCAATTTCATTCAGGTTGCTTACCTGTTCAGAATTCCATACAGGTAATCTCTTGCATACAAATTGTATAGTTTTGTTGTGGTCGATTATGGCTTTCAGGGTAGTTATAAAAGTACCATGGATTGTAAGAAGAACCAGTCCACGAGTTCTGGACCAAATAAAGATTGACTACTGCTTTGAGATGTTTTCTTGAAGAATTATAAGATTGAAATTCCAAGCATTTTCCATATAGTGATTTGTGTCTGAGTTCTTAACTACAGTTTGTTGAGTAAACCACAATGCCTAAGTAGATCTCTTTCTGATGCTAGCCAAAACAGTAAGCAGCTGTCTCAACGTAGTTGAGTTCTGGAAACTAGCAGAGAACTTTGTGTTAGGCTTATAACCTATTCAAGCAATCTTCATGTCATTAAGGAGGATGTGATTTAGAATCCTATAAACCACCAATAGGCAACAAGATTGACTAGGGCCGTGATGGCGAACCTATGGCATGGGTGCCACAAGTGGCACGCGGAGCCATATCGGTGGGCACGCGAGCTCAGGTCCAGCTCCGGCTGATTTTCGGGCCTTCTGGGCCCACTGGGAGTCGGGAAACAGGCTGTTTCCAGCCTCCAGAGGGGGTGGGGAAGGCCGTTTTCGCCCTCCCCAGGCTCCTAGAAAGGCTCTGGAGCCTGGGGAGAGCGAAAAATGGGCATGCCATTGCATGCTGGGAGCAGGGGGGGTCATGCGTGCATGTGCGGGGGTGCATGGAATTATGAGTGTGGGCACGCACACACGTGATCCCCCACATTCCCCCCTCCTTTTGGCACGCGAACCAAAAAAGGTTCACCATCACTGGACTAGGGTATGCTTTTAGGATATGCAGTGATGTAAGTAAATACTGCAGATGCTTGGTCTCAGTCTAGGAAAAACAGGTGGCCTTGGAGTGCCATCTCCTGGATATTTTGAGTTCCTGCTCTCCCTGATGGCTGCTGGAAAAGAAAAATGCATGATAGAAATGGGTAAATCTGTTAATTTGGGTTGCTTCATTTTTGCAAATATGTCAAATTCATTTAATCGCCCAAGATTTTTAAAATTAAACTAGAATTAATTAGAATTAGAATTAATTAAATACTTTTGTATTTTTAAGGGAATTATGTACATATTTTAGAGGAGACATCCATTGCACATTTTTTGCAATTTTGCCTAGTGGTGAAGACACCTCCTATTCGGAAGGTTGAGAGTTTAATCCTAGGTAGTATTTATTTATTTATTTATTTTGGAATTCTTATATGCCGCCCAACTCCCTAAGGACTCAGGGCGGCGTACAACAGTGAGAAAATACAAGAATAACCAAAATCTAAAAAGTTAATTAAAAGCAAATATAAAAATTAAAACACACTATAAAAAGAATCATCACCAACCATTCAACATCATACATACTTGGGGGGTGGGCTCGAATGAATTAAGCTCTACCCCCCGCCTGCAGGAAAAGCCATGTCTTAACAGCTTTCCGGAAGGCCAGCAGAGTGGGGATAGTTCGGGTCTCTGGTGGAAGTTGGTTCCAGAGCACAGGGCCAGCCACAGAGAAGGCTCTCCCCCTTGGGCCCGCCAGCCGGCATTGTTTGGCCGACGGGACCTGGAGGAGGCCCACTCTGTGGGCCCTAACCGGTCGAAGGGAAGTATGAGGCAGAATGCGGTCCCGTAGATAACCTGGTCCCAAGCCATGAAGGGCTTTAAAGATGGTGATCAACACCTTGAATTGGACCCGGAGACCGATGGGCAACCAATGCAGCTGGCGGAGTATCGATGTCACGTGGGTGTACCTTGGCACACCCACCACAGCACGCGCAGCCGCATTTTGCACCAACTGAAGTCTCCGGATACTCTTCAAGGGTAGCCCCATGTAGAGCGCATTGCAGTAGTCCAAGCTAGTAGCAGATGTTTCTGTCCTAGGTTGCAAAGAAAAAATATCTGTTGCGAACTCTGTGTGGCATCAGGAAGGGCATCCAGCCAGTAAACACTCAGCTTCATTCAGTTGCCCTGACTCTACCACAAATTAAGGGATTACAGGGTCTTAAAAAGGAAGGGGCATTCCCCCTGAAATATGGCAATTCTATATATTATGTCCATGAATATATGCAGTTTTGACCAGATCTATCATGAATGATCATTTTTAAATGGACAATGAACTTCATGGCAAAATTTGAGGAGAAAGAGTTTTGAATGATAATAAAACTTGGTTTGTGCTTTAGTTAGAAAGGGGAAAATGACATATTTAAATGCAAATTACATTATTTTCTCTGCAATCGCTAATCCATGGGTCTGTGATAACTGATTCTGCTTTCCACTTCCATCTGTTAGCCAGAGATTCCAAAAGAGCTTGGTTGGTTTTTATGAATTTGTAAGCAGTTTATGGCCTTCTATATGTGCTCATTCTATTATCCCTTTTCCTTGGAGTGAGCCATGGTGGCGCAATGGTTAAAGTGCAGTACTGCAGGCTACTTTTGCTGACTGCCGGCTGACTGCAATTTGGCAGTTCAAATCTCGATTTGATTTGGGATCTTTGTTGTCAGTGGGCACACCAATAATAGATGGTAACAGGATGCATTGCAATAATGATTGCATAGGTTTATTGATTCAACATTACAAAACAATTGCTCCTTAGTTCATTTCTCAATTTCAGCACAACATAGTACAGAGAATATCAGAGTTGGAAGAACCTTGGAGGTCTTCTAGTCCAAACTCCTGCTCAATCAGGAGACCCTATACCACTTCAGACAGGTGGCTGTCCTGTCTCTTCTTAAAAGCCTCCAGTAATGGAGCATCCACAATTTCTGAAGGCAAGCCGTTCTACTGGTTGATTGCTCTCACTTTCAGGAAATTTCTTCTTAGCTCTAGGTTGGATCTCTCTTTGATTAGTTTTCATCCATTGTTTCTTGTCTTGCCTTGGGTACTTTGAAAAATAGAACCCCTCTTCTTTGTGGCAGCCTTTCAAATATTTAAACACTGCTATCATGTCTCCCCTGGTCCTTCTCTTCACTAGACTAGGCATACCCAATTCCTGCAACCGTTCATCCTATATTTTAGTCTCCAGACTGTCCAGAGCGATCCATTGTCTTCTCAGGGTAAGCAAGGAAGAATCTGAGTCTTGATAGGATTAAAGGAATGTTTGCTAGTATTCTCCTCTTGTAGACAGGTTGCATGTTTATATTAGCATTAGATAGCAACAGAGAAGCTAAATGCAAAATGTCAACTCAGAAAAACAGTTCATTTAATCTCATTCACCATTCTTCATCCATACATAATGTTTGTAATCCAGAGGTGGGTTCCTGCTGGTTTGGACTGGTTCTATAGAACCGTTGGTAACTTGGTGGCCTGGGTCGCTGGAACCAGCAGCAACCCAGGCCTGCCACGCCCCTGAGCTGGTTCTCTCCGCGGCACCATAGACACCGCCATCTTGTTTTTTTTAAAGTACTGCGCATGTGCAGAGGGTCATTTCCGGGAAGGGATGCGCACGCAAAATGTGCACTTCTGTCGCGATGCGAACCGGTAGGGAAGGTAAGTAGAACCCACTCCTGTTGTACTCTCATGATATGCGGTTAAATGTCATTTGCCATTGGAACAATGGGTCACAAGGCCCTATCTGCTTTTGGATTATTTGCGATAGAACTAGGATGGCCAAGTCATCACTGATAATCTGAGCAGAACTGATACAAAATTTTAAATGAGCCCCAGAAAAATGGAATGAACTAGTTCTTCCTCTTCTCTCTAATTTTTGATGTACAAAACAGAATGGTGCATTTGATTTAACTTCAGATTCCAACTTTCCACAAAGTGTCCATGCATCAGAATGAGTGGTTTGGCTGTTGATTGTTGGGTCATGTTTCTTGTGTGGTCCTAGATGTTCTTTGCTTATCTTTGATACAATAGTGCTGGACTTGACTGGAATATTTTCTCATCCACTCTGCCATGACTTCTTTCATTAGGCATGTTTTCAAATGAACAGGTCATTCTGACATGACTTTTCGTTAAGCTGATCATTAGCCATGAATTGAATAAGTTCCCACAGATTATTTTTTGCTCAAATAAGATGCTCCTAAATTTAGTTAAAGTATATATGCTTCGGTATTTTGACTCAGAATTGTTCAGATACCATTCCAACATCCCCCAATGTCACATTTTGCACCCATGATTTAGTCTTTGAACATTTTGATTAGCATTTCAATGAAAAATGTAATTACCTACAATATTCAATAAAAAATTCCAGAATGTGTCTGGAATTCACCAAATCTAGGGCATGAAAGAGCAGGCTAGCTCTTTAATATTCATGTATATGCATATATGGTCCTAGCAGAATATTTTCAAGTGTAGAGAAACTTTTATTCTGAGATCCTGCATATAGCATCCATGGCTACAATGGGCCTCTGTTGGTGTCTCTGCCAGGTTCCAAAATGCCTCCTTACAATTTTTAAAAATATATTTCTTTTTTTAAAAATAGGAAGATATACTTCCTATTTAAGAGCCGAGGTGGCGCAGCGGTTAGAGGCAGGTACTGCAGGCCACTTTAGCTGACACTGATCCGCAGGTCAGCGGTTCAAATCTCACCGGCTCAAGGTTGACTCAGCCTTCCATCCTTCCGAGGTAGGTAAAATGAGGACCCAGATTGTTGGGGGCAATATAAATATACATTGCTTACTGGTGTAAACCGCTTAGAGAGTGCTTGCACTGTGAGGCGGTATATAAATCTCATAAATAAATAAATAAATAAATAAATAAATAAATAAATAAATAAATAAATAAATAAATAAATAAAAAAATAAATAAAAAAATAAAAATAAAAATAAAAATAAAAATAATAAATAAATAAATAAATAAATAAATAAATAAATAAATAAATAAATAAATAAATAAATGGATACTGTAAAGAAAAATGCCAATCTGCATCTTCACCTTTATTTCCAGAAAAGCAGGTTGGCCTCCAATGAGCCCCAGAGCTTTTTTTAAAAAAAAAATTAAAATGGGAATTTACAGGACAATACTTTATTTAGATGCATGTACAGTATATCTGCTGAGAAAGAGATGAGAAAAAACTGTAATAATGTGGAGATTCTGGGAAGTGAAGGCAGATGGACAAAGTTACATTTCCCATGGCAGTTATTTTGTAAAGCGACAAGCAACAGTTATTTTACTACTGTGCCCACATATTGGTTCTGAAAAAAATTGCCTATTATCACATATCGTTGCTGGATACTGTCCTCCATGGTCATGTTGGCTGGGGTTGCAAAAGATCCTGGATACCTGCTCCCTCCCCCTCTCTTATACACTGGAATATTAGTCTCTAGAGAACAATAGTCCTGTCAACCAGGAACTTCTTGTTTATTCAGTTTTTTGACATGGGGATATTGATAATTCAGTGAAGTGTGCTGGAGTCTTTTGTGCTGCTTTTCAGTATATGTTATGCATGAGTGGGACAAAAGGACACAAACATAATAGCAGAAGGTGAGGTGGAAAAGAGAAGAAATTCTATTTGAACAAAAATGATTCAGAGGCGTCACAGACTTCAAGAGTAAAAAAAGGAAAGAAAGATCCAGAGACAAAAGAGCGTTGGGAATAATCTGGCTTCTCTGTTTTGTATCTCAAGTTAGTTCTTCAGGTCATTCAGAGCTATTTTTTTTCCTTTGACATAAATATTTTGATCTTTTTTCACTCACAGGACAATCCATTTCCTAGAATACCAATAATCCTGTGGGAATGGGGGAGGTGTATAGGATGCTATCTAGAAGTCATCTGGATTGCAGTCCCAACCTTTACTTTTATGAGGAAAGCCATGGAGAAGAAACTACAGGATTGTAGCTCAAAATGGGGGCGAGTGTAGAGGACATGCAAAGGAATTCACATTCAGTGAATGGAGGGGGAAAGGTAACCCTTTTAGAAGAAAGATGGAAAAGAGCTTTGCAGAAATGCTGGAATGCAACAGCATTTCGTGACTGGCCTCAGGTAATTCTGTTCCCCACCCCATCCTATATTTTCCTCCATCTTTCTCTCTCACACAAATATCCCCCTCCCTCTTTTCCTTCGCCCCTTTTTTCACCTTACTCCAATTCTGCAGTTTAGGAAGAACAAAATAGATGGAAAAGAATGTGGGTTTTCTTGCTAGCTTCTCAGCAAAAAATGAAACAACAAAACAATAACAACAATAACAACAAAAACCAAAACCAAAACCAAACAAAAAAATGCACACAATGGCTTATTCACAGAACGGGGATGTGGAGATCAACAGAATTAACAGAATTTAACAGACTTTAACAGAGTTGGAAGGGACCTTGGAGGTCTTGTAATCCAACTCCTGGCTCAATCAGGACACCCTATACCAGTGATGGCGAACCTTTTTTTCCTCAGGTGCCAAAAGCATGCGCACGCAAGCTATCGCACACATGCGAGTGCCCACACCCATAATTCAATGTCTGGGGAGGGTGAAAACAGCTTCCCCCGCCCCCTGGAGGCCCTCTGGAGGCTGGAAATAGCCCATTTCCTGACTTCTGGTGGGCCCAGTAGGCCCGTTTTTCACCCTCCCCAGGCTTAGAGGCTTCCCTAGAGCATGGGGAGAGGGAAAATGCCCTTCCCCGCCCCCCGGAGGCCCTCCGGGAGCCAAAAACACCCTCCCAGAGCCTCCGCGTGAGCTGAAAATCAGTTGGCCGCCGCGCACATGCGTGCTGGAGCTAAGCTAGGGCAACGGCTTGCGTGCCAGCAGATATGGCTCCACGTGCCACCTGTGGCACGCGTGCCATAGGTTCACCATCACTGCCCTATACCATTTTAGACAAATGGTTGTTCAATCTCTTGAATCAATGGTCAATGAATGGTCTTATGAAAATATTTTTTCCTGTCTGATCAGTTGGTGGGTTGTTCAAGATGAGTAGGAGTGAAGTGGATGGTGTGGGTGTGTGTATTTGTGGGTTTGCTTCTTTCTTTCTTTCTTTTAATTTTCCCCCAAGGCACTGCTGAAGTGAAACCCAATAAAAGAAGAAACATCTGGCTATCCAGGAGGAGCACAGAAAGTCCCATAACCGACATGTTCTGCAGAGTGATTGGTGAGTTTTATTGGGTGGCGATAATGGATTGAGGGGGGGAAGGAAGTTGGGTAATCTGCCCTGGAATTGTCTTTCATTAAGAAAAAAAAATCTGTCAAGCGCAGCAACATTGTCCAGCCTCATTACTGAGAAGCATCAAAGGTCTACTGCGGGGGTTGCAGGCATTACAATGTCTTTCAGTTGGGTGAAACACACAGGGTTGGCCATGAGGAACAGAATAACAGAATAATAGAACTGGAAGGGATCTTGGAGGTCTTCTAGTCCAATTCCCTGTTCAAGCAGGAAACTCTATACCATTTCAGACAAATGGTTGTCCAATCTCTTCTTAAAAATCTGCAGTGTTAAACTTCTGGAGGCAAGTTTATTTATTTATTTATTTTTTATTTATTTTTGTCAAGTACGTGTTAGTAATATACAAAGATATAACATTGTTTCTATAAATAAGATGGGTACTGATAAGAGGGAACATTAGGACAGGGATGGTAGGCACGCTGGCGCACTTATGCACACCCCTTACTGACCTCTTAGGAATCGGGTGAGGTCAACAGTGGACAGTCTAAGGGTAAAGTTTTGGGGGTTTGGTGACGAAACCACAATGTCAGGTAGTGAGTTCCAGGCATTTACCACTCTGTTGCTAAAGTCATATTTTCTACAGTCAAGTTTGGAGCGGTTCACTTTGAGTTTGTATCTGTTGTGTGCTTGTGTATTGTTGTGGTTGAAGCTGAAGTAGTCGTTGACAGGAAGGACGTTATAGCAGATAATTTTATGAGTTATGTTTAGGTCGTGCCGAAGGCGACGTAGTTCTAAGTTTTCTAAGCCCAGGATTTCGAGTCTGGTTGCGTAAGGTATTCTGTTGCGACTAGAGGAGTGGAGGACTCTTCTCGTAAAGTATCTCTGGACACTTTCTAATGTATTTATGTCCGATATGCGGTGTGGGTTCCAGACAGATGAGCTGTATTCGAGGATTGGTCTGGCGAATGTTTTGTATGCTCTGGTTAGTAGTGTGATATTACCGGAGAAGAAGCTACGTAAGATTAGGTTAACAACTCTTGAAGCCTTTTTGGCGATGCTGTTGCAGTGGGCTTTGGCACTTAGGTCATTTGATATGAGTATTCCAAGGTCTTTGACAGAGTGAGGGTCATCTGCAAGATCTTGTCTATTCAGCTTATATTTAGTGATCTGATTTTTTTTGCCAATGTGTAGAGCAGAGCATTTGTTGTTCCACTATTTAATTGTTCTAACCATCAAGAAATGTCTTCTTAGTTCTAGGTTGGTTCTTTTCTTGATTAGTTTCCATCCATTGTTTCTTGTCCTGCCTTCAGGTGCTTTGGAGAATATGTTGACCCCCTCTTCTTTGTGGCAGCCCCTTAGATATTGGAACACTGCTATCATGTCTCCCCTAGTCCTTCTTTTCGTTAAACTAGACATATCCAATTCCTGCAACTGTTCTTTGTATACTTTAGCCTCCAGTTCCCTAATCACCTTTGTTGCTTTTCTCTGTACTCTTTCTAGAGTTTCAACATCTTTTTTATATTATGGTGACCAAAACTGGATGTAATATTCCAAGTGTAGTCGTATCAAGGCATTATAAAGTGGTATTAACATTGCTGTTCTGTTCTGTTCTGTTCTGTTCTGTTCTGTTCTGTGCTCTGCTCTGCTCTGCTCTGCTCTGCTCTGCTCTGCTCTAAGGAACAATCCTTAGTCCATTCTGCTGGGATTGTCTACATTGACTTGCTGTAGATATCTAAAAAGTCAGACATCCTTTGCATCACCACTACTTGATTTTAACTAGTAATGTCCTGGATTGAATTTGGAATCTTCCACACATAAAGCAAATGCTGATAAGTTACATCTCCCCTCATGGATTCAACTTGTTAGGACATGTTTTATTTAAACTTAGTTTATTGAATACATTAAAATTGGCTGGTTTTGCACTACACCCTAAGTCATAAATTATGGTCTTTTAAACACAGAGGCTAGAATTGCATCAAATAAACCACAAATTGGCTGTGTTTTCATAATGCACTTAACATCCATACTGAATTTTCTGGATTTACGCCATACATTGAAATGAACTATTAGTTAGCCAAATGGGTAGGGGTTACAGAACGTCCTACACCACAAAAAATGTAACCTAGGTTAATAATTTCCAAACGATCATATTGTGCAAAGCTGCTAGGTCTTGATATTTGACTTGATAGTTTGTGTAAACCAGAATAATATATACAAATAGGAATATAAAGGTCTATCACTGAGTCATTTCATCAGCAATAGTTCCAAACACTTCCCTCCCTCAAGCCCTCCAATCTGACATTTCTTTTTATTGGTCATCCTAAGAATATGGTCTACTTATTCCAAAACACGTCTCAGGGTTGTTTGGGAGACACACCATGATGATCAGTTGTGCAATCAGGCTGAGAACAGTTCTGACCTGCAGCCTAATCCGCTTGTCTCCCATAATGCTCTTGGCCTTTTCTTAAGCTAGCTTCAAAAATTTCAGTCCATATTGCAGTGGGTTCACAACACAATAAGACTGGAAATAAGACACTGTATATATTACATTTCATTTCAATATTAAAAGGCAAAGAAACCACTTCAGTTTTTGGAGTGTAGCCTTTGGCAGGATCCTCAAAGACCAAGAGAAGACTTTGAACCAAAACAAAATATGCACCTCTTTTATAAAGGATGCATTGTATAAAACTAAGTGTAGGTTGTTAGAATGTCCAATTTTGCCATTTCCCCCTCTTATTCCTCTACCTTGCAAGATATTTGTCTTGATAAATAGTAAAGCTGCCTTTTTAACCTGGCTCCCTGCCAGGTGGCAAAACACAAATCCTCTAATAGTATGGTTTAGATACAGTGAGGAGACATTCTAACCTAGCTTGCAAATCCCATAAACATTTTCATATAGTATTCCTGGCTAACCGCCTAGAAAATAAAATGTTGTGCAGCCCCACTGTAGCAACCTGGCTCTAAAGCTCCAACTTTACTTTGGTTGGGTTCACATTTAGGTCAGTTTAAAGCCTTATATGGCTATATATGCACAATATGCTGTAATTTTAACCTTGATAATTTATTTTTTTGGGCAAGGTTGGTAATTTAATGTGTTGTATGAATCAACCCTTAGGTGTAGTTTATGATTTAGGGTACTGTGCAAACCCAGATCCGGAGTTAATCTTTTGTAAAGGGTAAGGCAGATCAACAGGCAGTTTAAAACATATCACTATCATTTGAGTGATTTATTTAGTAAGAATAAGAAAATTATAGAAAATGGCTAATCAAAGGAGTTAGTGTTTTAAGGCTAAAAGTGCCTTTTAGGAACTGTTTAGTCCAAAAGAGCTCCTAGAAAGTAACCAAGGTTGGCAGAACATATATGAGATTTATAAAGGTTGCAGATTTGATGCGATTTGGGGCCCTCTTTTCAAATATTGATCTAATGTAGCAGTGGCACATTAATTAAAGCAGGCTCCCCCAAACCGGGCATTATCAGATGGATGTGTGAATTTCAACATGCAAAATTCTTGGCAATGATCTGCAGTCGGAAATTCTGGGAGCTGAAGTCACACATTTGGAAGGGCACCCAGGGTGAGGAAGAGTCATATCTTGACATGCAGACCAAATACAAGCCACCTGTTGCTCTTTTGAAACATGGAGCAGCTTAGGTGACTCTTCTACCCGAAGGTGTAACAAATTTTCAGAAGCATCTTCAATATGGATTTCAAGGTTTGGTGTAAGGCTAGCGTGTTTTAATCTGCTTTACAAAGGAATGTTTCATCACTGGACCAAATGGAACAACTGCTTTATTTCTGGATATAAGCAAAAGAGCTCCAGTTTTGTTTTTCCTTTCTCCTTTAGCAGGAGCTAAATTGAAGGTTGGCAACATCGTCTCTCTTTTGAGGAACTGAAGCCATCTGTTTTTCTGGCTGATCTTCTGCACCAATTCAATGCAGCATGTCTTTGACTTCCTGTAAACATCACCAGCAGGGCGACCCAGAATTGAATATTATTATGACAATCTACATTTATTCAAGTGGCAAAATTCCCATTGACGTGAATGCCTTTCTGGATCATGGCTTTAGCTTGTTTATGTTCTATCTGATGCCTTGACATTCTATTTTTAATAAACTCAGAACTGTCAAAAAAGTGAAGCAGGGGCATAAAATGCAAAAGGGATATAGGCTTTTCATAAGGGGAAATGGTGATGGGAGTGGTTAGCATATAAGGTCCTTCTTTCACTTTCTGGGATGCCAGGAA
The DNA here is from genome assembly GCA_023053685.1 of Diadophis punctatus similis. NCBI lineage: Eukaryota > Metazoa > Chordata > Lepidosauria > Squamata > Dipsadidae > Diadophis > Diadophis punctatus. Next base: position 27,366,901 of record JALIGW010000001.1, read on the forward strand.
GTTGGTTCAAGGAAGACCTCAACTAAGAAAGGAAATAAGCTCTTAGAGATCTAGATTCAGTTCCTAGATTCATGCATCATCATCTTCTTTTAATGACTCCATAATCCCTTGCGGAGTGGAGTCTGGGCAACTGAATGGAGCTGAGTGTTTACTGGCCGGATGCCCTTCCTGTTGCCAGTGCAGAGTTATATTCAGCAGATATATTCTCAATGTACCCAGAGAGAGAAATATCTGCCTCTATCTAGGATCGAACTCACAGCCTTCTGATTGTGAGACGAGAGCTCCACCTCTAAGCCACCGCTCAATTCCTAGATTCATGCATCCCACAGTTTATTTAAGCATTTAGAAGAAAAAACCTCATTTGGCTAGGTTTAGTCTAAATTAAGGCTTCTTAATCTAGGAATTGATTGGCTGCCCTATGAACCTCAGGTGATATGATCAATCAGATGTACATTGGATACCATCATGCTCCGACTCCTGATAGAGACTGAAAAGATAGGAAATATTTCCTAATGTAGAAAAAAATAAGTTGGGGGTGTGGATTTTTAAAATACCATATCTGTTATAAATCTCTTCTTCTTTTTTGATAAAGACCTATGAATGAATGATCTAGTGATATGAAATGTTACATTATGATGCTATAGCAAGTAGAACTACCATTTCTGATATTTCCATAGACAACTAAACACAGAGTTCACAATGTTGCTTTGTCCTTCAAAGGTCTGTGTTGATGCTGCACTTTGGATTACAGAAGAGTAAAGCGAGGAGATGACTTCTGTTTTCTTTGACAACCTCTATTTCTCCACATAGCCAGACAGCTGGACTTCAAAGAAACTGCAAAGAGGGAAGAGCCAGCTCAGTTCAGGAATTGTAGAGGGAAAATGTGGGAGGACAGCAATGAGGACACATAACATTTCTTGCCAATGAAAGAACACCCCAAAAACCAGGAAGGAAACAGACTGTCCTGGGATGCTGGACAGGGTTACAAATATATTTCTGTAACCCTGACTATTGAAATAAATAAGTGCAGATGATCATGCATAACGACTTAAGATGGATGCACAAAATGAATTCTAATATGAATTTTTTTAGAGGAAAAGCCCCCTTTGACATACAAATACCTTCATACCTGTTTCTCAAGGAAAAGTGACATTGTTTCCTACATTGGGGCCATCCAGAAGTCTTAGAGCAGTGTTTCCCAACAACAGCAAAGCTGGCTGGGGAATTCTGGGAGTTGAAGTCCAGACATCTTCAAGTTGCCAAGGTTGGGAAACACTGTCTTAGAGGATAATTCCTGTTCAACATAAATGGAAGGCATGAGTTCATAGAAGATTGGCTCAAGGTATATGTCACTCAAAATAAAACCAAAGCCACAACTCCAGAATTCAAACTGCAACAACACAACTAACTCTTCTGTTTTTGACCATTGCTGCTATATGTAATGGACTGTGAGAATACCCTTGAGGAACATGAGGAAGAGCTGCAAGGCAATGGGCAGATAAATCCATAATACGAAAGCAAGAGTGGAATTTGAGAAGGCATCTGACTGGACCGTCCCTAGTTCTCTTTAGGTTAAAGATGAAGTGGGGGGAGAGTACATTCAGAGTTGCAAAATTCTATTAAAATAGATGTTGAAAATACCTGACATCTCACTGCCGAAGCTGGCCTTCACCAGCTTCAATTAACCTACATGGACAAGTCCTCCCCAATAGTAGGGGAATTCAAATTACAATGAAAAGGCTCATTTGAAAGGAAGCAGAAGACATTGTACTGAAGCTCCTAATCCTTAATAGGAAAGAGTATATCAGAAACTGGCAGGTTCAATTAATTATAGTCGTTTCTGCTTGCACAGTATGAAAATGGAAATTATAAAAGAAATGAACGCACCTCCCACACCACAAGATGCTCATACGTGAGTGGACAGGTATAGTTGTGAAAAGCAACGTAAGCAATTCCAAAAGTTTTTGAACATTTGTTTAAAAATTGTGCAAACCATAACATATATTTTCTACTGGGACTCCTGGTCTTCTATCAGCTAGTTATACTTGCATAATGTTAAATAAACGTCATGAAAACATGTGAAGAATTTGGGTGTAATTCATTGAAACCCTCCCCCTCCCCCCAAAAAACCCCCTCCTGTATGAGAGCTGACTCTTCTGAGGAAGAGCTAAAAAATATTACAAAAGAAGAAGAATCAAAGATTTAGGTTTATGTCCTTGCTGTATGCTTTATTTTGTTGTGTCCCGCTAATTATTTACTATCGTAATATCTGTAATCTGAAAATTCATTTCAAGGCCACTCTCCTCAACTGGAAACTTCAGTGGGTTCTGAAATCTGATTTGGTGATTAAAGATCCCTATTCAATTAAATAAAAAAGTAGCTCTTGTTTCCCAGTATGGGAAGTACTACAGAACTCAACCATAATCTGGGATGAGATAAACACAGCTGGGGCCCACCCTATCTGTCTATGCCAGATTTCCCCATATAATGGCACTCTCTAGATCAATGTTTCTCAACCTTGGCAGCTTGAAGATGTATAGACTTCAACTCTGAGAAGAAGACTGATGGCCATGCTGCCTTGGCATTTTAGAATTACATCCATATATATGGATAATTCAAAATATATGAAAAACAGCAGGTTGTTGAATCTGTACTACGAACAAATAAAGTAAAATAAAGTGCATTATTCACTGGAAGATTTTCCAGTGCAAGTATTCTCTTCCAAAACTCTGTGTCTGCATAAAAAGATTCTAGTGATTTGGCCTATGATAAACATCAGGACTGCTTTATACTGATCAGTAACAGGGCAATTTGATCTGACAAGCTTTGCATATTGTGCAAATCCAATTCTTAGTGGTTTATAGTTCATTTGAGCCTACTCATGGGTTTGTGCACTAACTATGCCAACATACTTTGAGATCATTGGCACGGGATATAGGCTTTGTATTATTTCTTCTACATTTGTACATTCTATAAAGCAAATGTTCTTCACTTTGATTTCACCTTGTGGGAAGCAAATACATGTTCTGATTATTTTCTGTCACTTTGCTAAATTCTGTATAAAAAATTGATAGCATTTTTCATTCCTTCCTCTGTCCTTTTGTTTTAATCAGCAAAATCCCTTACAAAGAGACTGTGTGTTCTGTTTCTAGGTTTTGTTGGCACTGGCTGCATTCTTTGATAAGCCAATGGCTCCCCGGGAGCTTTCAGATTGCAAATACGGATCTGAAAGTAACTTTTGAAAACAAAAAGCTATTCTAACTGCCTTTCTTAGTTTGGCCACCAGAGTGTGCATATTTCCACAGGAGTTGCAGCCACAAACGTTCCACCTTTCCAAAAACTTTTTAAAACTCCAAACAACTGGAACTTTTTGCAAAGCACAACAACACTTTAGCCTTTGGACCTGCATCTGGTTTAGCAGTGCATATTTTTGCTCCGCTTCCCATTCTTGTTGCCTCTCCATGTGTGGTGAGTGTCCCAGGCACCAGCTTTGCTGGAGATGCTGAGGACTGGATTTTGAGAAAGCATCTGAAGTCCTTTGTCACAAAGGGTGGGGAGGTCTGCAGACAAATCAACAGCACCTCCCCTTCACCTCCAATTGACTATGGAAGGGGCTGCTATATATGCCTAGCCAGCTTTCCCCCTTTCTTTTGGGTTGGAAGAACCTGACAAGAGAAACACTGTGTTTTTCTTTCCTCTACCTTCACCATGTCATGTGGCAGAAACTAAGAGGAATCAAGGAGTCAAGTGCCTAAGCTGCCAAACAAATCCTCCTTCAGGTGAGTAGCATATCTCACATCTTGTTATGTAATGGACTGAAATGATAATGATATTGTGGTTTTGTTGGGGAGGCAGAAGGATGTTTTATTAAGGTCTTTCCCCTCTTGTGCATAATCATGCTACAAAGATGTTCTGGGCCTGCTAATATTTTTCTCTCTTGTCCTCATGAGTTGGACCTTGAGCTTGAGCTCATTCCAATTGCTGAATGAGATGCTCTTAAGCCATCCTTACCTTTTTATCCTGATGCCATCCCCAAGCACCCCCAAATTGTATAAAGTCTGCTAGGCTTTTTCCATCGTTTCAAAATCAGGTGATTTGCGGTGATTGAAAACAGAGGCAGTGAAAGTAGGATACCAGTAGGCAGTACAACGGCAAAAATCATGCCAATGTACTTTTCTGTCAGTTGAAGAAACAAGATGAGTCTTTCAGATCAGCTGTGGAAAAAAGCCCTTAGTCACTTATTTCCAGCGTAGCTCTGGATTGTCTCTCCCACTCCCAGCTATTCTTTCCTATCTGTGAAATGGGAATAACAGTGCTTAACTTCATATGTACAGGGCTGAAGTGGGAAGAAAGAGGGCACTTTACATTATTACAGTGTCTTTTCTACCTAGGTATGCTGTCTAACCCTATCCTTAATTATGCCCTCCCCTTCCAATCAATCTCTGCTCTGTTTTAATAATCTTCCAGTGGGGTGTATGAACAGAGCTTAACTTCATTCTTGGAGAATGATGAATTAAAAAAGAAGAAGAAAATTCTGCCTCTTAAAATGACATTTTTTTTTCTCAATGAAAAACAAAACCGATGGAATTTAAATATAGCCCAGTATAAATTAAGTAAATATCACTGCTTAGCTACAACAAAACAAACCCATCTATAGAAATCTCAAATGGGGCAGAAATAGGGCTGCAAGGAAGATTAAATGACAGTGTCTGATTGTGATGGAGATGCTGACAACTAGAATTTGTAGGGATTGTAGGTCTAAGAACATACTTAGATGGATTAGGGTGTTTTAAGTATTAATATTACTTTTTAAAGAAAAAATTGTAAACTCTATCAAGCAATTTGTTAGAGAATCTGGATTTCATTATGACAAGCAGCCCAGAAGGATATGACTATGTTCACAGCAATTGTAATATTTTTAGAATGTAGTTATTAAATAATTAGATTTTCAATAATTTATGTTGGTTTGGGATTATTTCTGACATCCACCTATGATATTTGGTACTACACCTTCTGGTAAAATGGAAAAATGTCATTCTGGATCAAATCAGCCAGAAGAGTCTTCACATATGTTAAGAAATGGTTTATTTTAACCACAGTTTGTTAAATATACCATAATGGCCTAGTGTTGTTTATTTGATTTGATTTATAAAGCTGCTGATCTCACTTAAGTGACTTTAGGCAGCTAACAGTACTATACAATAAATAAAATAAATTCATAAAATACACAATAGAAAAATAGAAAATAAGAATAAAACACACAGCAGTTGGTCATAGAGTAATCTAGCCTATCATCCACACAACCAGGAGATGGGCTTTAAACCAATCTCAGGGCCCCAGGTTTGGCATTAATCCAAGTTTTTAAAACCTTATGAAAGCCAATAAGGACAGGGCCAGTCTATTTCTCAGGGGAATGATGTTTCAAAGGATGGGTGCCATGCCAGAAAAGGTGGGATCTTCTGGGCCCATCAGCTGGCACTTCCTAGCCAGTGGTACCCACCGCATGCTCTTCACGCCAGATTGGGTTGGATGGGCAGAAATGTTTATTTATTTACAATTTTCAGTAATCTCACTTCATGGATCACAAAAACCATCAGACCACCTGTGGCTCCAAGAATAGCAATTTATTCACCCAAGGGCTAGATGGATTAATTGGTAGCTTCACCCCTACGGGTAGTCCTCAACCGATGACCGCAGTTGGTCATCTAAGCGATGCAGCCATTAAGTGAGTCCTACCTGATTATACAAACTTTTTTGCTGCAGTTGTGAAGCAAATCACCACAAGTGAATACGGCTTCTCCCATTGACTCTGCTTTGTTGGACACTGTCTAGGAAGATCTCAAATGGTGATCACGTGACCTAGGGTGCTGCAATCGTCATAAATTGATGCCAGTTTCCAAGAGCCAGAATTTTTATCATGTGTCCATAGAGACACTGGAATGGTCATAAGCATGAGGACTGGTAGTAACTCACTTTTCTTCAGCACCATCATACGTTTGAATGATCGTTAAACGAATGGTCATAAGTCAAGGACAGTATGTATACTGTATTTAAATAAGCTTGATGTTCCTTTTACCATAGTGGCACGTTATATGGAGCTAACCCCTATGGAGACAAACCATTGGACATCCAGGTTCAGAGCTATCTGCTAATAGAAGCTCTCCACTATCTGAGGCACAGCTGGCATTCTCACAGCTGGTATTCTTGAATTTGGGAAGAGATGGCCAAGAAAAACATTATGTCTCCTACATTGAAGCGACCTCATTGTATTGCAGATGAAAGAAATAGCGGAATAAATATAAATATAAAACACAGTTTTCCACGAAGGTGCCTCTTTGGGTTTCCCCACAAGAAGCTTTTTTTTTTTTAGAAAAGAAATGGTGACGAGGCCAAACTGGTGGACTCATGGCAAAATAATATATTTTAACCTGGGTGATCCTACCCTCAAAACTAAGGAGGAATAGAATAGAATAACAGAGTTGGAAGGGACCTTGGAGGTCTTCTAGTCCAACCCCCTGCTGAGGCAGGAAACCCTACACCACTTCAGACAAATGGTTATCCAACATCTTCTTAAAAACTTCCAGTGTTGGAGCATTCACAACTTCTGGAGGCAAGCTGTTCCACTGATTAATTGTTCTAACTGTCAGGAAATTTCTCCTTAGTTCTAAGTTGCTTCTCTCCTTGATTAGTTTCTACCCATTGCTTCTTGTCCTAACCTCAGGTACTTTGGAGAATAGCTTCAATCCCTAGAATAGCTTGACTCCCTGAGTCAAGCTATTGGTGGCATATAAAGCCTTGACTGATGTTTAGTATAAGTCACCAAATCCTGTTTGTAAAGGCAAATCTTCGCCCTGCATATCTATGGAGATTCTCAGTCATCCAGTCTCATCCAAGAAGAGAAATGTCTTCGAGGAAAAACAAAGTCCAGTTGCCTTTTGAAAAAACACCTTTGGGACTTCGCACTACATGCAATTTCAAGATCGTAGTAGAGCACATAATAGGCATGAGGTGGCATTAAAGGAGCTTCAACTTCTTCAGTGAAGTTGGCAGAGCTCCCATTAGCAGACAATTGGCATGGACATATAGTCCGTGCTGCATAAAACCTCTGAAATAATCTGGATAACCACATTAAACATCCATCAGGCAAAGCATAATAAGCGCCCCAGAAATCTTCCATGTCATTTGAAATTCGAAGTGTGCCTGCTCTCTTCCCCTTGATCAAAGTGACAGGCTCCCTCCTCCCACCCCGGCTGTTTTTCTCTGGGTGCATTTGCGCAGCACAATTAATTTAAATCACTGTTCTGGATTGGCATAGTACACCGAACCACCACTTAAATTAAAATAAATTAACCAAAGAAGCTCACAATTATCACCCAGGGCTAGGCACGGGTTTTCCATAATTGGGGTAGCAAAGCAAAGGAAAAGAATCTGAGTATCCCAGTGGTGGGTTCCTACCGGTGCGGTCCACTCTATAGCACTGGTAGCGGCCCGCTGGTGACGTCACAGTACCGGTGCGGTCGGTTGACAGTGCCTGGGCGCCGCCATTTTTTTTAAAAAAAATTAAATGTTTTTTTTTAAAATTCTTCTGCGCATGCCCAGAAGCCGAGCTTCCGGCACTGCGCATGCGCTGCCTTCCTACCCCACAGTGAGTCCAAGCAGGGGAGGATGGCTGAGGGAGCGCGTGAGAAGCTGAAAGAATGGGTGGCAGGAGCTATCTCCATTCCCCTCCCTTCAGCAGCCCGAGAAGCCACGAACACGCGGTGATGATCCTAGGCATTTTCGCACGTTTGAGGCTTCTCGAGCTGCTGAGGGGAGGGGGAATGGGCGGCAGGACCTATCTCAGTTCCCCTCCCTTCAGCAGTCCAAGAAGCCACGCCCACCCAGTCACATGGCCAGCAAGCCATGCCCACCCGGTCACATGGCTGGCAAGCCACACCCACAAAATAAACCACGCCCACAGAGTGGTAGTAAAAAATTAGGAACCCGCCCCTGGAGTACCCCCCCTTTTTAGCAAGAAGTAAAGTGGCAGTGCACTAAACAGAAGAAGAAAGGGTAAGTTATCATCATTAAGCCGCCAGATTGTCAGGTTTGAATGTGGGCTGGAATTAAAAGAAGGGTAGGACCAAAGGAAAGTAGCAAAGTGGCTATGGAATAAAACAAGAGGAAAGGTGCAAGAGACAGATTTGGCAGCTCTTTATAAAATGTTGCCAGGTGGCCCAGCTGACAACCTGATCAATGTTAACTCCATGTGCCAAACCCCATACGTCAAAATATTAAATTTCCAAACTCAAGAATTTTGTTATTGGGTGAGACAAAAAAGTCCACCTGACACTGCATTTTTTCCCCAACAATAACAGGGGTGGGGGGAAGAGACATATCAGAAACTAGGCATGGCCAGCATTTAACATTTGTGGGATTCATCCTTTGCACTTGGGAGCACTGTTCCCTCTAAGGTGCGTGGCCGCGCGGCTGCGCATGTGATGAGAGAATGCCACACGGAAGTTTCTAACTTCCGCCCGGCATTTTCTAATGGGAGAGACCGCGCACCTGCGCGGCCGCGCAGATGAAAAGAGAACGCCGCACGCCGTTTTCAGCTATTACAGGGAACATTGCTTGGGAGATCCATCTTGTTCATGGTGTTGTGGTGGGGGGAGGAATGGGACGGAGAACTCATACGGGCATGATGAACAGGAAAAACAAGAGAGCAGGACTCTGGCACAGTCATAGGAAGCATCAGAATTTCATTTGCTTCCTCTAGATTTGGAAGTTCTTATTTTTATTAAAACTCTCAGGCTTTGTCACAGTTTTCATGGATCTTCTACCTCCATAGAATGGGAGTCTAGGCCATCAGTTTTCAAGATGGGTTGATTAAGATGGCTTTCAAGATAGATGGGTTGAGGGCAGTGTGGTGGATCAGCAATTAAGACGCTGAACTTGTTGGCTGGAAAGTTGACAACCCAGGTTGAAGACCCGCGTTCAAAAGCGGTTCAAAAGCATGTAAATGAGAGTAGATAAATAAATACCACTTCTGTGGAAAGATAACAGCCTCCCCCCTTTTAAAATTATGGTATGGCTGACCTTTCATAACACTGACTCTAGTCTTGCAGAAAGAGCCCTCAATTCTCATCCCCAGCCCCAGGGGTTAGGAGAAGACGATCTCTTTGAGCTGATTTCAGACTTAGCCAGCTGGTTTGATCCGAGGTTTGGCAGTGCTCAACATCTCCCTTTCTCTAAACCAGCGGTGTCAAACTCAATTTCATTGAGGGCCGCACCAGGGTTGTGTTTGACTTTGGGGGGCTGGGGGGCACGGCCAGGGTGGGCGTGGCCAGCTCAATGTCACTTGTGTCAGCGCCTGTGGTGGCCCAAGCACTCTGCCAGAGAAAACGGGTTCCCGACCTCCATTTTTGGCCATGATGGCTTCCTGCAATCCTCTGCCAGTGAAAACAGCTCGCACGCGGCCCTCCTGAACTTCATTTTCACTGGCAGAGTGTTGCAAGAGGCCGTCACAGCTGAAAACGGAGCTCAGGAGCAGGGGTGAAATGCTACCAGTTCGGCCCAGTTCGGGTGTACCGGTAGCGGCAGACACTGGTGGTTTGGAGAAACGTTAGCGGCGGCAGTGTGAGGCTCCGCCCACCCACCTGGATGTCGCCATTTTCTTTTTTAACCCTCTGCACATGCGCAAAGCCTTCTGCACATGCGCAGAGGGTGAAAAAGTGCACGCTTCCCGAATCAGTAGGGAAGGTAAGTAGATTTCACTGCTGCTCAGGAGCCCATTTTCTCTGCAGAGGCACCACGGGCCAGTCCTTCACTGTTTCCAGGATGGTCTCGTGGGCCAGATATAAGCACCCCATGGGCCGGATTCGGCCCGCGGGCCTTGAGTTTGACACCCCTGCTCTAAACATTTCATCAGTGGTGAAGCTCAGCTTAGCTGAGTTAACCACCTAGTGAGCCAGTATGCATTGATAAAGCCCTTTATTTATTATTATTTATTTATTAGTGAGATTTATATACCGCCTCAAAGTGCAAGCACTCTCTAAGCGGTGTACACCATTAAGCAATGTATATTTACATTGCCCCCAACAATCTGGGTCCTCATTTTACCTATCTCGGAAGGATGGATGGCTGAGTCAACCTTGAGCCGGTGAGATTTGAACCGCTGACCTGCGGATCACAGTCAGCTAAAGTGGCCTGCAGTACTGCACTCTAACTGCTGCACCACCTCGGCTCTTCAATAGAGAAGGCTGTTTGGGACTGACTAATCAATATTTCATTTGTGCTGTTTTGTTACCCGTGGCATATAGTGTGCTCTCCCAATTTAGCAAAACAGAACACACAAACAATTTTGATGCAACTGTTTATAAACAAACTGCAAAGCAAGGTGGCTTTTTTTTGTTTTGGTAGTAAATTGAGCTTGAGTCTTCTTAGGGATTTCTCCAATGTTGTACCTTCCAGATGTGTTAGAATTCAAGTCCCATGATGCTCAGCCAGCATGGTAATAATGGGGAATAATGGAACTCCTGATAGAGATAAAGTCAGGGAGGTTTATGTGAGATTTTGAAAAATGAGCCGAATTAAATACTGATTTGAACAGACCTATCAGTTTGGCTGTCTTGCAGCAGTGCCTCCTATAATATGATGATGGGAGCAATCTGAGATGAGATTGTATTATAGCTAACTTAAAAAATGAAAGAGAATTAATCAAAGAAAGAGATGGAGGAAGGGGGAATGATAAGGATGAAGATATTAATTACATTTTTTATCTCTAGTCAAGGGCATGGAGGAAAGGAACGTCTGCACATTTAATAGACTTATGCAGGAATTGGATCAGGAAAGGAAACACAGCTGTCTTTTATTTTGTAGGAAATCTTACAGCAGGGGTGACATTCAAATTTTCCCCCTACCGGTTCTGTGGGCGTGGCTTGCTGGGCATGACCAAGCCAAGCCACACCCACCAAGCCATGCCCACAGAACCAACAGAAAAGTTTGACCAAGTCTTCTAGAGTTCAACCTGGCTGCTTCTCACCTCCTTCTCCTGCTTGCTCTGTGTGTATGAGCCCGAGAAGGAGGAGAGAAGGAGTGAGTGGGCGGGGCAGGGCGGGGCCAGTCAGTGGTGCGATTTACCAGTTCTCTGAACTGTGCATAATCGCCGCCACCGATTCTATAGAACCTGTCCGGACCTGCTGAATTTCACCCCTGTCTTACAGGGTTGTGGGAACTGGTGGAAACAGGAGTCTTTCATGTTATACTGAGATTTTATACATGTGTAAATAAATAATTCATCAAAAGACTCATGAATCTTGAGTTACTTCTTAAGAGAACAGAACTGTAGGACATGACCAGGCTGATCCCAAGAGAGGGGTAGAAACGTTCTAATTCCAGATCTAAGTCCAGCCCACCTTGAATTCCATTGACTCTTATCTGCCGCCTGGATTTCCTGATTTCCTTGGTGCTCAGGGGTGGGTTCCACTTACCTTCCACACCAGTTCGCATTGCGACGTTTTGCGCTCGTGCGCTCTGCGATTAGGCTTTCGTGCATGCTCAGGAGCTGGAATCAGCCCAAAACACAGCTGAAGAGCTGATCAGCTGTGCTTTGGGCAAAGAAACAAAGGTCAGTATTAACCCGGGGGCGGGCGGGAGGACCCTTTTTCGAGCTGCTGAACAAAAAAAAAGATGGCGGTGCGCACGGACTGGTACTGGCCGATCCAGTAACGTGACGTCACCAGCCGATCGCTAACGGTTCGGGCGACCCGGTCTGAACCGGGAGGAACCCACACCTGATGGTGCTTAACATGAACTCTGAGAAGCATCAGAACCTTTGAAATGTTTACTGTTGAAAGTAAGGTGTATTTGTATCACATACAGGTTTTTTTGTAAACATAGGTAAGCATAAGCAGAATAGGATGGAGTTTATCTGTAAAACACAGATAAACTGAAGCAGTAGGGTGTTTTGTATGTAAAGGGGCCCAGAGTTTTCCTATCTCTGACAGTTTTGTTTTGGAAACAAGGCTGGGTATTTCAAACCTGCAAATCCAGCAAGCATTTTAGATGAACATTTATTCAACTGCTGATGCTCCTATTCTTGTCTTTTCCTTCCTTCCTTTATCTCTTTCTCTTTTCCATAGGTTTTCACTCTGTATAAATTGTAGAATGCAGAGACCTTGTCTATTCTGTTGTGGACAGATAGTCCTCGACTTATGGTCACAATTGAGCCCAACATTTCTGTTGCTAAGCGAGACAGTGGTTAAGTGAAAGTTGCTCCATTTAATGCTCTTTCTTGCCACAGTTGATAAGTGAATCACTGCTGTTATTAAGTTGGTAACATGGTTGTTAAATGAATCTAGTTTCCTCATTCACTTTGCTTGTCAGAAGGTCACAAAAGGTGATCACGTGAACCCGGGACATTGCAACCGTCATGAATGTGACTCAATGGCCAAGCATCTGAATTCTGATCACGTGACCATGGGGATGCTGCAATGGTCGTAAATGTGAAAAAGGGTCATAAGTCACTTTTTTCAGTGCCCTTGTAACTTCGAATGGTCACTAAATGAACTGTTGTAAGTCGAGGACTATCTGTACTTCTGTATGGTTTGATATGTATTAATAGTTGTACATCAGTCAGTCAGTCATGCAGTAGTATACTATCTGTGCCAAATGTCCATCATCACTGATTATGGATCGTCTTTGGGATGCCAAAACTTTATACTCCAGAGCAGCTGCAAATATTCACTGATCTTCTGATCCCAAGTGGGGGGATCCAGATCAAATCCAGTAGTCTCCACAGAAGTAAATGTCATTAAATTGAAAGCTACAAAACACACAAGCACAGGAATAGTCCAGCTGCACCAGATGAAAATTCATCTTAGTCCAATATTTATTTATTTATTTATTTATTTATTTATTTATTTATTTATTTATTTATTTATTTATTTATTTATTTATTTATTTATTTATTTATTTAATTTAATTTGTCAAAACTTATACAAGATAACAGGTATGGTATAAACATAAACAAAAGCACAGTAGGTATAGGTAAATTTGGACAATAGAACAGTAGGACAGGGATGGTAGGCACGATGGTGTGCTTATGCACGCCCCTTACAGACCTCTTAGGAATGGGGTGAGGTCAACTGTAGACAGTCTAAGGTTAAAGTTTTTGGGGTTTGAGGAATAAACCACAGAGTCAGGTATGCATTCCAGGCATTGATTACTCTGTTGCTGAAGTCGTATTTTCTGCAGTCGAGTTTTGAGCAGTTTACATTGAGTTTGAATCTATTGTGTGCTTGTGTGTTGTTGCGGTTGAAGCTGAAGTATTTGTTGACAGGTAGGACATTGTGGCAGATGATTTTATGAACTACATTTAGATCAGATCGAAGGCGACGTAGCTCTAAGTTTTCTAAGCCCAAAATTTCAAGTCTGGTGGAATAAGGTATTCTGTTGTGAGCAGTGGAGTGGAGGACTCTTCTTGTGAAATATTTCTGGACTCTTCCACCCAAGGGTTACACAGAGTCTTTAAAACAGCCCTTCTCCAAGGAATTTAAACAATCCCCTTTTAAGCCACCCACGTTTGTGGCCATCACACTTATCCCATCATATCTTATGACAGTGAATCCCTTGAGTTAATTATTTGCTATATCTGCTCTAAATCTCTTTTCAATTACCTTCACTTGATGCCACTTAATCTAAAGTTTTGAGAGTAGAAATACTTCTTCCTGTCTACTTATCATGTCTTGTATGAGTTTATACATCTCAATCATATACCGTATTTTTCGGAGTATAGGACGCACCTTTTTACTCCCAAAAAGGGGGTCAAAAAGTGGGTGCGTCTTATACACCGAATGCAGCCCCCACCCCCCAGCCCCCACCCTTCGGAGGTTTTCCCCGCCGCCCGCCGCTGCTGCCGCCACCGCCGCTTGCCCCCCCGCTGCTTGCCCCCGCCGTCCCCGCTGTTGCTTGCCGCCGCCACCACCGCTGCTTGCCCCCGCCACCCATTCCTGAGAAGCATTACATCTAGCACCCCAGTCCTTTCGAGGTGCCACCGCTCCGCTTCGATCCCCACCGCTGCCCGCTTGCGAGCGAGCGGGCGTGCGAGCAGGCGAGGCGCGGCGGCAGGCAGGTGTCTTGGAAGCGCCGAGGGCAGCACGCGTGTCTGGGATGCCCCTCTCTGCTTTCCGCTTAGGCGACGGCAGCGGGCGCAGCGAGTCCCGTCCTCACGCGCATCCCCGGCGCTTGCTGTGGCGACGCTGTTTTCTCCGAGACCTTTGTCTACTGCTCCTTCTCTGAGACAAAGGTCTCGGAGAAAACAGGGTCGCCACAGCAAGCGCCGGGGACGCGCGTGGGGATGGGACTCGCTGCGCCCGCTGCAGCCGCCTAAGCGGAAAGCACAGAGAGGGGCATCCCGGACGCGCGTGCTGCCCTCGGCGCTTCCAAAACACCTGCCTGCCGCCGCGCCTCGCCTGCTTCCTCAGCTGCTCTTCTCTAGCGAGCGCTCTTTGGCCGGGAAAACCAGGAGCCACCGCTTTCGCCGCAGATCTGCTCAGCTCAAGTCGGCCCTTGAACTTCAGGAGGGAACTGGCTGCAAGACCGGGAGGACTTGTGGACTTCAACTCTAGCTAGCATGACTGGAGGAGGAATTCTGGGAGTTGAAGTCCACAAGTCTTAAACTTGCCAAGGGGGTGCAAGGGTCTTCAAACTTGTGGACTTCAACTGCCAGAATTCCTCCTCCAGTCATGCTAGCTCAGGAATTGGAGTTGAAGTCCACAAGTCTTAAAGCTGTCAAGTTTGAAGACCCCTGGGTTAGGAGTTAGGGGTGCAAGGGTCTTCAAACTTGGCAAGACTTTTTACAACCATGTACACTTTTTACAAACTTCAAACTTGACAGCTTTAAGACTTGTGGACTTCAACTCCCATTCCTGAGCTAGCATGACTGGAGGAGGAATTCTGGGAGTTGAAGTCCACAAAGCTGTCAAGTTTGAAGTTTGTAAAAAGTGTACATGGTTGTAAAAAGTATACATAGTTGTAGAAAGTATTCTGCTATACTGTTATTTTATTAAATAATATATTACTACACCATTTGGTTCAGAATACTTTTTTCCTTGTTTTCCTCCTCTAAAAATCTAGGTGCGTCCTATACTCCGGTGCGTCCTATACTCCGAAAAATACGGTACTCCCCTTATTAGACTTTTTTTTCCTAAATAAGAGTCCTAATGTTCTAGTCTGTTCTTCTTTAAAAAGGATTAGAACACTTTTCAGATTGGATTCAGATTGTTTTGGTTGCCCTCTTTATGCTTCTTATGTCTATTAATACCTGCCACTTCCCCCAACATTAGGCAAGCAAGTGGGAGTGGATGTTGAAGTCTGAATTGATAAAGCTTTGATATTCTTCAGTAACATCTCAGAATGTTCAGTGCATGCATGCAAAATATATAATCTAAAGATCAAAGACCAGTTTCTCAATGAATTCTTCTATGTGCCTTGCACAGGATGGAGAATAAAGCCATGTATCTGCACACTTTGGGTGAAAGAGAGAATGGATCCATCCTTGAAGAGCCATTTGATGGAAAGAACCTCTCAAAGCTGAACCTCTGTGATGACGGTAAGTCCCAGGAAGCAGTTCTGAGATTCAAAGAGCATTACATCAAGAATCAAAGGAGCAATGATGAGGTGTAGACCAGGAGTGCTAATTTATGCAAATTCTCAATTGCACCACTTGAACCAATTCCTGATTAAAGATTGAGAATCCCCGCTTTGTCAAATTTCCAGCACTGTTCTCAGCTCAGAGAAATATTGTTCGCCATGCAATGTGTATTTGGGGAGATAAATCGCATTTTAAAATGCATTTTGGGGCAGATTGGAAACAGAGGACAGAAAAGTGGCTTCATGAACTGAACATGCACATTGTGATATAATACAAAACCAGGCTGAGCAATATGTGAACAAGTTCAGACACATCAGAGCTCCGTTCCCAAGTGTAACTCGATAGAGGACTATTTTGAAGTAACAGTGAAAGTTACTGTTACTACAGTGAAAACAAACTCAAATTCATTGAGGGCCGCATCAGGGCTGTGGTTGACCTCAGCGGGCTGGGCAGGCATGGCTGACTGGGTGGGTGTGTCCAACTCGGTGGGTGTGGACTGCTTGACACCACTCCCCAAACTGCTGGCATGTTTCCTCTTCTCACTGGGTAGCCCAGCCCGAAGCCATGCTAGCCCGATGTTTCCTCTTCGCATTCGGTAGACCGGGCTGAAGTGATGCAGGCCAGCCCCTTACATTTTCCAGGACAGCCCAGAGGCTGGATCCGACCACATCGCAGGCTGGATCCGGCCCGTGGGCCTTGTGTTTGACATCCCTGTGGCAGGGGCGGGTTGCTCGCTTACCGGTGCCGGTGCGCTGCGCGCGCATCTCCATGTTTTGGGCGCATGCATGCGCTCACTACACGCGCGTGCCCCCTCACGTGATTTTGCTTCCGCACATGCGCAGAAGCAAAATCGCCCAAAAATTCTCAGAAAAAGATGGCGACGGACCTGCAAAGATGGCTCCAGAGCGGTCACTCGCAAATTGCGCAATCGGCCACTCCCTACCGGAGCTATGCACTGGACAGCTCCGGCAGGAACCCACCACTGCCCTGTGGTAGATGAATGTACTATGGGATCCTATCATCTGAGCACTAAATCTAGACCAGTCATATAACTGCTGAGGCAGATGGTACGTAATCCAACATAAGTGGAGGATGCTAGGTCACTGTGAGTCAGACATTAGTTTGTGTCGTTCAATATTTTCTTCTTCCATACCAAGTCTGAATTTTGATTCACTAAAAATTAATTATTTTGGCATTGGATTGAGGTATTTTTATTTGACCAAGCATTTTCATGATTGTATTGTTTCGGTTAGTTTGCAGTTTTCATTGCTTGCAGCCTCTTGTTTCTGTATTTGTTTCCAGTTTTATAGTATGGTATGTATGAATTTGGATACCAGGATATATTATTCCTAAATGTCAGTAAATAAACATTAAGAAATTCCAGGGACTGAACATAAGCATTTAGCATGCAAATCTAATTAATTTAATACTGGAGTACAACCCTTCCTTACACCACAGGTATACATACTTGCCCGTGTACAATGAGGTTTAAGTGGCCATTGTGCAAATTTGCCTTTGACACAGCAAGCCACCTTGTAATGAGACCTTTTTAAAAAAACTTCTTGTTAAGTAGCACAGATTTCCATCCTTGTATCAATGAGTGGGACTGATTTTCCCATCAGCACATTTGAGGTTTAGTTCCATCACTGGATGCTTTCAAGAAGAGACTGGACAGCCAGCTTTGCCTTCGGAAATCATGGGCCCTCCATCACTGGAGGTTTTTAAGAAGAGACTAGACAGTCACTTATCTGAAATGGCATAGGTTCTCCTGCCTGAGCAGGGGGCTGGATTAGAAGACCTCCAAGGTCCCTACCTATTCTATTCTATTCTATTCTATTCTATTCTATTCTATTCTATTCTATTCTATTCTATTCTATTCTGTCTGAAATGGTATAGGGTCTCCTGCTTGAGCTGGGAGTTGGACTAGATGACCTCTAAGGTCCCAATTCTGTTATTCTATGTTTTTTTCTATGTTTTAATAGATGACACCTTATTCAGGACAACAAAAATCCCAAAAGAATTTCACTGAGTTTATGAATGGGAAATAAAAGGAAAATATTAAGTGATGCATAATGGAAAAACAAGTACACATTGTCAAGATTGTAATACATTTCTGAAACGGGTGAAACAAATATCTGGGGTAGTGGGACATTTGTGTCACAGAAACATTTACAATAAAAGACAGAGAAAATGAGCAAAAATGCATGTTAGAAATTATAATATAAAATGCCTGGTAATCTTACACAGTAGACCATATCAAGACACTGCGTAAAAATAAAACCTCTTTGTCTAGACTCTAGAACAGTGTTGGCGAACCTATGGCACGGGTGCCACAGGTGGCACGCGGAGCCATATCTGCCGGCACGCGAGCCGTTGCCCTAGCTCAGCTCCAGAGCGCATGTGTGTGCACGCCAGCTGATTTTTGGCTCGCGCGGAGGCTCTGGGAGGACGATTTTGGCCTCCAGAGGGCTCCGGGGTGGCGGGGGGGAGCGTTTTTTGCCCTCCCCAAGCTCCAAGAGAGCCTCTGGAGCCTGGGGAGGGCAAAAAATGGGCCTACTGGGCCCACTGGAAGTCGGGAAATGGGGGAGTGGGGGGGTCATGCACGCATGCACAAGGGGGTGGGGCAAGTGGGGGGCTTTGAATTATAGGTGTGGGCACGCACGAGCGTGCGATAGCCCCTGCACGCACTATTTTGGCACCCGAGGGAAAAAAGGTTCGCCATCACTGCTCTAGAATGATTACAGAAATTGAAACCTGGAAGTTTCAATTCCTGTGAATTAGGAGCATGCCCAATCTAAACCAGTCATTTAGCGATAAGACATTTTCAAAAATTTCCAACTTTGTATGGATTTAAGCCATGTTTGTCTGTTTGTTGCCTTAGTAGTGGATCTCCCTCCCTCCCTCCCCCCTCTCTCTCCAAAGATTATTCTTTCTATTCTCTACAACAATCAACAACTTTTTCAGACCTCTGAAAAAAGCTAAACCATGAAACCATTTTACTGCTGCTGGCAGATTGGGAATATGTCTAAGCAGGGGGTTGGACTAGAAGACCTCCAAAGTCCCTTCCAACTATTCTGTTCTGTTCTGTTCTGTTCTATGCTATGCTATGCTATGGTATTTCTATTTCTATTCTATTCTATTCTATTCTATTCTATTCTATTCTATTCTATTCTATTCTATTCTATTCTATTCTATTCTATTCTATTCTATTCTATTCTATTCTATTCTATTCTATCCCTTCCATTTTAATCATTTCTAAGCCATCTGTTTTTCAAGAAACAGAGAACAAACTGAAGTCAAGCAAGGTGCAGCCAAATTTTCAGTCATTGGAGCTTTCATACAGTCCTATAATCAACTTTAATATATTCAGGTCCCTTGCTGGGTTTCCTTGGTGTTCTAACCCATAATGGATTTTGACAAATCACAATTTAGCTCCATGTGTGAATCTTGTTACTAAATTAGATGACTGGAATAGGTCACTCAGAGATCATGGGCTACTTCCTAAAATTAGTGAAACTAATTTCCAAGTGCAGGGAATTTTGAATTTCGCTATTCCTCAAGAATTTGAGCAATAAATGAAGTAGGGAACAATGAGGACACCTTCAAAGGGTGTCACTTCTCAGCAACGAAGTGTGAGGAAAATTGTGTGGAGTGTCCAAACTGCGGGTCTTGCATTGGGTAGCTCTGACCTAAACCATCTGGACTTCTTTAGCTTAAGACCAAGACAATTAAGTTACTTTTATGACTACAAGAGTGATGTACTGTCTGTTGGCACATTCTAGTGTGGACTCTGGAAAGTACCACTTTGACACGAGCAATTTACCACAGCCGAAATTTGTCACACATGTTAAGGTTTGTCTCGCTAATAACACTGTACTTGTTAAAAACAATTTTTGTAATTGTGGTTTTTCTGAAAAATAAAAACCAGAAACTTGACATTCTCTTTTGATCTTGATTAGAGCTGTTCGAAACTTTTAATTGAGGACATTTTGAAATAGAGAAGTGAGCTTAAATTTTTTTGTGATGTGAAAACACTGAAATTTACACGATTCACTTTTTTCCTACTCTTTCTAACAAGTGCAACATTTTTTGCTGTGATCCTAGCTAATTACAGTTCCTACAGTCTGTACAGCGCATCCCTATGCCACGTAGTCTACCAGATTTGGCTATGTAGTGACTTTAATTATAAGGAAAGCCAGGGCTTTGGAAGTGTAAATTAGGAGTGAGGAGAAAATAGGCTGATGTAAGAACAAATAGCCTGCTTCAGTAACAGACAATCTTTTTCCTTATTGTGTTTTTATTGGAACATATTAAGTAATTAAAAATGATGGTTATCAGAGTTCAAAGTCCTACATGATTCAGTGGCTGTTTCCATAATCTGGAATTCCTTGTCCAGTATGCTGATCTGATGATTTTCTAGCAAGAGGCAAAGACATGAACCACATTGTCTGATGTGCATTTGTGGGCTCAGGACAAGGCACGAAGGCCACACAGCCAGCTGAGAGTTCAAACTCCCCTTTAATGCTCCAAATTTCCTTCAAATGCTCCCACGTTCTTGGCAAGTCCCAGAGCAAAGCGCCCGTGCACACACATGGCAGCCTCTGACTGCATGCAGTCCAGCAAAGCAAAGGAACAAGGAAATGAGTCCATGAAGCAAGGAACAAACAATGAGTCCACAAAGCAAGGAAGAAGCACTGACAAATGCTCCTCCCCACAGTGTCTCCTTAAATCTCAGTCCCCTTGGATCTCAGGTGTGCCTTGTGAAAAGGGGTGGGGCGTTCTCCTCCCAAGTTGTCAGGTTGGCCTGTGCTGTTCCTGCCTTCTCTCCACTCTCCATGCTCAGGGACCAGGAGGGGCTGGTCCTTGCTCATCGCCTGAGCGCCATCACTCCTCATTTCCACTGCTTGCCCTCTCTCGGTCATCCTGCCCCTGTTTCTCCTGCTAACAAGCTGTCCCAATCCTGAGGGGTCCTGGGCTGCCTTGTCCTGCTCCTCCTCACATTCCTCTGAAGCCAACGAAGCTGCCCCCCTCGATCTCCGTGGGCTCCATCTCTGGCTTGTCCTCCTCCGCAGATTCAGGCTCTGATGGGGGCATGGCACTTTGGTTTTCCCGGTTGTTTTAAACTGAACTCGATAGCTTTCATTTTATGTGTTAGATTATGTTGATATCACTGTTGCAATCTAAGTACCATTTGATGAAACATGATATATATTAAAAAAAACCCATTAAAAACATGATATATATTTAAAAAAAACATAAAAATTATCTGACTTTTTATATTATTTCTTTGTATGCTACAGATTATGCTCAGTTATGTCCACAAACCAGACCTAATAATCTCCCTAGATCAGAAAAAATCCAGATAGGTTGCCATGTTGCTTCTGATCCTGGATCACGCAACACACAAACTATGAAAGGCTTTGCCATATACTTTGATGGTTTGTTGGATTTACCTAACAAAAAATAAGAAGTCCAATTCCTCTTTACTTTCCACTGGAAAATTAGGTTAGGTGTGCTGTAATTGTTCTCTTGATCTTCATTTCTCCACTGTGGAAGGAGAGAAAGGGATAAGTTTGGTTTTTTTTTGAAAAAAAGAAGTCATATGTGCCATTAAATTGGGTGTGGGTGGGTGTGGGTTGAATAGCACCACTATACCAATATCTGGTTATATATTCAGGTTTGGATTTGAAAGGATACTGGGCAAATGAGAGATTTCTTCCTCACAGAGATCATATATCCATGTTGAAATTTATATAAGAGACCATCTAGGGTCTGCTTCTGTTCCAGAATGGGAACAATAGGTTCCAATTTCCATCATGCTCCCTAAGGGCCTGGTATAAGTATTAATATCAGAAAAACAGATTGTAATTTTCCTCATTATGAAATCTTAGCTCCATCTGTTTGGCCAGTGACAAGACGAAAGCCACAAGTTGACAATAAAACTATGCCAGTAATTAAAGACATATTGAATCAGAGAGGAGAGAGAGGCAAGAATGCTATATCATAGCTTAATCACTCCTTAAGAAATCCCTTGTTTTTTTTCTCCAGAGACAATTTGGATATTAAAAATAATTATCTTAGTGATTTATTATAGTATTTTGGAATAAACTATGAGTAACATGTCTTTAATTCACTGGGATATGCCAGTATGTGAAAACATAGCTTGGTTCAGGGTAGTAGGTCAGTTTGAAGCTGTCATTTACCATTAGTTTTTGAATTGTAATTATGGTTTAGCATGAAGAAAGGGTAAGGTGACCAGATTTTAATATTTGTAAAGCGGGACACCATTGATGGGGGGGGGGGTTTCTAGGAGAGCAAGACGGGAGGGGTCTGTCTCTCTTATCCTGCAGCTTTGTGCACCCCCCAAACACCCCCCCTTCATCACAGCCAGGGGTGGGTTCCTATCGGTGCGGTCTTGCCTGTTCGTCGCCGCAGAGCTGAAGAAGCTGGTGGCATTCGCGGCGCAGGGCTTCCCCCGCCCGCTTCCCCCGCCTGCTGGGACGCCGCCATTTGCATTCTTTTGCCCTCTGCGCATGCGCAAAGCGTTCTGCTTGCGCAGAGGGCAAAGAACGCAAATGGCAGTGTCCTGGCAGCCGGGGAAAGCGGGCGGGGGAAGCCCCACACCGCGAACGCCACCAGCTTCTTCGGCTCTGTGGCGATGAACAGGCAAGACCGCCGCTGCCCCTCTCACTGCCCTCCCTCCCTGCCTGGCAGGAGGAGGCAGGCGAGGCAGGAGGCAGAGGGGTGTGCAGGGCAAATTCAAATTAAAAAAGCAGGAATTTTTTGAAACGCCGCAGGACAAATTATTAAAAAACGGGACTGTCCCGCCAAAAGCGGGACGTTTGGTCACCTTAGTTTAGCATGAAGAAAGGGGCAACTTGGGGACATTAAAAAAAGTCAGGATACTGGCTGAAACTGCACAGTTGAACCAATTTGCCCTTTTTACATGTGTACCATCCAAAATGGAATAGAACTTTGATTTTTGATCTCCACTGCAGCCATCATCATGAAGGAGAACGGGGCACATACTTTATTTGCAGTTACCTAACTTATTTTGGTTTTGGGGAAGAGGGCTGTCCTTCCCAAACTGCTACCAAACCACAGATACACATAGTGTAACTAAGTATGGGGGGGAAGAAGGGGGAGGGCCAATGGCCAAACAAGCCATGCAGACTTTGCTCATTTACAAAACTGATTCTAGGTTTCTTCCAGATTATTAAGCCATTGTTAAAACCAATTGTGACTTCGGCCTGTTTCTACTTGCACCTAGCCCTGTCACAAACTTGGCCTATGAACTCTTTGCCAAGCCTATAAGTGAAATAGTCCAAAGTTGTTCTTTGCTGCACTGCCATTACCATATTTTTTTTCTTTTTACAACCCTTTAATCCCTTTATTCGGGGTGGAGTCAGGACAACTGAATGGAGCTGAGCATTTACTGACTGGATGCCCTTCCTGACGCCTATGTGGAGTGCACAGCAGATATTTTCTCTTTGCGCCCTGATAGTGAAACATCTGCCACTATTTTGGATTGAAGTCAGAACCTTCCAAGTGGAAGGCAAGCATCTTCACTTCTAGGCCACCGCACCACTCATTGCCATTACCATAATGCTATCTCCATTATTCCAAAGATAGCCAGTTTAATGTATTGTAGTGGTTTAGGCACCAGGCTAGAAATTGGGAAACCAAGAGTTCTAGTACAAGCGGTATAGAATTTATATACGTATAAATATTATATATTTAATAATAATAGTATAAAATTATAAATAAATATAAAACCAAGCAATCATCTGGCAGATAATTTATAATTTTATTGATGATGTGAATAAGGAGGCAGAATATTTCTAGGAGGCCAGTGTATGCTGTATCCAAGACTGTATGCCCATGATATCATGCAGATTTGAATTGTTATCTAATTCTCCACATCTTTGGTCATTTAATTTGCATTTATACTGCTATGTTCTGCTCAGTTCTGTAACAATGCAATGAATTAAAAAACAAATACAAAATAATGATTCCACAACAGACAACCCAGCATATTAAAATGCTTTAGCAAATAAAATCCTTTTGATCTGGCACTGAAAAAAAGAGATTGAATGGAATCAACCATACTGCCTTCAGGTGGTGTGTGTGTGTGTGTGTGTGTGTGTGTGTGTGTGTGTGTGTGTGTGTGTGTGTGTGTGTATTTCAGCACTGGGATATAAAAATACCCTTCCCCACCAAAGTACCTCCTCCCCTTTTTGCAAATATGTCCTTCCCCAAATAATGGAATTTAGAAATAGGGTAGTCTGTATTGCTTTGAAAAGTAATAGAGGTTCTGCAACAGTGAACTATCCGGACTATCCCCACTCTACTGGCCTTCCGCAAAGCCGTAAAAACATGGTTCTTCCGGCAGGCGGGGTGAAGAAGATCGGATTCCCCCTGACTGAATGGTTTTAAAATGATGTTATGTTTTAATTGTCATTTTTTATTGTATTGTTCTTATTCCTATTGTACGCCGCCCTGAGTCCTACGGGATTGGGTGGCCTATAAGAACTTTTAATTAAATTAAATTAAATTAAACTAGTTCAGTCTGTGTTTTCACTTTGATACAAAAATAAAACTGCTGTCATCTGACTTAAAATTGTATGGATTGTGTACAGAGGAACCATTCTATTAGATCAGAGAATTGGAAAGTATAAAACCTAATATCCTTTTCTATGGGGCAGGGAAGGTTCAGGAAATAGCAGGACACTTAGCTTCCTTATTGAGAAATCCCTATTCCTTATTGAGAAAAATCATTATGAGTTTTCAGATAGAATAGAATAGAATTCTTTATTGGCCAAGTGTGATTGGACACACAAGGAGTTTGTCTTTGGTGCATATGCTCTCAGTGTACATAAAAAGACAAGATACATTTGTCAAGAATCATAAGGTACTGTACAACACTTAATGATAGTCATAGGGTACAAATAAGCAATCAAATCATACTGGGAAACAATCAATATAAATCGTAAGGATACAAGCAACAAAGTTACAGTCATACAGTCATAAGTGGGAGGAGATGGGTGATAGGAACGATGAGAAGATTAATAGTAATAGTAATGCAGACTTAGTGAATAGTTTGACAGTGTTGAGGGAATTATTTGTTTAGTAGAGTGATGGCTTTTACAATTTAATTGAACTGAATTAATTAAATACAAATTTAATTTAATTGGTATATGAAATCAGGAATCCTCAAATGGCTCCATTCTGCTTGTGAATGAATGAATGAATATTATGACCTTTGGCCAATCAGTGAATACATCAACTCTCACAGCTTCTGAATATGTAAGTTTGGAATATCTAATGATTGTTATGCTATGCCAATGTTTCTATCTTCTCAAAAGGGTCTGTCCTCCATATTTTCCTGTTACACATCTTTTCTGCCTGGTTGTCTGTCTCCTCACATTTCAGTTTGAAAAAAGATGCTGCAAAAAGGATAACCTAATTATGTCTTTCTTTGAGATTGAATTGAAACTTACTGGCAACCAACATAGCTCATGTACCAAAAGTGTGGCAGAGGTGTATTAGGTATTACATCCATCACTAATTTAATTTAATTTAATTTAATTTAATTTAATTTAATTTAATGGATTTCTATGCCGCCCAATCCCTGGGGACTAGTCACTCCACTATATTTTGGACCATTTTGAGCTTTTGAATGGTCTTCAAGGTTAGCATCTTGAAATATTGACATAGTCCACACATGAATTGTCCAAGATATAGATGACCTCCTGAATGCGCAAAATTGACACAAGAGATGAATTTATACAAAGGCCTTTGTGACCACAGCTGCCACCTGCTCTTCAGGAAGGAACAGGCATCCAAGAAGACTTTCAAATTACACACCAGTCCTATCTGGGAAAGTATAGTACTATTCACAACTAAAGATGGAGAGTTCCTGTACTATAAATCCATGCACTTACATCCACAGCTTCTTAGGGTCAAGGCTATTCTTCCCCATCCGCCCCCCAACAAACTCTAGGCCCGTGATGGCGAACCTATGGCACGGGTGCCACAAGTGGCACGCGGAGCCATATCGGTGGGCACGCGAGCTCAGGTCCGGTGCGCATGTGCGCACTGGCCGGCTGATTTTCAGGCCTTCTGGGCCCACTGGGAGTCAGGAAACAGGTTGTTTCCAGCCTCCAGAGGGGGTGGGGAAGACCGTTTTCGCCCTCCCCAGGCTCCTAGAAACGCTCTAAAGCCTGGGGAGAGCAAAAAATGGGCGTGCCATTGCATGCTGGGAGTGGGGGGGTCATGCGTGCATGTGCGGGGGTGCATGGAATTATGGGTGTGGGCGCGCACACATGTGATCCCCCGCATCCCCCCCCCCTTTTTGGCACGCGAACCAAAAAAGGTTCGCCATCACTGCTCTAGGCACTGGAACAAGACCTTGGCAGCATCACTTGTACAGACTAGGGATGAGAAACAGTTCAACTGATGATGGACGTTACTGATATAAGACCCCATCTTGAAGGATGATCTCACCAGTGGTTTCACGTAGATGTTAAACAGGAAGGGTAACATGATGAGCCTTGTGGCACCTTGTAAATCTAGGCGTTAGTGTTTGGTGCATATAATTTCGTTTCCTGCAGCTGCACTCATGTGATAATTCTTGAGATTTAATTCTATTCTGTTTAAGAATTTGAGAAATTTTAGGCCTGGAGGTTGCTTCTTTCAGGAAAATCTCACCAAACAGCTACTGTACTAAGCATACCAGACCTATCATATATTTCTTTCTGCTTTGTTCCTAAAAAGCCCTTTTGGAGGGGAGAATCCCCCTTGTATTACATTCTTTCTTAGGCCAGGTTTCTCAATCTTGGTAACTTTAAGATGGGTGGACTTCATCTTCCAGAATTCCCCAGACAGCATCTTAAAGTTGCTGGGACGTCCCCATTACAGCACAATCCCATATGTTTTTAGAAACAGGCAGCAGTATCTAGGTCAGAAAGAGACCTCAAAGTTGCCAAATGAGGTGAAAATTTGCCTTTTGGGAGACTCTCCCATTTATTCTGAGAAAGCCAGAGCAGCAGCTGCAATGGTGAATTTATGTGAGGAAAAAACCCCTTCTGGGATGTAGCCAACAAGTCCCACTTAATTTTCAATCTGTTCAAACCAATGTTAAATTCAAATTAGGGCATGGAAGAAAATCCAAATGTCTGTGAAAATCTTCAACAGAGTAAAACCTATTAACTCGGCTTTCTTCCAGTCTAGAAACTTCTATTCCAAAATAACATGTCAATCCAAAGGACAAATGCTATAGTTTCATTTCTAGGGCTTTGTTCCCACATCACAAAAAACCAGGCAAGTTAGAAATCAAACAGACAAATTTGCATAATTTGGTTAAGGTTGCTCTTGGTTTATTTTTATCCATTTTAAAATCTGCTTTTGATTTAGTGTGCAATCCTTCCTTTCTGACATTCTTCCACTATGCCACCTGAAATGGGTTATGGTTTCAGATTCAGTCAGAAGGACAGAAAAAGTCTGTTTCCCAAAGGAAAAACCATCAGTGTATCCAACAGTATTGATGTCAATGAAGCAATTGCATGTTGCATATCTACTTCAGGGATAGGTGTTGCTAAAGATAATGCAGGAATCATAGTTATATCTGCAATCACATCAGACACAGCTTGTTTTTATACCTCTGTTCTCTTCAGCTGGTCAACATGGCATCTCCAAATCTCATCAGGAGCAATATTTACGGAATAAGAAAGCTATAACACGGCTGTGGGATTCACAACTACTTGAATGTTTTAATCACATTTTTGTAAGCTTTGTGTTACAGATGTGACTGCAGTGCATGATAAGAAGGGGCGTGCATAAGTGCACCACTGTGCCTACCGTCCCTGTCCTACTGTTCTGTTGTCCTCTTTTATCATTACTTTTTACTTATGTTTATACAAACTACTACTATCCTATACATGTTTGACAAATAACTAACTAACTAACTAACTAACTAACTAACTAACTAACTAACTAACTAACTAACTAACTAACTAAATAAATAAATAAATAAATAAATAAATAAATAAATAAATAAAAATAAGTTCAAAAACTCACTTCTACTAGGTCAGTGATGGCGAACCTTTTTCCCCTCGGGTGCCAAAAGTGCGTGTGTGCATGCTATCACGCACGTGCGAGTGCCCACACCCATAATTCAATGCCTGGGGATGGTGAAAACGGCCTCCCCAGCCCCCGCAGAGGCCCTCTGGAGGCCAGAAACGGCCTGTTTCCTGACTTCCGGTGGGCCCAGTAGGCCCGCTTTTTGCCCTCCCTAGTCTCCAGAGGCTTCCCTGGAGCCTGGGGAGGACGGAAACGTCCCCCAGAGGCCCTCTGGAAACCTAAAATGCCCTCCCAGAGCCTCTACGCCAGCCGAAAATCAGCTGGCCGGCGCACAGATACGTACTGGAGCTGAGCTAAGGCAAAGGCTCGCGTGCCGGCAGATATGGCTTCGCGTGCCACCTGTGGCACGCGTGCCATAGGTTCGACATCACTGTACTAGGTTGTGATCCAGTATCTAATCCAGTGTTTCCCAACCTTGCCAACTTTAAGATGCATGGACTTAAACTTTCAGAATTCTCCACCAAACTCTGGCTAGGGAATTCTGGGAATTGAAGTCCGTGCATCTTTAAATTGCCAAGATTGGGAAATTATTGTATGCTAATCTATAATAACACCTTGTGTTTTACAGATGGATCCATCATTTTCTCTGGTGACTGTGTTGCCATCAAAATATCCCTGGGTGTCTGGACAGCCCTACAATGCTTGTTCAATGGCTCTGTGCCAAATACTGAATTGTTATAACATTAAGATTCCTTATAATGATATAATGCTTTATAGCTTTTTATGATAATGAAGACCTCAGAATTCCCTCCCCCTTTCCATTTAGCAATAGCAATATTACTTAGACTAGTTGTGACCACAATTGAGCCCAAAGTGAAACATTTATTAAGTGAGTTTATGACTTTTCTTGCCATACTTATTAAGTGGATCACTGCAATTGTTAAGTTAGTAACATGGTTGTTAAGTGAATCTGGATTCCCCATTGACTTTGCTTGTCGGAAGCTCGCAAAAGCTGATCACATGACGCCGGGACACTGCAACCGTTATAAATATGAACCAGTTGCCAAGCACCTTAATTTTGATTATGTGAACACGAGGATGGTGCAATGGTTGTAAGTATGAAAATGGTCACTTTTTTCAGTGCCATTGTAACTTTGTACGGTCACTAAATGAACTGTTGTTTAGTCGAGGACTACCTGTATAGCACCACATAGTGCTTTAAGTAAATCTGGGCTAGATCTATTTTATTGGAATGCTTTCCTCCAGTAAGGTTAACAAAACTGTCTTCGGTTCTATAATAGTGGATTAAAAATAACTTTAAGATAATCTCAGCCCTGGAAAATTTTATTGTACAACACAGGTGTCGCCTGCTGGCTCCAATCAACTTTTAAAATAATTTATTTTATTTTATTTTTATTTATTTATTTGTCAAAGCGTGTACAAGATAACAGGTATGGTATAAACATAAACAAAAGCAAAGTAGATATAGGTAAATTTGGACAATAGGACAGAAGGACAGGGACGGTAGGCACAATGGTGCGCTTATGCACGCCCTTTACAGACCTCTTAGGAATCGGGTGAGGTCGACTGTAGACAGTCTAAGGTTAAAGTTTTTGGGGTTTGGGGAAGAAACCACAGAGTCAGGTAGTGCATTCCAGGCATTGATCACTCTGTTGCTGAAGTCGTATTTTCTGCAGTCGAGTTTCGAGCGGTTTACATTGAGTTTGAATCTATTGTGTGCTCGTGTGTTGTTGCGGTTGAAGCTGAAGTATTCATTGACAGGAAGGACATTGTGGCAGATGATTTTATGAACTACATTTAGATCAGATCGAAGGCGACGTAGCTCTAAGTTGTCTAAGCCCAAAATTTCAAGTCTGATGGAATAAGGTATTCTGTTGCGAGCAGAGGAGTGAAGGACTCTTCTTGTGAAATATTTCTGGACTCTCTCAATTGTATTAATGTCCGATATGCAGTGCAGGTTCCAGACAGGTGAGCTGTATTCGGGACTGCATTTTGCCTCATACTTCCCTTCAACCGGTTAGGGCCCACAGAGTGGGTCTCCTCCAGGTCCCGTCAACCAAACAATGTCGGCTAGAGGGCCCTAGGGGAAGGGCCTTCTCTGTGGGGGGCCCCGTGCTCTGGAACCAACTTCCCCCAGAGACCCGAACCATCCCCACCCTGCTGGCCTTCCAAAAAGCCGTCAAGACATGGCTCTTCCTGCAGGCAGGGGGAGGAGACTAGCTCCATCTGAGCTCCCCCCCAGTATGACTGATGGTGAATCATTTTTTAACGTTTTGTATATGTTTTAACTGATGTTTTAATCGTGGTTTATTATTAGTGTTCTCATAAAATTGTTGTATGCCGCCCTGAGTCCTTCGGAAGTAGGGCGGCCTAGAAGAACCCAATAATAAATAAATAAATAAATAAATAAATAAATAGATTGGTCTGGCAAATGTTTTGTATGCTCTGCTTAGCAGTTTGTCCCAGCTTCCTTCAATCCACTTCCGTTTCTATCTTTTTTTGAATATGATGTATGGTCACTCATTGCGAAAATTGGATGTGGCATTTTCCTGTGATACCCTTTTACCTTGAATGTGTCAATGCCTTCTCTTGGAATATCTGCCCCAGGCTCTTCTCTCTTTCAGAAGAGTCTGAAGGCCAGGCTCTGCCAACTCGCATGGGCGTCACTGAGAAGCAAGCAAATTTGGGGTTGGTTAGCGCCTTGACGGTCCTTTCCCTGCCCTTTTAACTTTAATTATTCTATGCTTGTTTTAACTGGTTCCTTTTACTGAATAATAATATTTTTATACGGTTTTATGTTTTTAATTACACAACTTCCAGAATCACTCTATGAGTGAGATGGGAGATGTCAGGCTCCAAAAACCAAGAAAGAGACAATGAGATTCTTCTAAGCAGTTTCCTTTATTGTTCCTCACCTATAGACAGAAACTTTGCCAGACCAAAGCAGGATGTCTGCAACATAAAACATACTCTGGGAACTATTAGAGAAGATCCATCTGAACTCTCTTTCTTCCACATGAATTATCTAAACTTCTCTGTCTTCTGCTCCTCTGGAATACATTCCCTCCCTCTTGGGAATCTGGACAGCACAGGCAGTATATAAATTTGACAAATAAAGTAAATAAATACTTTTTCAAATTACTCTTGGCAGTATTATTGATAAACAGTGTAGCTCATAAGCTGTCAATGAAGATCCAACCCACTGATTGCTTCCTTAGTCAGTGATGCCCCAAAATGCTGGAACACCTGTTTTCACAGCACATAAGTCCATCATATCTTGCGGGTTATTTTAGATTACAGTTGCAGGTATCACTTAGATCAGTGATGGCGAACCTTTTTTGGTTCGCGTGCCAAAAGGGGGGGGATGTGGGGGATCACGTGTGTGCGTGCCCACACTCATAATTCCATGCACCCCCGCACATGCACGCATGACCCCCTGCTCCCAGCATGCAATGGCACGCCCATTTTTCGCTCTCCCCAGGCTCCAGAGCCTTTCTAGGAGCCTGGGGAGGGCGAAAACGGCCTTCCCCACCCCCTCTGGAGGCTGGAAACAGCCTGTTTCCCGACTCCCAGTGGGCCCAGAAGACCCGAAAATCAGCCGGCTGGTGCACACATGCATGCCGGACCTGAGCTCGCGTGCCCACCAATATGGCTCCGCATGCCACTTGTGGCACCCGTGCCATAGGTTCGCCATCACGGCCTTAGATGATAATAATCTTTTTTCCAGCATAGGTGCCGTGATTAGGATGCAGTATTGAAGACTAGTTCTGCTGACTGCCAGCAGTTCGATTCCCACCACTTCAAGGTTGACTCAACCTTCCATCCTTCTTAGGTTGGTAAAATGAGGAGCCAGATTGTTGGGGGCAAGATGCTGACTGTAAACCACTTAGAGAGGGCTGTACAGCACCGTGAAGCGGTATATAAGTCTAAGTGCTATTGCTACAAGTTGCTTTAGTTTAAGTTGCAAGTTGCATTTCTGTTTGCTTTAGTTTAGCATCTCTGAAATATTGCTCAGATTTATGATGTGGTATAACTCATATAGCAGAACCAGTGTCCAATTGGATTGATGTGGTTGTGCCATTCACATATGGAATCACTTTAACATATGGTATGAGCTGTATTGCTGGTCTCATTTGATTATTATTTTTTTGCTATAAGTTTCCAGGTTATCTATCCTTGTTTCATTTCATTATAAAGTTCTTTATCGATGGCACACACCACTGCAGAACTTTTAAAGTAGTAGCTTAGCTGTTCATCTTTAACAAATACTTGGCTTTTTGCTCAGTGACAAGATCTCTTGTTGCATTTTCTATATATTTCTCCTTTAAATCAGTATTGAACCGGTGTCTGTGAATCCCTGCCACATGGTAGCCCTTTTCATGTTGGCATTTTACTGTTTGTATACTATGGAAAGTTTCTTCCTATTTGCTTTTACTGCCAACTGCTGTCCTATGGTGTCTCCAACAGCAGTTTCCACAGAGACAGCACTGTCAAATACTTTCTAAAACCTTAATTTTTGTAATGTTTTTGAAAGCTTCAGCATTCCAGAGACAAGCTGATCTCTCAATGTATCACTTAGCCAAATTCTCAGTGCTGAGATAGCGTTTTAAATTTAGCTGATATGCTGCCAAAAAACCTCTCTCTTTTTCTTTGTCCTTATAAAACTGTGAAATGTTTTCATCCGTAGTAAGTATGGTCCCAAATGTTCCTGAATTATTGTTTCTAGAACTTCAAAACTGAATTGCAAGGGACTTTATATGGCTAAGCTTTTCAAATGAACCGAGGTGGCGCAGCGGTTAGAGTGGGGTACTGCAGGCCACTTTAGCTGACTGTGATCCGCAGGTCAGCGGTTCAAATCTCACCGGCTCAAGGTTGACTCAGCCTTTCAATCATTCCGAGGTAGGTAAAATGAGGACCCAGATTGTTGGGGGCAATATAAATATACATTGCTTACTGGTGTAAACCGCTTAGAGAGTGCTTGCACTGTGAGGCAGTATATAAATCTCACAAAATAAATAAATAAATAAATAAACAAACAAACAAACAAACAAACAAACAAATAACTGCCTTGTTTGCCTCTATTAATCCTCAATCAATTTTCAGCAATTATTTAATTGCCTCAAAAAATGTTCAAGTCTCTTGGTAGTTACTGTCCAGCCATCCATACCACAATTAAGCATATGCAGATTCCCCTAAAGAACACTGATTGGGGAAGTCTGGGAATTGAAGTACACACCTGATTCTTGACAAATGTATATTTTCTTTTATGTACTATGACAATCATTAAGTGCTGTACCTCATGATTCTTGACAAATGTATCTTTTCTTTTATGTACACTGAGAGCATATGCACCAAAGACAAATTCCTTGTGTGTCCAATCACACTTGGCCAATAAAGAATTCTATTCTATTCTATTTATTTATTAGTGACATTTATATACCGCCTCACAGTGCAAGCATTCTCTAAGCGGTTTACACCAGTAAGCAATGTATATTTATATTGCCCCCAACAATCTGGGTCCTCATTTTACCTACCTCGGAAGGATGGAAGGCTGAGTCAACCTTGAGCCGGTGAGATTTGAACCGCTGATCTCCGGATCATAGTCAGCTAAAGTGGCCTGCAGTACCCCACTCTAACTGCTGCGCCACCTTGGCTCTTATTATTCTATTCTATTCTATTCTATTCTATTCTATTCTATTCTATTCTATTCTATTCTATTCTATTCTATTCTATTCTATTCACCTCTTAAAGTTGCCATTTGAAAAACAGTGCCCTAAGGCTAGCTATCTTCTGTGTTCTTTTTCTTTTCGCTGCAATCACTTTAATGTTATTCTTTGTTTTCTAGCCTTTTCTTCTTATCCAGAGACAAAATTCACCCTCAGAACTTTTTTTAAATAATACCACTTCATTGTCTCTGATGTGTCTTTTCCATTGATCAAGCAAAAGTTATGAAAGTAAGGAGTAGTTGTTTCTATGGTCTGCTTTACAGAAAAATAGCAATAGGAATAGCACTTAGAATTATATACCCTACATGGCTCAGGGCCAGGTTACCTTCGGGACCGCATCCTGCCGCATACCTCCCTACGACCGGTCAGGGCCCACAGAGTCGGCCTCCTCCAGGTCCCATCGACCAAACAATGTCGGTTGCTGGGGCCGAGGGGGAGGGCCTTCTCTGTGGGAGCTCCCTCCCTATGGAACCAGCTTCCCCCGGAGGTCAGGACCATCCCCACCCTACTGGCCTTCCGGAAAGCAATAAAAACTTGGCTCTTCCGGCAGGCGGGGTATGAGTGAAAGTTCTTTTTAAAATATTGATAGTATTTTAACATTTTAAAAAATTGCTTTTATTGATTATATGTTTCTATACCTGTTGTTAGCCGCCCAGAGTCCCCCGGGAGTTGGGCAGCATAGAAATTTTAATAAATAAATAAATAAATAAATACCGCTTCACAGTGCTTAACAGCCCTCCCTAAGCGGTTTTACAGAGTCAGCATATTGCTCCCAACAATATTTTACTCCTCATTTTACTGACTTGGGAAGGTTGGAAGGAGTCAACCTTTAGCTTGGCAGGGTTGAAGGCAGAGGTGGGATTCAGCAGGTTCTGATCAGTTTTGGAGAACCAATAGCGGAAATTTTGAGTAGTTCGGAGAACCGGTAAATACCACCTCTGACTGACCGCACCCCCATCTATTCTCTGCCTCCCAAGTCCCAGCTGATTGGGAGGAAATGGGGATTTTGCAGTAACTTTCCCCTGGAGTGGGGAGGGAATGGAGATTTTATAGTATCCTTCCCCTGCCACACCCACCAAGCCACGCCCACAGAACCGGTAGTAAATTTTTTTGAATCCCACTACTGGTTGAAGGAATCGAACTCCTGGCAATGTGAGTAGAGTTAGCCTGCAATACTGCATTCTAACCACTGCGCCACCAGGGCTCTAAGAAATACCTTAAAGGGTTGGCAAGAATTCCAATATGTTGGCAATCCAGAATACCATAACAACAATATAAGATTGCAGACATCATATTCACAAATAAGACTTGACTTATGACCACACCAGAATTTCCATTGCTGAGCAAGGTGGTTGTTAAGTGAATCACACCTGATTTTACAAACTTTTTGCCATTGTTGTTAAGCAAATCACTGCAGTTTTTAAGTGAATCATGCTAAGTAATCCTTCCTCCATTGACTCTGCTTGTCTGAAGCTGGCTGGGAAGGTTTCAAATGGCAATCCCATACCTTAGGACAGGGGTGTCAAACTCTATTTCATTGAGGGCCGCATCAGGGTCATGTTTGACCTTGGGGGAGGGGGTATGGCAGGGGGGCATGGCCAGCTTGACATCACTCGTGTTGGGGGCGCCTGTGGTGGTCCGAGCACTTTGCCAGTGAAAACAGGCTCCTGAGCTCTGTTTTCGGCTGCGACAGCCTCCTGCAACCCTCTGCCAGCGAAAACGGAGCTTGGGAGGGCCACGTGTGGCTCTCGCGAGCTCCGTTTTTGCTGGCAGAGGCACTGCAGGCTGATCCTTCACTGTTTCCAGGGCAGCTCTGTGGGCCAGATCTAAGCACCCCACGGGACGGATCTGGCCCATGGGCCTTGAGTTTGACACCCCTGCCTTAGGACATTTCAACCATTGTAAACACATGGCAGTTGCCAATCACCTGCATTTTGATCACATGGCCATTGGGGATACTGTGATGGTTGTAGGTCATTTTTCCCCCAGTGCTGTTGTAGCTTCAAACTGTTGCCAAACAAATGGTTTTAAGTCAAGAACTACTCGTAATCAATCAATAATGCCAATAACTAATATACAAAACACCTGTTGTATAGGAGCAATTTGGAATGAATTGTTTGGATGGTTAGTTAAATTTGCACTGGCCTTTCTTAAAATTAGGGTCAGTGGCTTGTAATGGGGTCTCTATTTCTGGGTTTTCTAATGTGAAAACTTGCTTAGAACATCTGCATTAAAAGTGTTTTCTTTACCAGATGCATTAACATACTGTTTGTAGATTTGGATACTGTACCTCTGTAAACTGTTACCAATCCAGTCTTTCCTTAAAAAATTCTCTTGTTTATTTCTAAATGTTGCTTCTTTGCCGCATTCTATGGCCAATCTTGGCTCAGGACTTTTGTGTTAAATTCCTGCTATTGGCAATAGGTTTGTAAAAAATTTATCATGTCAGATACATTTTTTATATAAAAAAAGTATGTTTTGCAAGTATTCTTATTAAATACTACTTTGTGAGCATTTTTTCCTTTCTTGGCTGTAAAGTCTAAATGCTAATGTTCTGACCATTCTCCTTGTTGCTGTGCTTATGAATTGCTGAGAATCACCTGCCAAAGTAATCTCACCTTTTTTTGGTGGAAAACAGCTGTATTCCCCCAACAGAAAAAGACAACAAACACAGATCCTAGATGGAAACCATTTCTGGAAATTCCTTATATCAAAATAGTTTCTTACTTCTTCTTTTCCCTGTTCTATATTCATTCTCTGGTTGTGAAATCTATTTCATAAAACAACTTACCGTAGCTTCACAGCTATGCTATGCTGGCTGGAGAATTCTGGGAGTTGAAGTCCACAAGTCTTAAAAGTTGCCAAGTTTGAAGACCTCTGCCTTAAAGGATATCTTAAAGAAGGTTCAGTCCAAAAATGACTGGACCACCCCAGAGCAAATTATGTTTGCCTGTTGTGCTTGTGACCAAGACTAGAAGGGAGGCTATGCTTTGTGTTGATCTAAATTTGAATCAGTTTACGCAATGCCAAGAATTGATGACTCACTCATTGGATAACTAGGAGAGATGGGTACATGTCAACCCTGAATCTAATGTAGGGCTATTGGCAGATCCCTTTGGAAATAACTTCAAGGGAAAAAATGCCTTCAGTGTCCCACAGGGACTATTCTATTTTATGTGGATGCTATTTGGATTTCATGGGCCTTTGCAATCTTCTGGAGTTTGATGGATTATTTTCTCTCAGGCCAAGGAAAGTTTTGTAACGCCTACCTCAACCACCCGACTGCAATTTGAGCTAGAAGAAATGTCTGTCCCACCTCAGAATTGCCATATCCAATTCTAGATGACCGAGTGTCAAGTCTTTGGCAACTGCTTATAACCAAAAAAGCAAGATGCTCACAGTGTCTTCTTTAACCAGATTAACTGAAAGTGAAAAGAGAACTAGGCTACAGAAATCTTGGTAAATTGGTATGCTTTGTTTGGCACCCACTTTAGCTTGAAATTTATTCTGCTGGAACATTTTCTTGCTAACCATCCTTTTTTTTTTTTTGCACTATGGAGGTGGCTACGAGTTTTCATGATCTTGCAAACATCCATCCTTTTTACTGACCTCTGAGACGCCAATTGTATCTAGTCTAATCATTAATTTGGAAAAGTGCTATCTTGTTCTCAGTGAACCAAAGTTTCTTGGCTATATAGGGAATGTGTGAGAAATTGGATTCCGTGTTCTCACACAATCTATTAGAAATAAGAGTCCCAGTGGAAGCAGATTATCTGGGACCCTGCTATTCAGGATTCAGAGCTGATTATGGGATGGAAACAGCATTGATTGTTCATTGGGACACGGATGGAGGAATGCAGTTGCCTGATTCCAATCAGACATCTCAGCAGATTTCAGTACTATTAATCATGTATCTTGTTGATTCTAGGGCTGGGATTTGCACTGTTTTGCAATATTTCCTCTCCTACCAGAGTGGTTTTACCTTGTAATTATAGACTAGAGCAGCGGTTCTCAACCTGTGGGTCACGACCCTTTTGGGGGTCGAATGACCCTTTCACAGGGGTCGCCTAAGACCAAAGGAAAACACATATTTCCGATGGTCTTAGGAACCGAGACACCGCTCCTCTATCCGTCTCCAGGGGGGTCCACCCACATGCAAATAGATTACTGCAAAAAAAATCTGTACCATGGGAACTTCTGAGCATGTGCAGAAGCTGAATTTCCGGCACTGCGCATGCATCGCCATCTTGTTTTTAGCTCTTTTTTTGCAATTTTTTATAAAAAATTCGGCACTGCGCATGCATGTGCGCACAAAGCACACGTGCGGCCACGAGGCACGGCCACGGAGCGCAGGAGGAAGCGAACCGGCAGCGAGGTAAGTTAGAACCCACCCCTGAGTTTCCTAATAATTTTATTATTTTATGGTTGGGGGTCACCACAAATGAGGAACTGTATTAAAGGGCATTAGGAAGGTTGAGAACCACTGGACTAGAGGAACAGTACGTGAGGCCTTGGTTACTCCAGTGTGAGGTACTTCAAGGCTCAGTGCTTTCCCTCACACTATTTAACATTTGTATAAAGCTGGAGGTCAGCTACCGTTTTGGGATGAGATGCAGTCAGTTATGCATTACCAATCTGGGGCAAGCCAAAGATACTGGAAAGAAAAGCTTGGATTGGTATCTTAATGGGGCAAAAAAAAAGCACAAATTTGCTGCAAGACTGAACTGCTATAATTGGTCCTGATAGTTAATTTGGACAAGATCATGCTTTCCTTGAAGAAGCTCCTGCGCCACTCTTCCTGGGTTTAAACAACAGGGCGAGAGAGTGGTCAGCATGGTCTTTGCTCATGTTTGGCTGGAAGAAAAGTTTTATGATGTTACCTGTACTGGAATCCTCCAGCATTGGTAAATCATGCTTTAATCATGCTTTGACTGGGTTACTGTAATGTCCACTACAGGGAACAGCCTTTGGAAAAATTACAACTGGTGACATGGATCCTGTTAGATTCATGCGTAAATGACGAGTCGAGTCACAGCAACAGTTCAGCACTTTATTTCTATCCAAGCTGTAGCGAAAACTAAGTGCCGGCAGGCTCCAGGCAAGCCGCTTTTAACGGCTTGCCTGAAGACAGCCAGCCACTGACAGCCGTTTAAAACTCCCGCCACGTTCTTAGCCAATCAGCGGCCAGCATGCAAATTTTCATACGTACGTACGTACATAACAGATCCCACAATGCATCAGTTCCACCATTGCAAGCTAACACCTCTCTTGAACTCATTGCACAGGTTATCAATAGGCCTCCAGACTCAATTCAGATATTGATTTATATCAGAGTTTCTCAACCTTGGCAGCTTTAAGAGGGGTGGACTTCAACTCCCAGTATTCCCCAGCCAGCATTGCTTTAAGATGTCTGGACTTCACCTCCCAGAATTCCCTAGAATTCCTTTGCTGGAATTCTGAGAGTTGATGTCCACACACCTTAAAGTAGCCAAGGTTGAGAAACATTGCTCTATATAATCTTATATGGCAGAGGATCTGGTTACTTTGGACCCTGCCTTGCCAAAATTACATCTGCCTGTCAAGGGAAGCACCTCAGAAAAAGCTGTTAAGAGTCTCCACCCCCCTTAATAATAGTTCTTTTAAAACAAACACGAATAACCCAGATGAAAAAGCTAAATGGATAAGGATGTAGCACTATAATAGCTAAAAGCTATTTAAAAAAGCTAAATGGATAAGGATGTAGCACTATAATAACATGAAAATATACCTAGAAATGTTTAACTTGAATAGAAATATTGTTATAGAAAAGACTTGAAAATAATACTTTTAATGTAAGTTAAAGATTGGAGATGTATTGCTTGTCTATTGAAATAGATAAAAAATGAATATACTCAGGAAAGGAGAAGAGGAAGGAAGAGGAAGTAGTAGAGAGGAGGAGAGAAGGAAGAATGTAGGGAGGGGAGGAGAAGGAAGGTAGAAGGAAGAGGGGGAGAGAAGAAGAAGTGGGAGGAGGAGACGAGGAGGAGAGGTTGAGATTGAGAAGGAGATAGATGGAGGAAGGGGAAGGAGGAAGAGGGGAGAGAAGGAGGAAGAAAGTAGAAGAGTAGAGGGAAGGGAGTAATTGGATTTGATATGGTAGGACAGATAGGCAATTTAGTAATGATAGATGATAGATTATTATATTTGGATATTGAATACTGGTACATAATACAAAATATATGTTAATCTTTGATAATATGCTATGGTATATGTATTTGATGCTTATGTGAAGACTGTTAAAAAATAAAAAAACTTTTT
This sequence comes from Diadophis punctatus similis, assembly GCA_023053685.1. Taxonomy (NCBI): domain Eukaryota; kingdom Metazoa; phylum Chordata; class Lepidosauria; order Squamata; family Dipsadidae; genus Diadophis; species Diadophis punctatus. The sequence goes on from JALIGW010000001.1 coordinate 27,406,660, forward strand.
TAAAAAAATAATAGTTCTTTTAGAAAACATTTGTGTCGTACATTTCATCTTTGTAAGAAGCATGTTGTCAAACTAGCATTGACCTGTGTCCCATCTGAGTCTGTACCATCCCAGAATCCATGGTAGTCCCACAGGGGAATCAGTGCTTGGAGGTAGAACATATTCTCTATATGTAGAAAACCCGACTTCAGCTTTTGGCATGTTCTGATGAAAAGGATCAGTAGCAGCTAAAGGGAAAGAGCTTTTACTGTTGGAGAGTTGGCTACTCAGGTGGATGTACTGAAAGATGAGCAAAACATTCCATAGATCACGCAGAAACTGGAATTATGCGGTTGCTTGGTCTTCATCTTGCCAAGAACTTATGGTCCAAGAAGTTATGGTCAGGATCAGGGGTGGGTGCCACTTACCTTCGCCACCAGTTTGCAACGCGACATTTCGTGCGCGCACGTTTCCCCCGTGCAATTTCACTTCCGCGCATGCTCAGTAGCAGGATTCAGCCTGAAACTCAGCTGAGGAGCTGATCAGCTGTGATTCGGGCAAAGAAATAAAGGTGAGTATTAACCCAGGGGCAGGCAGGGGGGGGGGCTCTTTTTCAAGCCGCGGAAGAGAAGAAGCCATCCAAACATGGAAAAATTCACCAAAAATTCCCCCCAAAAGATGGCGGCGCCCACGGACTGGCACCGACCGAACCGGATCTGTGACACCATCGTCGCATCCCCAGCGGGTCGCTAACGGTTCGGGCGATCTGGTCCGAACCGGGAGGAACCCACCCCTGGTCAGGATGCTAATTGTATTCACAATGAATATTACAAAATAGCAAACTTATCACATCCATTATCACATTTTTTTTTCTTACAGGCCCAGGCAGCAAGAAGAAAGCTTCAGGACCCTGTGGCCATCTAGGATCCTTGACTGCTCTCAAATATGCTGTGGTTGGTCTCTACTTGCTGGTGTTCCTGATCTTTGTGGGACTTTTTATCCTAGCAGGTAAGAATCAGACCTATATTGGAGCGGCTGCTTGTCAAAAAAGAGAGTCCCAAAACTTTTTGCAGAGCAGGAGTGACTTGTCTTCTCATTCCTGTCTATCAAACAGATTGTCATTGGCTAATAAGAGGGCATTTAAGTTACACTTGGTTTAGCGTATAGGAAATTGGAGAAATGGTTGCTGATTCAAATAAATTGTGTAAAAATTGGGTATTTATTATTTATTAATTTTTGTATGCTGCCCCTCTCTCCTATAAAGTGAATCTGGGTAGTTTACAAGTTATAAAATATATAATTAAAGTATTAAAACATTAAAACTACACCTTTTTATGATTTTAAAGCTATACTGAAACCAGAACCAAGATATCACAGAGGGGACTGAGGTCTTATTATCCAGTCAGCCACCTTCAGAGGTGAACAACCCCTTGGAGCTCCAGTTTTAATACCCTTCCAGAAGCCGAAAGGGTGGGAGCAGTTATCACTGCTGGTGGTAGAGTGTTCCACAGGGGTGGGACTACTGCGGAAAAGGCTCTTCTCCGTGAACCTGCCTGCTGGAGTTCCTTAGCAGATGGGATCTGTAGCAGGCCTCTTCCACTGTGAGGAGTGGGATGGGCTAGTGCCATTGGGGAGAGATGGATCCCCTAGACCAGGGGTAGGCAAAGTTGGCTCTTCTATGACTCGTGGACTTCAACTCCCAGAATTCCTAAGCTAGCATGATTGGCTCAGAAATTCTGGGAGTTGAAGTCCACGAGTCATAGAAGAGCCAACTTTGCCTACCCCTGCCCTAGACCAAGGGTCTCCAATCTTGGCAACTTTAAGACTTGTGGACTTCAACTCCCAGAATTCTGGAAGTTGAAGTCCACAAGTCTTAAAGTTGCTAAGGTTGGAGACTCCTGACCTAGACCCATGCCGTGTAGGACTTTAACGGTAACAACCAAAACCTTGAATTGGATCTGGAAGCAAACCCGTAAAAATACAGCTCAAGCTGTAGCGGTGTTATAAGTGCAGCCCTGGAGGCTCCCAGGACTACGCATTCTACAGCTTCTAAATAGTCTTCAAGAGAAGCCTCATGTAGGGCTCATTGTAGTAATCTAGCCGAAAGATGACTAGGGCATGAGTGACCATGCACAGGGCCTCACAATCCAGGTAAGGATGCAACTGGTGCACCTGAGGTTGTGCAAAGGCCCTCCTAGCTACGACTGCCAGCTGCTCTTTGAGCAGGAGTTGTGAGTCCAAGAAGACCCCTAAATTGTGCACTGATCTGTCTGGGGTAATACAACCCCATCCATAGTTAACAACAATAAACAACTGGATCCCGAGGTTCCTTGCACCCACAGTCACTCTGTCTTGCCCGGATTCAGCTGAATTATACTATTATGATGTCTCTGCACATTTAGATCTTCTTTGGGGATATGATGTTGGGTTGGCATGATGAGCTTCTTCAGTGAGGAAAGCATATCCTTCAGCGTTTCACAGGAACAATTTCATTATGAAATAATACCCATGTTCTCATCCCAGGGATCACTGTCCAGTTCTCCAGATCCATTCTGTACTCGTGTTTGATCTTTTCTCTTTAGGTCACCATGCTTTGTTTCAGAAGCCAAGAATGTATCTGATCTTTACTATATATGTGAAAGGAATAGCTATGCTCTGGTTTGATATTAATAATTCATAAGGGGCCCACCAGCACATAAAACAATCTGTGGTTACGCAGGGCATTGGTACTTTAAAATCTATATACAGATGAACTTGTCCATTGGGAGGGGACATAGCTCTTTGCATAGAACACACTCAGGTGCCTCCGACATAAGTGCTCAATAATTGGCTCTTTTGTTTGGCTTCTTCCCTTCCCCTTGAACATAATAATCATATTTGTTTTCATAATTGTATTTTGGAATCCATATTTACTCAAGCCCAATCAACAAATATATTTCCCTTCCCCGTTTGAAAGAATTTCAGCAGTAGAAATTAAGAGAAAGACCTTCTCTGATTGCAGTTCGGAGAGGTCACTGAGCAAAATGGGCAAATAGACTAGGGTCATGTGACACACTACAACCCATTGTTTGCTCAATCATGGCTAAAACCATAAAGAGTAGTTTCCAAATCACAAGGTCAATGTTCAAGCATTGCTCTGGGCCAAAAAGAAATAAATCACCTTATGACCTGGTCTTAGCTTCTTTTGAAAAGATGAATCTCAAAAAGATTCTTTGAAAGAATTTGTTATTCTGACAAATAACAAATCAAACCATCCTACAAACTTTTAAAATAATGGTTCTTAAGCTCTTTGTACCAATTATCCCTTTTTTTGATCTCAGATGATATCATTACGCCTACAACTCTCCTTTTACGACTTTCATCCTGTAACTAATTCAGGCTAGAGTCGGGGCAACTGAATGGAGCATTTACTGGCTGGATGTCCTTCCTGACACCATGTGGAGTTCGCAGCAGATTTTTTTTCTTTGCGCCCGGGGAAGAGAAATATCTGCTGCTACCTAGGATTGAACTCTCAACCTTCTGAACAGGAGGCGATTAGCTTCACCACTAGGCCACCACGACACTCATCATTACACCTACAACCCTTCCCCAAAATTCTATTTTTTGGCAGAGGCACTGGCAGGCCCACTGGATCCTCAGAAACAATTATACATTATTCTATTATCTTCAGTTTAAGAACTACTGGCTTAAAAGCTTTCCATTACAATAATTAGAAAAAAAATAGGACCAAATAGACACTGAATCAAAGAGGTAAGGACAGAAAATAAGGCATGTTGTTTCCGAATATTCCAGTCTGTTTCAATCAGGTCCACTTAATCAACATCCTTGTCTTCATAATTTCTGCTCTCCTTTTTCTGTTCTTGTCACTGCCAAAGAGGATTTGGAGTAGAGGTACAGATAGATAAAGATGTAAAGAAATAGCTCAGTGATTATCATCAGACTGGCAAGGATGTCTCGGTTCCAATATTCAGACAATAAGCTGAGTGAGATTTGTGGGTGACCACAAACCAACCCCAAGAGATTTGGCGCTCCATCTCTGGATTTGTGGATTGGGAAACCGCCACAATAACACATTTCCAGAATATCTGGGAAGATGTAAGTCAAATCTCTCTATTTCTGTTAAGAATATGGGCCCTGGCCACAAAACTTTCGGGAATCTAAATATTGTATGATGACCCATCGGAAGAACCAACTTGCAGTTTCATTTATTTCCCCTTTCCTGAAACCTTATTCCAAAATGCTGTTAAGAGCGCAGAGGCATCTGTTGTTGCCACTGTTGCATTGGAGCATTAACAGTCAACATTTTGACAAGCACATCACGGTAAAGCCCAAACAGAATTCAGAGTACATATTGTGCGCATTCAATATAAGCTTCCCGCTTCATCTTAGAATAGCTTGCCTCAACCCTACCATATCAAGAACAGTCATCAACACAGTGTGAAGGGAAAGTGTTGTTGGCCAAGCTGTATGCCAAAGCAGACCCTTAGATCAAGAATTGGCATCTATAGGTATATGCTGAGGCCAATGTACTAGCAGGATTCATGGATGATTGCAGCATAGTAGCTGACATTTGACATTAAATCTGACAATGAAAAGTTGACATTTTAATACACAATAATGGGTTTGCTGACCTTCCCAACAGGTCCATCCTGTTCTTTCCTTCCTGCCAATATGGGCCACGGAACTTCTGCCATTCCAGAATCTTCTCAGTTATGTGAATAAAATTAATAAACAGGATCAGAGAGACAACAGCCAACAGATCATGAGGTGATGGAGAAGCAACCATCTATGAATAAATTCCTCCATGCTAAATCACGGTTTGTTTGCTGAATAAATCATGCGAAGCCATATCTAATGGTTCACAAATGAAAATACTAGGCCCGTACAGTATGCTATGCCATCACGTTTCTTGGACAAAACTGAATTGAGGTGCACCCCAGAGTGTAATGGATTGGAGTCCTATTTCATACCAGCTGAAGACACCATTTTCTAGCCTAGATAAACCATCTATTCACAGCACTGTTCCTTTCATCTCTGCTTTTGCTTCAAGGTTCTTGACTTTCATTCAAGTCAGGTCCAGGCCTGTCACCTGCTGGGTTGGGGTTACAGCTCCCACTTAGACTTACATACCACTTCACAGTGCTTTACAGCCCTCTCTAAGCAGTTTACAGAGTCAGCATGTTGCCCCCAGCAATCTGGGTCCTCATTTTACTGACCCCAGAAGGATGCAAGGCTAAGTTAACCTTGAATCGGTGAGAATTGAACTGCTGAACTGCTGGCAATCAGCAGTCCACAGAATTAGCCTGCAATAGTGCATTCTAACCACTGCACCACCACAGCTCTCGATTCTGGGCAGATTGATTTAGGTTGTTTTGACTCCAAAACTCTTAACCCATGTAACAGAAATGAAGGTGATAAATATACATGGGTGTCATTTCCTGTATGGGTTGGCAAGGAAATGCTCAGACAGGACTGGGACTTGGTTGGTCATTTCCCCTGCTTCTTTTCTTTCCCATCTTTGCAGGCCAGATAAGCATTATTGGATGGTCAGGTTGTGGCCAGTTTTCCTGGGCTTTCCCTTTCATTTGAAGGATTGGTCTCAGGTGTTTACTTTCTTTTATAGAAACCCACCACCTGACTTCCTACATTCTGCCACTTTATACAATCCACTTATTTCTCCTTTTATTTATTATTCTCTACTGTGAAACTTCATTTGAAATGTCATTGCATTGATTTGCCTTTTCGTGAAAACTCTTGGTGTTTCTGAGGAACAATGCTGAGCTGAATGACAAGATGGCGCCATCTTCTTCAGCCAGACTGGTAACCAAACTTTATTTCAATCCTGGCAATTTTCTTCTATAAAATCTGAAGGTGGCAGGACAGATTAAGGGAAAAAAACCTGTTCTTTTCTCCATTTGCTATCTCAGGCAGGTTCCTCACTCTGCCTAACAGTAGGACCGACTCAAATTCAATACATGAGCATTCTTAAATATTAATCTAGTTACTCTTTCTGGGGACACAGAGACAGTGACTTGGGAAGGCCTGCTGACTTGGGCCTATGTTTAAAGAGGGAGAAATATTTGCTATCTTCTACTTCTATATTCCTTCTCTGAAAGGGAGACCTCCACCACTTCCTTGGAAGTCATGTAGGGGGCTGGCAATCCTATATTATAAGCATTTCCCTAAAGAGTCCATTGAGATGGCCACAGTTGTTTATTTTCTTGGTTTTTAAAAAATGGTACTATAGATGTTTTAATGCTGGGCAGTTATGTAAACCGCCAATTGTGAGATTGTAGTAGGGGAAAAAATAAAACAACAAACCTTGTAGTACATTTGCCTAAAGATTTTTTCCATGCAGAGCATATGAAGCAGCTGGCTAATTTGGCAAGCTCTTCTCTGTGCATTCAAGATCCGGGAAGCAGCTGTTCAGGGTTGTTGGTCAGAATGGCACTGGATGGGGGTTTGGTGTTAATTCACCAAACCAACCTAATCTGCCACTCAGATTAACGGCTTCGTTTTCCCTAATGGAGTAATGAGAGGATGAGGGTAACATGTTCTCCACCTTGTTGTTTCTGCCAAAGGTGGCTTTTTTTTTTGTAACATCTGATTGCAATCAGAATCAAGACAGGAACTTTCCCCCTCCTATGAGAGATTATTGTGATGCCAAATTGTTATTTTTGTGTTTGCTTTTCCCCTCTCTCCCACCCCATTATGATTTCTCCCTTGAGGAAAGTAAATGAAATTAAATATGAAAACATCCGCCCACCCACCTCCCTAAAAATACTTTTTCTAGGGCGGAGGATGAAATTGCAATGTGCCTGGAATAGAAGGCCTCATTTTCCTAAGAGGAGAAACATGAGCATGAATCACCAACTAAGTCATCACAGTGGATTTATTTAGACTTGCTATTGAAATATGTAGAATTGAAAGAAGAGCTCTTTTATAGCAATAACTAGACTATACTAGCATTCTTCTCAATCATCATTGAGCCATTTGGTAAATCAAGAGCCGAGTTGGTGCAGTGGTTAAATGCAGCACTGCAGGCTACTGCTAGTTCAGCAGTTCGGCAGTTCAAATCTCACCGGCTCAAGGTTGACTCAGCCTTCCATCCTTCTGAGGTGGGTAAAATGAGGACCCAGATTGTTGGGGGCAATATGCTGAACTCTGTAAACCGCTTAGAGAGGGCTGTAAAGCACTATGAAGCGGTATATAAGTCTAAGTGCTATTGCTATTGCTATCATAGACATACCAGCTGGAAATGATGGGCATTACATACAATCTCAGACAACTGAAGTTGCAAAAAGCCATGCCTAGATAGTTTGGTCCATTTATCTCAGCACTGCATATCTAGTTTCAAGGTTGCAGAGATCTTTCCCACTGCACCAACCTTACAGGCTGGAGGGAGGAGATCCAACTTTTTTGGGGGGAAAGTTGACAGTGTGGCCATTAGCAGAAACTAGCCTCAGCAACTCTGTATTCAAAAATAGCATTTCAGTGAAGAATTGCATTAGAAAACAGAGGAATGTTCTTTGATAGTTAGCTTATGTGTTTCTCAAAGCCATTTGGTAAATTGGCGTCTCTGGCCAACAAAATGTAAGACCTGGTGGTATTATGGCCATTCTGAAAGGGAAAACAAGATGACCAAAATCCAGGAAACATCATATGCATTTCAAGGCTGTTCCAAAGTGATTCATAGGGTCAGTCGGGACTGATTAGAATCGTGGTTTGCCCCTCAGAATAGATACATGTTGTCAAAACTATCCCAGCTGGACAAAGACCTCATTTGAGATAGCTCAAGTTTCAAGAATCCTTTATCCAAACCAGAAAGGAGCCACTAGTCCCAGTAAACAGCTTACAAACTAGTATACATGATCCAGAGGTGGGTTCCTGCCGGAGCTGCCCAATGCACAGCTCCGGTAGGGAGCGGCCAATTGCACAATTTGCGCGTGACTGCTCCGGAGCCCTGTCTGCCGGTCCACCGTGTGCGTCGCCATTTTTTCCGTTAAATTTTGGCCGATTTTGCTTCGCATGCGTGGAAGCAAAATCACGCCAAAATCTCGTGAGGGGACGTGCGTGCGAGATTTTGGCGAGATTTTGCCTCCGTGCATGTGCAGAAGCAAAATCGCACCAAAATCTCTCTCATGCGTGCGTCCCCTCACAAGATTTTGGCGCGATTTTGCTTCCGCGCATGTGCAGAAGCAAAATCGCGCAAGGGGTGTGCGCACATAGCAAGCGTGCCCCCCCAAAACTTGGAGATGCATGCAGCGCACCGGCACCGGTAAGACGGCAACCCGCCACTTACATGATCCCAAACAAAGGAAATCAAAGAAGGCTGTTGACATTAATTTATCAATTTATTGTCATTGTATGTATATACACAGTACACCCATACAATGAAATTCATGTAACGCCTCAAGACCAGTCCCCAACACACATATCAATCCCTAAAACACACCCCACCGCCCACAAATACCCCACCCTGAACCACTCAAACATCCATACAACAGGCCAAGCAATATTATCCAACAGCTCACTGGTGGTGACCCTTTAATTCATTATTAAGTGCAATTATAGTTCTGGGATAAAAACTATTCAGAAAGCATGTGGTCCGAGTTTTAATTGTTCTGTATCTTCTGCCAGAAGGCAACAGTCCAAAAAGATTGTAGGCAGGATGAGAAGAGTCTCTGAGAATATTGTGCAACTTCCTAGAACAGCGAGATGCGAATATATCGTCCAGGGCTGGCAGCTGGAGCCCAATGATATTCTGGACAGTTGTAATAATTCTCTGTAGAGCTTTTTTGTTTGCTGCAGAGCTGCTTCCATGCCATGCTAGAATACCATATGTCAGGACACTCTCAATGGTGCTGCGATAGTAGGACAACAGTAGATGCCGAGATAGATTTATCTTCCTGAGCATTCTCAGGAAGTACAGCCTCTTCTGTGCCATTGTACACTGAAATAAAACTAATCTCTGCATTAAGAAACAGATTCCTTGATCAAAAGCGAGTTACAAATATAAAAGATTTGAGTTATCCTTGGCCAAACTCCAGCTATACTGGGACTGTGCCTCCCAGAATTCTTATCCAGTTTGGCCACCAACAGGCTGGGGAATGGGAGGACCAAAGCAGAGTATCTTACTAGGAGTAGGGACAGAGGTAGGTTCCTGTCTCTGATTGCCGGTGCGGTTAATCGCTGAGTTCGGCGCAGAGCCGAAGACACTGCTCCCGTTCGCGGAGCGGGAGCTTTCCCCGGGCGCTTTCCCCGCCCGCATGGATGCCGCCAATTGCGTTCTTTTGCCCTCTGCGCATGCGGAATGCTTTGGGAATGCGCAGAGGGCAAAAGAATGCAATTGGCGGCATCCATGCGGGCGGGGAAAGCGCCTGGGGAAAGCTCCCGCTCCGCGAACGGGAGCAGTGTCTTCAGCTCTGCGCCAAATTCAGCGATTAACCGCACCGGCAATCAGAGGCAGGAACCCACCTCTGAGTAGGGAAATGATGACCACCAGTTCGCCCTCATTTGATCTAACTGGTTAAATTCATTTCTTTCTCATCTCCAGACAAGAAAGCAGAGAATAGGAAGCAGCTGTTGTTACTATGCTAAATAACTTGGGGTGGCCGGGAATCCTCAGCTTCCTTCTATAGTCCTGACAAGTTTAATTCTTTTGTTTATGAGTACTCCCTAACTCTTCCCCATTTTAAAAGGCCAAATTTCACAAGATAGCAGCATCATCTTCTCTCCGTGATTTTAATTGGCCTCTTTCCAGCTCAATGAGGCATGTTGGGAGGGTACTTCCAAGAACTAACTCTGGACAGTCTCCATGCAGGGCACTCTTGAGCAAAAGCCCTTCCTGGAACAGAGCATATGGATTATCTTTGGACTGATTATGTATCTGAAATTCTGACCACAGTGAGTTCATTAAGGGCTCTGGCTGTGGATTCCCTTCTTCTTTGCCCCTTTTGGACAATGGAGAAAAGAAGGAAACAATCATACAATTTTTCCTGTCACTTGGACTAGAAGGGGAAAGTGGCACCCCTCTGATTAATTTTACTGTCATTGGTCAATCAATCAATAAGACCTATCTTTTCCCACCAAATTGTATTTGCAAATTACAAGCAAATTTTAACAAAACATCTCCATATACTAAAACAAAAAACCCAACGCAAGTAACAAAACAACTTTTAAGCTTTAAACATCTGTTCATTGTTCTATTTTTCCATTGATGAACTCGTAAAAAAAAGGAGTACTCCAATTATTACTCCATTAATAAACATTAAAAAAACCACCAAGCTTTTCATCATTCCACTGACAAACTTGCAAAACTACCAGAGATGACTGCGGAAGGTAGTGACTGGGATTGGGGACAGAGTAACCAATTGGAGTGGAGTCCGGCAGATCAGTGTTTTGATAGTAGCAGTGTTTTTCCTAAATCTCTTCCCTAAGACCAGCGGTCCCATAATCTTTCCGGCTCTGTGGACCAGTGGCAGTGGCAGTGGTAGCAGGGGGGGATGTTTTGCACGTGCACTGCTTGCGCAAATGCAGCTTTGCATGCTTGCCTGCAACTTGCATGACCTGGTTCCCAGTGGGCCACGGCCTGATACTGGGGCTGCAGTCTGGGGGTTGGGGACCCCTGCCTAAGACCCTTCAACCAGAGCTATTAATAATATACCTGAATCCTCCAAGCATGCGCTTTGCAGTTGACTCCATATCACTCCACTGGGCCATATTAGCAATAGCAATAGCACTTAGACTTATATACCGCTTCATAGTGCTTTACAGCCCTCTCTAAGCGGTTTACAGAGTTCAGCATATTGCCCCCAACAATCTGGGTCCTCATTTTACCCACCTCGGAAGGATGGAAGGCTGAGTCAACCCTGAGCCTGGTGAAATCTGAACTGCCGAACTGCAGCTAGCAGTCAGCTGAAGTAGCCCGCAGTGCTGCACTCTAACCACTGCGCCACCTCGGCTCATTAGGCTCATATAGATGATATATCCATAAATTCCTGAGAGTGATGCTTTTAATTCTGTCTACCCATACCCTTTGATCCCTTGTGCATATATATTCTAGTGGCACTATTTGTTTTTTCCTCTCTTTTCTGTAATTTTTGGAAGCTGTCTGGACAAGAAGTCCCTGCAATTTTCTTGGCAAGATTTGCCATTGCCTCCTTCTTAGGGCTGAGAGAAAGTGACTGGCCCAAAGTCACCCAGCTGGCTTTGTGTCTAAGGTGGGACTAGAATTCAGTCTCCTGTTTTGTAGCTTAATGCCTTAACCTCTTACTCCAAGGCGATTTTCACTATTTGTTTAGAAGCAAGCATAATAATGGAAACCAAATCTCTATTGCTGTAGAAAAAAGTGTGATATCATATGAACATGAAAATCCATTTTTGTCAGAGGCGAAAATTTATCTCACAAGGAGAAATAGATCTTTTCCCGGACATCAGACATTAGAAAAGAAACCGCAGTTTAAAAGTCTTAGTAAAAATGTTTATTTTGGTACAAAACAATAAATCCGCATTATTCTACATCTCTGATATAAAAATAGGTGTTTCTTCAATGGAAGCCAGGAACAGAAGGAATGAACGGAGAAAGGAATGTACACATGCGTACTAGAACATATCAATCACGTGCTCAGGAATAAACCATTATATTAGATAGGGATGCTTCTCCCTGCATATACATATAACAGGCAATATTAATCACTGCGTGACAATTTTGTATCACAATAAGATCCAACCTTGACAGCATAGGAACTGTCCTGTAGACTCCAACATAAAATAATAATGTATGTTGTTACAGGAGAATCCAACCTAATAAAATCTGTATTCTTCATGTCTTTCACTGCTCCTTTTATGAATATTTCTCTTGGAGTCATTCAATATATTTTGGATTATCCACAAAGAAATGGGATGCAATTCTGTTTCCTCCAAAGCACGGCAGTGTTTAAATAATCTTTGATGAAATGCAGTGTGAAACACAACATTGAGAAGAATAAATGAAATTGTTTCCTAGCACCCATTCCTTTTGTCCCTGCCTCTGCCCCCCCCCCCAAAGATACATGTCAACAGAACTGGGAGATAGACCATATTTTTGGTAGAACATTTCCATATTTGTCCTAAACAAAATAGATAGAATTACAAAGCTTTGCATCAGCCCCTAACGATGTTGCACAATGTTCATCAGATCTAAATTAATTTCCTAAAGTTTTATTATTTACCAGTAGGTGACCATAGTTCAACCCTGTTTGTAATGCTGCAAGAAATGGGCACATCCTTTGCTTTAGAAGCAATAACTTGTAAAAACAGAAAGAAAAACTACAAACAGAGGCACTTCAAAAATAGTTGACACCGAGAAGAGAAGGGGCACCCATTGTCAATCATAACATAAAATATTTGAAGAATAATATTGCTTTCCAGTAGTTTATTTTTGCAGCAGCTGGGGTGAGCCGACCGATAGTTTGAAACAGCTCTTAGAAAAGCAGCTGTAAAAATGACTGAAACCTTAAGCAGTTCTAGCATATGAACACTTGAGTAACGCTTGAGACCCAAAAATAGAGTCTTGTCAGTGCTGTAATTTGTTTGAAATTCAAAATCCTACAGAAGAGGTCCATCAACAGACCATGAGTCACCACACTTTGGTGTATCTTTGTACAAGGATATTCTAATCTATATTACAGTTGTAATCCAAAACTTGTGGGTTGAATACTGTCCAGCTATTCTCAAGAACTGTTTTGTATTTGTGACCATAGAACAGTTTCATACATCACTGATCACATCACTTTTTACTAAGTTTGCACTACTGTTAATCTTCTCATTGTTCCCATCACCCATCTCCTCCCACAAATGACTGTATGACTGTAACTTTGTTGCTTGTATTCTTACAATTTATATTGACTGGTTCTTAATATGATTTGATTGCTTATTTGTACCCGGACTATCATTAAGTGTTGTACCTTATGATTCTTGACGAACGTATCTTTTCTTTTATGTATACTGAGAGCATATGCACCAAGACAAATTCCTTGTGTGTCCAAGCACACTTGGCCAATAAAATTCCTATTCTATTCTATTCTATTCTATTCTATTCTATTCTATTCTATTCTATTCTATTCTATTCTATTCTATTCTATTCATCACACAACATTTCATATTTATTTTCATTAACTATGCCAACATATGCATGTTCAAAAATAGCTTTGCAAATACATTAGATTGCATTTCATTTAAATTTTATTAGGACTAAAGCTATTTTAATTTATTGTATGTTCATGTTATAACTATCATCAGTGACAGAGAATAAGGTTTAAACTTAATGCTTAACATTTAAGGGAAGGAAGGAAGGAAAGAAGGAAGGATGGATGAATGGAAGGAAGGAAGGAAGGAGGAAGTTTTTTTAATAGTTATATATGAACAGCTTAAATAGTTAATATTAAATATTCAGCCATGTCATAATCCATTGTTTGGTCTGTCTTCTTTTAGTTAAATGCACTTCTTTCTGCTGATTGTTATATAAATTCAGAGGACAGCTATTTGTGCAACATGTTTGGCCTAGATCCTGATCCCACAAGTTAGTTAGGCCAAGGGGCCTCTAATAAATGTCAAGCCAACTGGATCCCAAGGGTAGGTCAAACCATTAAAAACAATTCACTGTCATTATTTTTTTAAAATAAGTTCTTTGCCACTTCATAAATTTTCATCTGTATATTTGGCTAACTTTTTAAATTTGGTTTATTTTAAAGGAAGCAGTTTCTAAGCAAAATCTGCGTGATCTCTCACAAACTTGATTGTAGGAAAACAGCTAGTCTGAAATTTCTTCTCTATTTTCTATTTATATTGGCTAATTAGCAGTACATCTTTTCTAATGGGGTAATTTTTCTTCATTGCTAATGATAAGGGGGGAAGGTAGGGTATGTGGAATAATTGCATCCCTGTCTTAATTAAAAAATGACATAATTAGCAAAATTTGTATCTAACTGCTAAGCCCAAAAATGTTAATCAAACTTGACATTGCATAGAAAGTGAACAATATTAGCATGTAGGACTATATATCTCCCTGCCTGAGGTATATAATATATACCTCTGTATCATATAATATATGTGGGTATATGCATAATTTCTTATTTATTTATTTTGTCATGTGTATGTAGTGTATATTAGAGGTGGAGACCCTTTGAGAGCTGTATGCAACAGATTTTCATTTTAATGTATGCCGATTAGTGTACATTCAAAGTGACAATAAAATTATTCTAAGTCTTCTAAGTCTAATAGTCCTACATACAAATATATACACACAATCCCAAATGACAACAGCATCAGGAATAAGGACTATGAGAAACTTGAGTTGTTTCAGTGCCTGAAGGAGGATGTTCTATGTTCTAAAATAAGTTCCCAGGGGTAAGTTAGAAGGACAGAGGGATTTTCATCACTAATTTTAAAAAAATCCCTAGATTCATTCATAAAAAGAATATACTATATTTGTTCTGGAGACTGACAAATTGATAAAGTTTTTTCAGTTGTCTTAAGGCATGCCTCTTAAATACCTTTTGCAGGGTAAAGGCTTGATTGGAAGTACTTATAGCTCTCTGGTTGATGACTGAATCAGAAAGATCGCTCCATCTTATGTTTAATAAGAACAAATACTTTGCTTTGAAAAAGAGAGCTCCCAGGTTGTCATTTGAATTTTGTAGTCCTAACAGAGAGCCAAAATGGAGGCCGTCAGTTCCAGTGATCTAATCTTTCACCAGTATGGAAAAAGTGAGAGCAAAGGTGCTTGGCTGTAAGATGTTCGAGCAAAAAGCGGAAATGATGGCTCTGTTATGACTCTGGAATAGAAAGCAATGATAGAAGAAAGGATTGGTTCATCTCTACAGCCAGCTGCTCAGAGATTTGAACAAATGGCTTGCTACAGAAAATAAAATACAATCCAGTGCCCGCCCCCCCCCCCCCCGCAAACCTGGTAATTTGAAGAAGTATGAACTTCTCTAGCCAATGCTGGCAGGGGAATTGTAGGAGTTGAAGTCCACATGTCTTCAAATTGCCAAATTTGAAAAACATGGCTATAAATAAACACATTAATCCATAAATATGTTAAATTACTAAGAGATAATTCATCTCTTTGTCCTACTCCCTGATCAGTGTTGTTCATCTGTTAATCATCTAATTTATTCTCATATATATATTTCTGCAATCTGCCACTCTTATCACATTATTCAATGCAACTTCATTGCTGCCTTCATATAAAATATCCCATATTTTATCATATTCAAATCAAGAAGTATATCATGAACTTTATTCTCATACCTATACAACTTTTAGCGGTCTGATGAATGGCAAAATTTGTTGTTTTATTGGGATATTTTATTCTTAGTTGTAAGCCACTCAGAGTTTGATTTAGAATAGAATAGAATAGAATAGAATAGAATAGAATAGAATAGAATAGAATAGAATAGAATAGAATAGAATAGAATAGAATAGAATAGAACTCTTTATTGGCCAAGTGTGATTGGACACACAAGGAATTTGTCTTTGATGCATATGCTCTCAGTATACATTAAAAAAAAGACAAGATACATTCGTCAAGAATCATAAGGTACAACACTTAATGATAGTCATAGGGTACAAATTAACAATCAGGAAATAATATCAATATAAATCGTAAGGATACAAGCAACAAAGTTACAGTCATGCAGTCATAAGTGAGAGGAGATGGGTGATAGGAATGATGAGAAGACTAATAGTAATAGTAATGTAGTCTTAGTGAATAGTTTGACAGTGTTGAGTGAATTATTTGTTTAGCAGAGTGATGGCATTTGGGAAAAAACTGTTCTTGTGGCTAATTGTCTTGGTTTGCAGTGCTCTATAGCATAAGGTGACCAGATTTTAACATTGGTAAAGAGGGACACCATTGACCGGGGTGGGTGGGTTCCTGATTAAAAATTATTTATTTATTTCTTTTGTCGTTTTTGTATGCGCCCCACTCCCGTAGGACTCAGGGCGACCATACAACTTTCTTTCTTTCTTTCTTTCTTTCTTTCTTTCTTTCTTTCTTTCTTTCTTTCTTTCTTTCTTTCTTTCTTTCTTTCTTTCTTTCTTTCTTTCTTTCTTTCTTCTTCCTTCCTTCCTTCCTTCCTTCCTTTCATCTTTCTTCTTTCCTAACATCTTTCTCTCTCTCTCTCTCTCTCTCTTTCTGTCTGTCTTCTTTCTTCTTCCTTCCTTCCTTCCTTCTTTCTGTCTTCCTTCCTTCCTAACTTCTTTCTTTCTTCTTTCTTTTTTATGCAGCTATTAGTTCTTGGAGGGATTTGGCTGGGTAAACTTGGCCAATCTGACTAATCCATTACTTTGGCATCTTCCTTTTCTCCACTTTTTTCTTTCTTTCTTTCTTTCTTTCTTTCTTTCTTTCTTTCTTTCTTTCTTTCTTTCTTTCTTTCTTTCTTTCTTTCTTTCTTTCTTTCTTTCTCTCTCTCTCTCTCTCTCTCTCTCTCTCTCTCTCTCTCTCTCTCTCTCTCTCTCTCTCTCTCTCTCTCTCTCTCTCTCTCTCTCTCTCTCTCTCTCTCTCGGTATATGTGTGTGTTTACTAATCCCCTTTCTGTTCCTCCTGGCTCTACTCTGTCTCACTTGAATGTTACACCTCTTTCATAGTGTTCCTAGCTCCATTCCTCCTTTCCTTCTCCATGATCTCTGCTCTTTCTCCGCACTTCTCATCCATTCGCTCTTCTTGCTTCTCCCATCATGCCAGATGGTCTCCTAACCGTTTAGTCCCTCTCTCTCTCTCTCTCCTTTTCTAGCAGTCGTCTGCTCTTTTCTTAGTGCCTTTTTTGTTGCTTTTCTCCAACAACCCCGGAGGGGGGGGTTGTTCTCTGCACTTTGTTCCCTCTTCGTTCTTCCCCTTCATTGGCACGTTTCCTTTGCCGCCTCGCTCGCCCGCCTGCCACGTAGTGTAGTGATACTGAAATTAGTCAAAATTGCCCAATAACATAAACCCAATAGTTTTATCCACACATCAAAGCCGAAGTTGATCTCCATTACCTGGAATCTGTGCTTTTTTGACTAAACAAGACACCCAGCATAGTCAAGTCACCCATGAAAAGCATACCCCACAACTTCATGCTTGATCTTTCTGGTATGTGATTCATGGAAACTCAAAAACTCTAGGATCACATCCTTCTGAGAAGAAAAATCAACTGTGGGACAGGTGTATTTTGGTATAAGGGGGTGATATGTGAGGAAAGATGGGGCTAAAATATTCTTTCATCCTCACCTGTTTTGCGAGCATGGGGAAATGGGTTGTTTTTAATGGGAAAACATTAAGCTTATCAACTTTTACTATCGTGTTACTTGCAAAAACAAGCTCATATAAAAGTCATTTCTATTAAGCCACAACTGTTCTACAATTCTACTAGACTTACTGAAAATCAACTGGGCAAGAAGGAGAAGCCCAAATGTTGGACTGTTATCCAGAGGGTAACCCAGAGCTTAGAATACAATTATCTCACAGAGTTGAAGGCATTCAGCCTCCATTTCTTTCTCCTATTGTCTTGACAGCGAGCAACACAGAAACTCTGAGTAGATTTCAGGATTCCTATAGTTAGTACAACCCAAAGAGATATTTGTTTTGTTTTTCACAACTTTAATGTTGTATAGGATTCACTTGAGAGCAAACAGATCCAGAAACCATTCCCTTTCCTTCTGCTTCCAAATATTTGCAGTAGAGGGCCAAGAACTCTGCAAAGCAGTTTAAAATAAACTCGATGCTCTCAGGACCAAATTTTCAGATACAATCAAATAGTGTTCCTTTTCTTTAGGGCAAAGAGATTATGCCCACTCAAAAAAGATAGGACAGTTGAAAGACTTTGTGGCTGTAGTCATACAAATGCCATTTAATCCAGATATGCAAAGTGTAATACTATACCCATTAAAAAGCATGTAAGACCTATTGAAATCAATAAGGCTTACTTCCGAGCAAACTTTAGGAAAGAACCAAGTTTAATATATCTAGCGTGCTCTCATTTATTACACTATGTTTTTATCATACTGGACTTAATAATTGCTGAGTGTTCTGGAATTAGAATGTCATACTTCTTGCTGTGCTGCTTTTCCTTCCTAGTTTTAAACGTTTGCTTGTGTATTTTGCCGGACCGAAGAAATAACTCCTTCCACCCCACCCGCCAGTTTTTCCTGCATCTCAATTTCCACATTTCCTGGGAAGAACGGCTGCAGGGCGAGGGCGAAGCCATTTAGTCCTCCGATCGCCCTTTTCCCCACACCAGCCGAGAGCAAAGACTCGCTTCCCCCCCACCCACAATTCCCGCCGGGCTCATCTTTTCACTTCCAGGCTGCACTAGAACTGCAAATTCAAATCCATGATGCTCAGATGGCCGCGCCAGAAAGCGTCTGGTTCCTGAAAACGCCGGCAAAATTACCCACCGACCCACCCATGGAGATCTTTTCGCGATTGCGGGAACATCCCCTCCCTCACCTTTGATGTCATTCATGCTCACTGCTGTTTGTTTGTTCCTCGGACGCCGATTCGATTTTCAAAGGGCTCTTCAAACAACTCCCATTTTCACCCAAAAAACTCGAATCCCCGTAGAAGGATTCTCCCCCGTTTCCCGGAAAAAGGGGGAATGGCAGGTGCAGAGCCGCAAGATGGGAGGGAGAGGGGTGGTAGTTCTCCCTAGCTTCAAGGCTAAGAATAAATCTAGGAACACACCCCAACACACGATTGCTTTTGCATTGAGTTTTTGAAATCAAACAATTGCAGTCGTTATCGAGAATACAATGTTGTCAATGAACGGATAGGAAGCTTTAGCCTGGGTTCGCATAACTTAGGCACTGGGCAACTGATGTAATGCACGCATTATGTGAATCTGGCACGCGATGATGACCGCGGAGCACAGGCACCCGGGGCGAGAGGTGTGGGGATGGCAGTGGCGGCATTGCCATCCCCGCGCCTCTCGCCCCGCTCACCGGGCGCCTCTGCTCCGCGGTCGGAATCATTTTTTTCGCTAAAACAGCCTCACCTTTTCTTTTTTTCTCTCTCTCTTCCTGCCCTTGCAACTTTCAGTTGGGACCTCTGTGGGAGCGCTTCCCTTTCCCTCTCCTCCTCTGCGGAGGCAGGGTCGGCGTGGCTGCCCGTGAGAGGACTTGGCCGGCGCCCGCTGTCGCCTGCTGCTGCCTGGAGCGCTCGGCGCCGTCTTCTGGCTTTCCTTCGGCGCGCACTGCAGTCCCGCTCGCGGAGCAGAAAAGCGTCACCTTTCCTGGCCATTGGATGATTGCAATGCATCACTTGCAATCATCCAATGCGCGACGTTTGGCGCATGCGCCACGGTTTGGCCACCACGGAGCCCGACATGCCTGCCTTAAAACTCCCCAAGTTTTAACTCCCCCCCAATCTCGCACGCCGCCCTTTCAGGCCGATTTTTGGAAAGAATGCCCTAGTCGTGCATTCTTTCAAAAAATCAGGACTTTTTAGAGGACGGGCGGGATGCGGGACAAATCATTAAAAAGCGGGTCTGTCCCGCCAAAATCGGGACGTCTGGTCACCTTACTATAGCATTGTTTTGAGGGTAGGAGTTGAAACAATTTATGTCCAGGATGCGAGGGGTCTGTAAACATTTTCACGGCCCACTTTTTGACTCATGCAGTATACAGGTCCTCAATGGAAGGCAGGTTGGTAGTAATTGTTTTTACTGCAGTTCAAATACAAATACGTTAAATAAATAAATGATCTTGTCTACACTACACACTCTTTACCACATATACACTTGCTTTTGGGGGGAATTTGAGTGCTTTTGAGTCAATATTGCTCACAAATCTTGCAGGTTTTTTTGGCAAGGTTTTTTGGGGATTGGTCTCCCATTGCCTACTTCCTAGGGTTGAGAGAGAGGGATTGACTTAAGGTCCCCTGCTGGCTTTGTGCCTAAGGCAGGACTAGAACTCATGGTTTCCCTGATTCTAGCCTGGTGTTTTAACCACTACATTCATTTTGTTCATTGTCAGATCTTATATTCTTCCAGTCAGAATTCTGCCAAACATCTTCTCCAACATTCTGAACAGACTTTCTGCCCTCCAGTTTTTGCATATTCTTTTTCTACCTTTCTCTTTATGTAAGAACAGTAAATACATTCTTCTAATTGTTAGGCCCAGCTGTAGCCTTTGCACACATCTTAAGCAAATCACATAGCTATTCCAAAAATGAAGCATACTCATATCATAACATTTCTCCATGCTTGCTTCCTTTTCAACTTTCTTACAGTTTCATGTTTTCTTTTTAATCATTTATTCTTGTACAATAATGTTTATCGCATTGTTCCAGTTCTTTCTTTAACATACAGTATCGCTATCATTCCTGGAAAAGAAAGTACTTAAAATTATCCTTCCAGCATTCCTTCGCTTTTTCTCTAAAATAATTTCAATGCTTTTGTTTGCAATTCCATTCACTCTGATGGGTGACCTTGGCTAGCTCTTTTTAACCATTTCAAAAACAATTATTCATTTCCACAAAAATGATCCTACGTTTCTCTGCTTCTTACAATTTCAGCTGTTGATTATACTCCAAGCAACCAATGTTTCTTTACAATATTGCAACAAACGCTTAACATGCAAGATTTTTCTCTTCTGCACTTTGTTTCAGATCCTCGTTCCACCAGTCTTTTTATACTTGGTCTTAGAGTAGGGGTGTCAAACTCGATTTCATTGAGGGCCGCATCAGCGTTGTGCCTGACCCTGGGGGACTGGGGTGGGTGTGGCCAGGGTGGGCGTGGCCAGCCCACAGCCCTTGTGAGCTCAGTTTTCAGCTGTGATGGCCTCCTGCAACCCTCTGGCAGTGAAAATGGAGCTCGTGAGGGCCACCCTCCCAAGCTCCGTTTTCGCTGGCAGAGGCACTGCGGGCCAGTCCTTTGCTGTTTCCAGGGTGGCCCCGCGGGCCAGATCTAAGCACCCTGTGGGCTGGATGTGGCGTGTGGGCCTTGAGTTTGACACCCCTGCCTTAGAGTAATACCAGGCATTTCTAGGATTCTCTATAGGATAATTATTTTTATTCTGTTCCAAACTTTCTCTTTTAAACCCTTTTATCCTTCATTGATTTTCTCAATCTTTCATCATAAACCATGACATAAATCAGGCTTTTTTTTTACTAATTCTTTCCACTCATGTGCATGAGTGCAACAATATTTTAATCATGTATTTGAAATGAACAAGCTCTTACCTAAGCAAATACTCATCAAACCATCACCATTCTCATACATTCTTGAATCTGTGAAAGTCTATTCCTTCTATTCTTTTTTTTCCACCCACCATTCATACCTTCTAAGAGTCCCCTCGCCCAACATAGCAATAATTTAGAATGTTACAATTTTGGTACTCCCATTATTAATATTCACAGGAGTATAATATGTAAAATTATCATCAATTTATTGATTGCTAGTTTCATGCACACCTGCAACAGTCTAAATAATTCAATTTCTTGCTTTCTGACATATATTTAATCTTTTTGTTCGTAATTAAATCTACATCTTTGCTCTTTCTCTGTATTTGCAGCATTCTTTTTGAAATCATGTGGGTTCTCATGTGTTGACTGCAAAACCACTTGTGAGACCTTCTAAAGTCTATTTAATGATTGTTGGGCTTTAACAAGGCAATGCAGGCATATGGTACATCCAGCCCCATCCAGAACCTTTTCAAAACAACCTGCTAGCCAAGTATAATTTCCAGTTGGGGAAAAAAAATCAAAAAAGGGGAAATTTGTTCCTCCATCTAATTTGGGGAGTAGAGACAAGGGAAGAATTCCGAAATAAACATGTTAATCCAAGAAAACATTCCAAACCACAGTCTCAAGGGGAAAGCTTCATAATTTCACTCAGCCATTTCAAGATAATTGCCTCCATCTCACTTCTCCCTGGCCAGGAGTTGGCTGTCAGTGTTGGATGCTTTTCTTCTAAGCTGTCAATAGTCTCTGCTGGTTGAACACTTTTTACATCAACAGTTGATGTCTACATGGACAGACACTGCTATTCTTAGCTGCTGCCATACGTCATAGCTAAGCACATCAGGCAGAATAGAACCTGCAAGGGAGAGATTAACAATCCACAATTCATATACAGGTTTTCAATCCATTTTTTCAGCTCTTCAAAACTATTTGAAATTATGTCCCAAAGGTGCTTTTTCAAAAGGCAACTGGACTTTGTTTTTCCTTTAAGATGTTTCACTTCTCATCCAAGAAGCTTCTTCAGTTCTGACTGAATAGTGGAGGATGGAGGATTTATATTATTTGCAGGCATCTGGTTGTTCGCTTGGAACTTACCGTATTTTTCTGAGTATAAGACGCACCTTTTTCCTCCCTAAAAGTGGCTGAAAATTTGGGTGCGTCTTATACTTCGAATGTAGCTTTTTTCCAGCCCTAACTAGGTGCTAACAGATCTTCCCAGCTCTTACCTTGCAGGCTTTTTCATTGTTACTCTCTCAGAAGAATGTTTTTCCAGCCCTAAGTCTTTGCGGAATTTTTTTCATTGCTCTACTTGCTCCGAATAAGTTTTTTTCTAGCCCTAACCAGGTGCTAACTATCTTCCCAGCTCTTACTGGCTTGCAGGCTCTTTCATTGTTACTCTCTCAGAAGAAGGTTTTTTAAAGTCCTAACCAGGAGATAAAATAATGTGCTGAAGCTGCTCCGAATAAGTTTTTTTTAGCCCTAACCAGGTGCTAACAATCTTCCCAGCTCTTACTGGCTTGCAGGCTCTTTCATTGTTACTCTCTCAGAAGAAGGTTTTTTAAAGTCCTAACCAGGAGATAAAATAATGTGCTGAAGCTGCTCCGAATAAGTTTTCTTTTAGCCCTAACCAGGTGCTAACGATCTTCCCAGCTCTTACTGGCTTGCAGGCTCTTTCATTGTTACTCTCTCAGAAGAAGGTTTTTTTAAGTCCTAACCAGGGGATAAAATAATGTGCTGAAGCTGACCAGACTAAGGACGGTAGCCAGATGAATACCTGGTAGGCAGATTGTTCTCCCCTATTTTCCTCCCCAAAAACTAAGGTGCGTCTTATACTCCGAAAAATACAGTAGTTTCAAAAAGGTTCCACACTCATTTGTAACTAGTCAGGTGACCCCAAGGATACAGATAAACTTCCAAGTGGCCTCCATGACTCTCAAAAAGAATGCTAATACCCTAATGGCTACAAGGAATATAAATCCCTCTATCCTCCACCATTCCGTCAGAACTGAAGAAGCTTCTTGGATGAGAAGCAAAACATCTTCAAGCAAAAACAAACTCCAGCTTCCTTTTGAAAAAGCATCTTTGGGACAACCATAATTTTGGATGACTGAGAATCTCCATTGATATTTGAAATTATATCACTAAAACTCAGTAGCAAAGCACTAAAAAGAGCAACACAGTTTCCAAATTATTTTTTACCAATGACTTTAAGACAATGTGTAAACTTTATACACTTTGACAAATCTTTTAAAAGAAAAGAAAATTGCATTTCCATGAAAAAAAATATCTTGGAAACCATTGGATGCCTGTATGTTCACCATCATTATGTCATTGTAATAGGTTAGCGATTTTTTACACTTGTGGGCATAACCAGCATAGGTGTCACATAATATTGTGAAGGCATTAATAAGAATTTCTTTCTTTAACCCATGTAAATGATTGTATTAATATATGTGGAATAAATAAATTCTAGGATAGTTAGAACTTGAGGTAAAATGATTCCAAACTGGGGACAGAAATGGATTTGTAAAGATGAATCTTGGGATAATAAAGAACCAAAACTCCACATAAACAATTACTTGGGCTTGCCAAGTAATCCATCTACATACAGCTCTACATCAACCTATTAGTCTGCTGGCACTTCTTACAAAGGAGGAAAGTTCCCTTCACAAATTCAAAGGTATCTTCCAACAAGCCAGAGTTGTGCAAATGTGCTAGATTGTAAACCCATTATGACAGTTTAGGAATAATGGGAGTTGCAACCTGATAATTCTTTTTTTTTTTTTTTTTTTTTCCAAAAAGTTTTATTAGTACAAAATTACATAGATAATAGCTAAACATTAAATAGAAAGTACAAACATTTTTTTTAATTTTTCTCCCCCCTAACCCACCCCTTTCCCTCCCCCCTCCCCCCCGGACTTCCCAGAGAGAGTACAGGGCATAATATCAATAAAATAAATTTAAATTAAATTAAAAAATTTTGACTTCCACCTTATTTTTTTAAAACTTCAACTCCAAATTGTACACTAATAAAAATTCCTTCCTCCTCCTTTCAATCATCTACCCTTCACAACATTTCTTCACTGTTAACTAAGAATTAAATGATTATTACATAAATGATGACTAAGTATTAAATACAAAAACCTTAAACTTCATCATAAAATCAATCAGTATATAAATAACTTACTATTACTATATATCAGATTATAAGCACTAATTCCAAACTTTAAATAACCTTCCTCCCCAAAAAAAAAATGTTAAATCTAATTGTAATATTTTATAACTGGATAGATAACAATTCCAAATCTTTCTCACAATTAAATAAAACTTAAATTGATATTACACAAAAAATAACTAAATAATAATACAAAAACCTTAAACTTCATCATAAATTCTACCACTCTATTAGTAACAAAATGTTACTATGTATTAAATTATTAGGTTCAAAAAAGTTCTAAATCTTTAAAAAGAATTAATAATACTTTGAATAAGCCCCCCAAAAAAAACAAAAGAAAAAAAAAAGAATGCAAGAAGTAAAGAAAAGAAAAAAAAATTAAGGAAAGAAGGGAAAAAGAAAAGTACAGTCATAATGGCAACCATCTGTCCAATAAACTTCAACACTGCATCTTGTTGTATCTTGATGATGGTTGCATCTTTTTGTAACTTGATAATTTTGTAGTTGACAGCTCGCCTCCCATCTGACCCCGATCTTCCATCTCCTTTTCCAGACTGTAGACATCTGTCTGGCTCTGCCAATCATTTAAATTTTGTAAATCTGTTTCGATTTGAAGAGGAAGGGATGGCTTTCCCTCCTCCTCCTCTTTTGTTTTCATACATCTTTCCTCTGGAATCTTGGATATATCAGCCTTTAAGACGTTGACATAAAATTCGGTAGCTTTCTTTGTTGTATTAAGCCGATATCTTTTTCCCAGAAATTTCACTGCAACTCCTGTTGGTGCTTCCCATTTGTAATGTAAATTTAACCTTTTAAATTCATCAATCAGAAAGGTATAATCTTTTCTGGCTTTGAGCATTTTAGAGGGAATTTCTTTCCATATCATCAGTTCCTGGCCATTCACCTGCAGGTTATTTTTAAACGTCGCCTGTATAATCCTATTCCGTAAGGCTCTTGTAGTAAAGTATATTACAATATCCCTTGATAGGTGTTTTTGTTTTGCATACCAGGAGTTGATTCTATATATTTTATCAATTTGCCTGGCTAGTTCTTCTTTAGACAGTCCAGACACCTGCTCCAAAGCTTCCACCATCCTTCCTTTCAAATCTTCATATAATCCTTCTTTCAACCCCCTGACCCTTATGGCAAATTCCATGGATCTGAATTGCGTCATTAACACCTCTGTTTCAAAATTTGCAATGTCATTTTGTATTTTATCTATATATTCTACTGAAGTTGTCAAAACTTGTTTGTTTTCTTCAATGCGGTTTGCCAAAACTTCAATATTTGTTGCTAGACCTTTACATACCTCCAACACATCATTTCTAATTTGTTGGTCAATATTCTTTAAAGCAGCCTGCATTTTATTATCTATTTCACTAATTTTTTGGTTAAATTCAACAATAAGTTCATCTTTCATAATCTTTAAGGTACTTATTAAATTTTCAGGTGTTAAAGACTTTGGGGGTGTTAACTCAGTGGTAAGTTGCATTTTAGAAATATAACCAGATGAATAATCCATTCTTTTATTCAAAACAATCTTTCCAGATTTTGAAGCCATTTTAGTATTTCCAGTGGTGAACAAAGAAAAAGCCAAGCCTCTAGTTAAAGTTCTTTTAAATTTCTTTTAAAATTCTATCAAATTCCAAAGCCAGATAGAATTTTATTTTTAAAAAATTGTCAGTTATTATTTAATCCAGAATCGGGAGACAGAGAGAGTAAAGCCAACTTTCAAAATCAAAAATTTCCATAAGAAAAAAAGCTGCTAGGGAAACGAAAGTTACTTTCACTTCTCCTCCCACTTTCTCCGATCGCCATGTTGTAGCCTAATAACTGTTACTTAGTTTCTTCCGAAGTGAAAATCAGCAGTGGAGTTGAAAGAAAAAAAAAAATCTGTACTTGCCCTTTAAAATCCTGTCTCTCTCTGTCTGCTTGTTTAAACAATTAAGTAGTTGTAATCCCATTCACGAAGCAGCGGGTGGTCACAGCATCTTGCTCCGCAAAAGCGGAGGTTTCCAAGTCCCCGGAGCAAGAGACAGGCTGGCTGGGGAGCCCTCACCTTTCGCGCCCCTGGCTGACACTTGGGGCACTAGGGGGGGCTCTACCCCACCTGTCCGGCTCTCATCTCTCCCCTTTGCCCGGGGCAGAGACTTTCAAGCCGCCAGACAGCTGTTCTGGCGGCTTTAACGGGGAAAAGGAAAGGCGCTCAACGAGGAGCGTCCGCGATGCAGCGATCCGGAACCGGAAGTGCAACCTGATAATTCTTAAGGGTGCTAGATGGGTTGAAATATCTGAACCATATTCAGAAATATCTTGTTAGTAGCTTTCTATTTAAAGGCAACTAATTCCAATGCGTCTGCTAAGTCTCTCTCTATCTTCTCAAATGCATTCAGACCTCAGTTACAGAATGTCTCCAATAGAAATCTGAGCTGCAGGGAAAGTTATATTTCTTCTTTAGCCCCTTGTTCGATTACTTGATGCTGGATATCAATGCCACAATGCCAAATGTTGGAAGTTCAAAATGAACCCTCTTTTCTCCCAGCAGGGTCCAAAAATCTATTAATTTTTTTTAATGTTCTTTCTTGAAATAGACTTCACGTCCAATTAAAAAGAAAAAGAAAAAAAAATAGGAAGGTTTATTTTTTTTTGTCTTCTGTCTAGTCCTGTTCCAGTAAAGATTCTCAGTTAAACCACCCGTAATTCCAAGACTCTAGTTTTGGGCCAAAGAATGTGGAAAGTGTGAGGCAGTTGGGAGGCTCTGTTTGTGGGCCAAAATAAAGCAGTGCTTCAAAAAACATGCTTGTATGTAAGATGTTGAGATCTTGTTCTTCCAAACTTTCCTTTCCTTGCCTGTCCTTTATCTTTGCTTGCCTATAGATAGATAGATAGATAGATAGATAGCTAGCTAGCTAGCTAGCTAGCTAGCTAGCTAGATAGATAGATAGATAGATAGATAGATAGATAGATAGATAGATAGATAGATAGATGATAGATAGATAGAAAGATAGATAAAGAAAAAAGAGAAAGAAACAGAGAAAGAAAGAAAGAAAGAAAGAAAGAAAGAAAGAAAGAAAGAAAGAAAGAAAGAAAGAAAGAAAGAAAGAACTATTATGTCTGGATGTGGGCAGAAGTGACAACACAGAAGAGATTAAATATGATGAATGGATGTGTAAACAGCAACTTTATGAAGTGTGCAGCTGGAATACGGATGGGATTTGGCTTGCTAAAGGATTTATTTGTTTGTTTGCAGAATGATGCCCTGCTCAGATCCAAAATAAATGCAATTGTATGTTTTTATTCAAATTGTGAAGAAGGATAATGTTTATAATTTTTAAAGGCATAGGGATTTCATTTGAAGATATAAAACTGCTCTGCACTGGCCTAGTTCCCACAGCAAACTAAGCCCATTACCTAGGTTTAGGTTTAATGTTTGGTTTTAGCTGAGCATGTTGTGAGAATGCAATCTTTGTATATCTCTACATCTATCAATGTCTACTTGCACTGGCAATAGCAAGGACATGCTTTCTTATTAATTGCTACTGAGTAATTTTACATGGTGATATCTGAAACTGGGACACTGCATAATGAGCTTTGGTGTCTCTTTGTCTTGTGTGCTGATAGCAATAGCAATAGTACTTAGACTTATATACCGCTTTACAGTGCTTTACAGCCCTCTCTAAGCGGTTTACAGAGTCAGCATATTGCCCCCAATAATCTGGGTCCTCATTTTACCCACCTCAGAAGGATGGAAGGCTGAGTCAACCTTGAGCCTGGTGAGATTTGAACTGCCAAATTGCAGGCAGCCGGCAGTCAGCAGAAGTAGCCTGCAGTACTGATGCAGTAACCACTGCATCACCGTGGCTGATGCATACAAAGCATACAATGATTGCATTCAGACAACATACTGTAGATAACATGGTAACTGAATCAATTCATTTTCTGGGTTCTCACGCCAAACTGTATACTAACCATTGGGTTGAATTTGCAAAAAAATCTAAACCACGCACACAGACACACAAGCCTAATCAGAGTTCGCTCGGATGAAATCCAGCTACCAGGTCTTTATCTAATGTGAACTATAGCCAACTGGATAGTGGATTCATCTAGGATGCAGCTCTCTCTGATTTCAGTAGATGTTCAAGCACCACTTCCAGGTGTGTTATTTGAGATTCCTAAACTAAAGATGTAGGAAAGCAAACAGTGACTTTGTGTATGCAAAACACAATCCAGATAGGAAAGAGCTACAAAGAAAGCTACCATATACTAATACTATTGGTCTATCCAGCTCAGAACACTTTGATTGTCAGAGTTTGTCAGGTAGTGAATATTGTCAGTTGTATGTCTATGCAGGGTGATGCACCCCTATCCTAATATTATGGTGCATTCCATGACAAGCAGGACACGTGATGTGATCTTGTGCGCATGTGTGCATTTCTGATTCTCCATTATTCTTCTTGTGGTTTGGCTCTGACCGGGAGCGGTCGCATTTAATTAGCAATAATGTAATTATTCAGAATTTATTGTTTTTGTACCGAAATAAATATTTTATTAGATCTTTTAACTTTGGTTTCATTTCTAAATGTCTGAGCTCCGAGAGAAAGATCAAACATCGCCTCTATGAGATTTATTCTCACCTCTAACAAGGTCTTCCCCAAACTCTTCTCTGAGTGGCAACTTCAGATTCATTGTTAACTAGTGATGTCAAGGATTAAACCTGAAATCGGAGCTGTTGCTCATATAGTACCATAGTTGTGCCATAACTGAGTAGACGTGAGCATTGGCCTAAGTGAACAATCAGGCCCTAATGTCACTTTAATTAATAAGTTAAGTGTAAATTAGTCAATATTCTGAACTATGATCCTCAGCGAGTTTTTGTATCTGCTCAACAGCAGCTGCTTTCATTGAAGAATCCAATCTGAGTTGGTCACCGGGACCAGAGGTTTAATCTTCTGAGCTTTCGGACTCGTGCTGGAGTCCACCTTTAGAGAACTTCTCTCTCACCAGAATTCTGGTGAGAGAGACGTTTCCTGAGGATGGGCTCCACCATGAGTCCGAAAGTTTGGAAGACTAAACCTCTGGTCCTGGTGACCAACCCAGATAGAATACTGCAACCTTATCCTGCGATATATATATTTACCTTCATTGGCTTTCCTTGAATGCTGATGGAGAGGGATCCAAATGCTGGGAACTGCTGATTGTTAAGCCCCTAAAGCCATTGCTCCCACTGATTTTCTTTCTTTCTTTTTCTTTCTTTTTCCCAACATTACTGATTGCTATTTAAGCTGCTTCGGAGGACAGTCTAAATCACCGGTTCTCAATCTGGGGTTCGTTCGACCCCTTTGGGGGTCGAACGACCCTTTCTCAGGGGTTGGGAGACTTCATCTGGATGCCGCCATTTGGGTTCTTTTACCTTCTGCGCATGCGCAGAACACTTTGCGCATGCGCAGAGAGTAAAAGAACCCAAATGGCGGCGGTGGGGCAGGGGTCATGGTGGCGGGGGCGGGGTGGGGTGCAGTGGGGGTGCGGGGGTGGGGCACAGGGCATGGCATTAGGAAGGTTGAGAACCACTGGTCTAAATGAACTTCAGGTGACCTCACCTGGAGTATTATGCACAATTGGAGTATTATGCATAATTGGGAGTTCTGTTTCTTCAAAAATGTGAATAGATTGTATAGCTCTTAAACTTGTGATATTTAATAGAAACGTTTCAAATGTAAACATTTCCTGGCACAAGACATATACATATATGAATTAAATGTCATACTTTCTATGACATTTTTAGACTGTGCAGAGTAAAATGGAAGACAGATACACTCATGAACAAACATGTGGAACTGACATAAATTGCAGAGCATCCATGTCATACACACACACACACACACACACACACACACACACACACACACACACACACACCTTTTTTCACAAGTTTAATAGTCATGCAACTTCCAGACATTCTGGTCTTTTTTTCGGAATTCAGTTCTTTTGGCTTTCTCACTTCTGTTTCCATTCATATACTTCTGCCTCATAGGGATGGAGAAGAGATCAATTTGGTTCTACTTTCACATTTTTTGAGTCAATGAATGAATTAAAATGTAGTTGGCTTTGAAAATTAAACTTTCCTAAATATGCCGATGTAAGTGGATTTGT
This sequence comes from Diadophis punctatus similis, assembly GCA_023053685.1. Taxonomy (NCBI): domain Eukaryota; kingdom Metazoa; phylum Chordata; class Lepidosauria; order Squamata; family Dipsadidae; genus Diadophis; species Diadophis punctatus. The sequence continues at coordinate 27,437,163 of JALIGW010000001.1, forward strand.
GATAAAAATGAGATGAACTGGTGTTGGAAAGAGTATTTTAGGGAATTGTGTAAGAATGATAGTGATACGTTGAAGAGTAGAAAGGAAATAAATGTTAAATACTACTGTCCAAGAGAAAATATGCCGCCCTGAGTCCTTCGGGAGTTGGGCGGCATATAAGAGTAACAAAATAACATAAATAAATAAATAAATAAAAATAAAAATAAGAAGGAAGTCATAAATGTAATGTAATAATGTTGAAAAATACTATTAAATATTTTATAATTTGAAAAATGTGGTAATAGGGGATGTGATTTACTTTTCGGTAGCTGTGCAACTTGTTTGGCTGGAGTCTGAAGATTGAACCTCTGCAAGAATGCTGTTAGTATTCTTCTACACAAACTGAAAGATAGTAAGAACGAATAAAATACTATGGGAGGGTTACTTTGCTAAGTGTATTTCTTATTGGCTGGTAATCCCAAGGAGTGACATGGCATAATGCCGTAAGGAGTATGACTCTGAAAATTAATGTATCAAAAACCAAGGTGGTTGTGAATGACAAGAAGATGGAATTAATGATTGCAACATGTGCATAAATGGCAGAAAACTACAGCAAGTACAGTGGTATCTCGGTGCTCATCATTAATTGATTTTGCAGGCATGATGAATACTAAAAACCATGAGTACCAAACAAGTTTTTCCCATAAGGAATAATGTAGTGAGTCACAAGGCAGCCAACACCGACAAGTTCTAACTTGTGCATTGAGTACCAAACAAACAATGACTATTGGGACAAAATTTTCATATCAAAATGCATTGAGTACCAAATTCGATGAGTTTCAAAGCAGTTCAGTACCAAGGTACCAGTGTGTATGAATTTAGGTACTCTGTAGAACAGGGCTATCAAACTCGCAGCCCGTGGGCCAGATGCGTCACGTGCTAGCCACGCCCACACCTGGTTTAGCAAAGGGGAAAAGGTCCCGATATATCATGTGACGTCACCATGACGATGCGAGTTTGACACCCCTGCTGTAGAATGTTTACTGAAGATGGGAAAATGGATGGAAAAACTGTAAAATTTAAATGCTAAGAGATAGTGGTTAATATGCAGCTTGTTTTAAGCAATGAATGTTGAAAGAAGCAGATCTGGCTAAATTTAGGCATGTACTACATTGTACAGTATTTCTGGGTCAGGAGAGGCAGACTGATGATAACACATTGTACCATCAGGCCTTTTCCTTGTCCCAAAGGTGAATTTTCCAAAAGGCAAATGAACTTTCTTGGGGTTTTCCTCGAAAACACTTTGCTTCTCATCCAAGAAGCTTCTTCAGTTGCCTTTTGGAAAAAATACCTTTGGAATAATCATGACCTGGATGGTTGAGAATCTCCATAGACATTTAACCCCTTCCTTTGTGTACAGACCTAATAGAAGAGGACCTAATAAAATATAATAAAGAGGAAGTGGAGTTGTACTCTATATAAGAAATAACTACAATTCTATAGAATGGGAACAAAGTGATGAAAACTTCAAATGCATTTGGAGTAATATAAAAGGAAAAAGGAATAACATTGCCAAAGGTGTATTTTACAGGCCACCCAACCAAACAGAGGAAATAGATGAACTTTTTACTAATCAGATAGTTAAAGTGTGTAGGAAGCACAATACAATAGCAATGAGGGACTTTAACTACCCTGACATCAATTGGGAGACAAATTCTGCACCTAGTGGAAAATCAAACAGATGCATCAATGGATTTATAGTGTCAGGATAATGAGAAATAATATACTTCATTGGTCAGGCTACATTTGGACTAGTATGCTCATTCTAGAGACCGCATTTAAAAAAACATACACAAGAATCAGAAAGAATACACAAAAGAGTGACAAAGTTGATATGGGGTTTGGGGGACATAATCCTTTGAAGAACAGTTGTGTTTAGAACCAGGTATGTTTCTCCTAAAAAACAGAATGCTAAGAGGAGACATGATAGTAGTTCTCTGATACTTGAAGGACTGTCACAGGAAAGAGGATGTAAATTTACTCCTAGAACCTGAAGATAGGAAGAAACAATGGATAGAGGTTTTACAGAGAGATATCAAAACTCAAAATAAGGAGATATTTTCTTTTTTTAAACATTTTTTATTTTATATACACAAAAACATAACATAACATACAAACATATAATATTAGGAATCTTAATTCCTATCTTAATTATAGCTGAAGATCAGTCTCCCAAATTTTATATACAGATACTATAAATATTCATCATACTTTTCTATATCCGTACTTACTATATGCTCTTCATTTACTTTCTGGTCTATTTTATCCTAATTCTTACATCTATATAAATTTGATAATTGATATTTACACACACTGTAATAAATTATCCCTGTTCTTTAACCATTCATAAAATCTATTCCAGGGTAAATAATATTAAGGAGATATTTTCTGACTGTGGGAAATTTGTATTATCTGCAGATTTAATCAGCATTCCTCCCAAATTTTGGTCCAATTCAAATACTATTGAAGGATAGGGGCGTAGGGAGCCATTATCGTGGTTCTTTGATTATGATTTTCAAGGTAGTTTCGTATCCTCTTCATCATCATTCTATTTAACTGACATTTTACTAACTTCTAATCAGCATGTCATAAGGGACTGACTCAAGTGCTTTGATGAAATCAGGATATGTTACAGTTATGTGCAAAAATGTAGTCATATGTGAGATATTAAACTATTGAACATGGCAGGTGCAGAAATTTGGCCAGTCTTTCAGACAATACTTTATAATATCTCCTTTGGCAGAAATAACAGCTTCTAAGCATTTCCTGTAGCCAGCTAAAAAAAAAACCTGTTTATTTTTTGCTTTTGGAATTTATTTCTGTTCTTTTCGTAGACGTCTTGGAGCTCAAAAATATTTTTAGATCTCCTTGCCTGCAGTGCATATTTGAGATCTCTTCGAAGATTTTGTGTCTGGGGAACCGAATATCATTTCAAAAGAAATCGGATATTTTAGCAACATAAGTATCCAAGAGAGCCCAGTTTGGTGTAACGCTTAAGGCATCAGGCTAGAAAGTGGGAAACTGTGAGTTCTAGTCCCACATTAAGCATAAAGCCAGCTAGGTGACCTTCGGCCAGTCACTCTCTCTTAGCCCTAGGTAGCCAACAATGGCAAAACACTTCTGAAATTATGCCAAGAAAACTATAGGGATTAGCCCAGGCAGTCAACACTGACTTGAAGGCACCAAAAACAGAACAAAACAAAACAAAACAAATCTCCAAGCCAGCTATGACGTACTTACCAGAAAGAAATATAAAGGTTTTCTTATTTTGAATATGCAAACAAGTGCATTTAAGGAGTAAGTATGCATTCAAACTTGCAGAACTCTTTAGGGTTTTATTGTACCATGTAGAGATTGTGTCAGTTTCAATTCACTTAGGACATCACTGAAACATACAATTTAGTTAGGGCCAGACGTGGGTTTCTCCTGGTTTGGACTGGTTCTATGGAACCGGTAGTAACTTGGCGGCCTGGATTGCTGGAACTGGCAGTGACCCAGGCCTGCTACGCCCCCGAACAGGCTCTCTCGGCAGAGCCATAGCTGCCGCCATTTTGTTTTTTGCTTCTGCGCATGCGCAGAAGCTGGGTTTTTAGCACTGCCCCTGTGCATGCCTGCGTGGCATGCCTGTACAGCGCATCAGGAAGTGAACCGGCAGCGAAGAAAATCCCACCCCTGGTTAGGGCGCCTTAATTTTTGCATTCAATAGTATGTCAATTATAGCAATAAAGGTTGTCCTTTATAACGTAGGAGAAAGATAAGAACTGTATTTTATAAATACAGCTGAATTAAGGAGACAGTAAAATGTCAAAATTGTTGAGTTGCCATCCTATTTTAAAATGGTTCTGATTTATCTGTGCATCACTATGGCTGGGTTCATACAATATTCTAAACCCAAAACACAGTACTGAGTTACCCACCATTTGTGGTTTATTCAACAGATCAAGGTTAAATAAAACAGGTCTTCATGTTGTGTCTGAACCTAGTTAATGGGTGGGCTCATACATCTTTTGATTTTGGATTAGTCTGCTTTGTAAATCCTACCATTGTAGTTTGCAAATTTATTTATTTATTAGGTGAATTTATATAACCCACCCATCTCACAGATGTGATTGAACAAATCATAGTTTATGACAGGGTTAGGTAACTGTTGGTTACCTAACCGCCTCTTGGTCACTTCCGAAACATCTTCCAGCCATGAAGACTGGGTCGCAAATTTCAGAAACATTTTGAGATGGGAATATACAAAAACTATATTATATATCCCAAATAGACATCGCACAATTTTAAAAGCAAGCTATCACAAAACCAGAGGAAAAATGGAAAATCCCTGCCCACTGCTGGGTGTCATATGGTTCCACTATTTTGCACCATCATCCTTCCCACTACAGTCCTAGTTCTTTCCAAATGTTCATTGCAACCCTTATTTCCCAAAAGGTGGCTCTACTCCTAATTCATGCAAACCCAACCCACTTTAGTTAATTTGCATTTATTTATTTATTTTTATTTTTATTTATTTATTTATTTATTTATTTTGTCAAGTACGTATTTGATAATATACATAAGTATAACATTATTTGAATACATAAAATGAGTACAAATAAAAGGGAACATTAGGACAGGGACAGTAGGCACGCTAGTGCGCTTATGTGCACCCCTTACAGACCTCTTAGGAATAGGGTGAGTCAACAGTAGACAGTCTAAGGTTAAAGTTTTGGGGGTTAGGAGAAGAAACCACAGAGTCAGGTAGTGCATTCCAGGCATTGACCACTCTGTTGCTGAAGTCATATTTTCTGCAATCGAGTCTGGAGCGGTTTAAGTTTGTATCTGTTGTTTGCTCGTGTATTGTTGTGGTTGAAGCTGAAGTAGTCATTGATTCATTTTCTTAGATATTCTGTAAATAATAATGTAAATTTCTAGCATTCTCAAATAGATTATTTTATCCCTGGGATATTTCACTACTACTAATCCTATAGTTGGACAGTGGATAGTTTGAATTAAACTTTAATTAATGAATTGGACATTTTGCTGTCTCCAAAGAGAAGATAATCTCAGTTCTATGTGTGTATGTGTGTAAAAGACTTTTTGATGTGGTAAAAGTATAGAAAACAAAAAAAGTTTTTTGAAACAGAATAAAAACATATAATTATGCCTTCTATCCTTCTTTCTATTGCATAATTGAATATTCAATTCTGTTCCTTTCCTCTTTCACCCTTTTGAATAATCAAATCCAGAAATCATCACATTTTTTCTTCTTTCAACAAAATGCCAATATAAAGTTTCCAATCTTTCAAACAAGTCTTCGTTAATTTTTCTCTTCCAAAACTGATCAGCTTTACCATTTCCTCAAATTCAGGTGTTTTTATAATCCAATCTTCCACTGTAGGTATTTTATTACTTCTTCATCTTTTTGCACGCATTAATCCATCTCCTCCCACTTATGACTGTATGACTGTAACTTGTTGCTTGTATCCTTACGATTTATATTCATATTGATTGTTTCCTGATTGCTTACTTGAACCCTATGACAACCATTCTTGACAAATGTATCTTTTCTTTTATGTACACTGAGAGCATATGCACCAAAGACAAATTCCTTGTGTGTCCAATCACACTTGGCCAATAAAGAATTCTATTCTATTCTATTCTATTCTATTCTATTCTATTCTATTCTATTCTATTCTATTCTATTCTATTCTATTCTATTCTAATCTTGCTGCACCCATTTCTAAGTCTTTTTCTTAAATCCTTATGGCCTGTTACCAAGCTCATTGCCCAGTCTGTTTAGCATAAAAGTCAACCCCAGCCTGAAGGCTTGCATACTGCTGATGCATTGTTTATGTTTACGTGAACATTCTCTCTGTGTGTGCCCTGCTCTCCCCTAATTTGAACCAAATGTGTTGTTTTAATAGCCCCTGCTTTTTCTATAAACAAGCAATTGCATCACCAGAGGCACAGAGCCAGGCAGATTCTAATAATATTTTAAGTAATTACTACTTTATTATTATTTGGTTGAGTATGGCTTCCATCCACAACTTGGAATGTGCAATAAATTTAGAATTCCCTAGAAATTACAAAGGTGGTGGTGGAGGATAACAACTACATTTCTTTGGCTCTTTTAGTACATATGATAAAAAATGTTTCTGCGTATGGCTTAGTTACTGGCAAAGTGTGAGCTATCCATGGAGAAAATAAAGTTTAGTTTCCATTTATGTTTAAAATGTAGCCAGTTTTGGGTCTAGATCTTTCTGTATTCCTCAGAAAGCTGAGGACCCCAACTATGTCCTTGGTCTTTTCTTTTTCCACCCATTCTTAGTTTTGAAAATCAGTCACTGCATTTCATATTTTAGTTCTGGCCAGCTGTTGAACACACAAAAATCTAGTTGCCTAGAAACTGCATTAGTTCTTCCCAACTTTAAAAAGAGAGCCTTTAAAATATTGCTATATTGATTTCCAGATGTCACTTCATTAATTTTGAAATTCGACTGCCTTCCCCCCCACCCGAGTGTGATTCTTTTTACGTGAATTAGTAAGTTTACTAAATTTTCCTTCTCCTTAAAATAAATGAGGGCAGTGCGGTGGGCTCAGCGGTTAAAATGCTGGGCTTGTTGGCAGGAAAGCTGGCATTCCAAGTTCGAGACCAGAGTGCAATGCGATGGAGTTCCAGTCGTTGCCCCAGCTCCTGCCCAGCTAGCAGTTTGAAAGCATGCAAATGCGAGTAGATAAATAGATACCACTTTGGTGGGAAGGTAACAGCGCTTCATGATGTCATGCTGGCCACTCGACCCTGGAAATGTCTTTAGACAGCGCTAGCTCAATGGCCTTGAAATGGAGATGAGCACCACCCCCTACAGTCAGCAATGACTACCGGAGTAAAATCCGCAGAGACTCCTTTACCTTTATTTTAAATTAAATGACATGACTGTATTCTAATAAGACTTTCTTGAGTCAAAGGGATGGAATACCGTATTTTTCGGAGTATAAGACGCACCGGAGTATAAGACGCACCTTAGTTTTGGAGGAGGAAAATAGGGGGGGGGGAAATCTACCTACCAGGTATTCCTCTGGCTACCGTCCTTAGTCTGGTCAGCTTCAGCACATTATTTTATCCCCTGGTTAGGGCTGAAAAGACCTTTTTCAGAGGGAGTAGGAATGAAAAGCCTGCAAAGACTTAGGGCTGGAAAAAACTACTTCGGAGGGAGTAGGAATAAAAAAATGCTACGCCAGTAAGATCATTAGCACCTCGTTAGGGCTGAAAAGACCTTTTTCAGAGGGAGTAGGAATGAAAACAAGCCTGCAAAGACTTATGGCTGGAAAAAAACTTATTCGAACCAGAGTAGGAAGCCGGGAAGGTCGTTAGCACCTCGTTAGGGCTTGGAAAAAAAGCTTTGAAAAAGCTACATTCGGAGTATAAGAAGCACCCAAATTTTCAGCCTCTTTTAGGGAGGAAAAAGGTGCGTCTTATACTCAGAAAAATACGGTAGATCTGGAAAACATGTGGACTGCAGCCAAAATCACCATCAGTTTGGAACAGGTCCCACAGGAAGAAAACTTAATTCGCAGTTAAAATTTGAATGCTAATCCGATTATATTGATTGTCCACAGATTCAGGACAGACCTGCTGCCCTGCCCCCCCCCCAAAAAAACAAAAAACACAGAACAGAGCAAAGCTTAAGTGTCTCATTTGGGTAGGAGGACAGTACCAACTCAAGGTTTGGCAACTAAGTGCACTTTTTAATAGGCATAATTAATGTTATATGGAATTTAGCCAGTGGTGCTTATAAAAGGGAACTAGAAAAATTTGTGGCAGTAGTGAGGACTATCAAAACATAATATTTTTAATGTGTCTATGGAGGTTTCCCATCTCTCTCCTTACTCCGCCCTGTGTTCAGAAGTAAAATATCAGTAACTATCAGTTGCTAGGAAGCACAATGGAAAAGCGGGGTTGCTTTTAATCCTGGCTTAAGGGCTTTCAAACTCTTGGTTGGGTCTAGTGGAAGACAGATCTTGAAATACAAAGAGTTTTAGGGCACTAATACATTGATAAGTTTAATTTCATACATTCTTTGCTTGGGTTAACATTCTGAATTACCCTTTTTTTGAGCTCACACCAGGGGCGGGTTCCTAATTTTTTTACTACCACTCTGTGGGCATGGCTTATTTTGTGGGTATGGCTTGCTGGCCATGTGATCGGGGGGGCGTGGCTTCTCGGACTGCTGAAGGGAGGGGAACTGAGATAGGTCCTGCCGCCCATTCCCCCTCCCCTCAGCAGCTTGAGAAGCTTCAAACATGCGAAAATGCCTAGGATCATCACTGCGTGTTCGTGGCTTCTCGGACTGCTGAAGGGAGGGGAATGGAGATAGCTCCTGCCGCCCATTCTTTCAGCGTCTCATGCACTCCCTCGGCCATCCTCCCCTGCTTGGACTCACTGTGGGGTAGGAAGGCAGCTCATGCGCAGTGCCGGAAGCTCGGCTTCTGGGCATGCGCAGAAGAAAATTTTAAAATATATATATATTTTTTAAAAAAATGGCGGCGCGCAGGCACCGGTACTGTGACATCACCAGCGGGCCGCTACCAGTGCTATAGAGTGGACCGCACCTGTAGGAACCCACCACTGGCTCACACAATATATTACTCATAAACTAAGAAACAATCTAGGTTTGCAGTTGCACACCCAGACCATAACCAGCATTAAAACTAATCAAACTTAGTGCATTTTGAGGACAACACACAGCTACAGATGTGGTTTGACCTACAATTTGAGAAGCCCTAACTTGAAGTAATAAGTGAACTTGGCCAAAATTCGCTTTTCCTATTTTTATTTTGTAGGCTTTATAAAGATGACTAATATTCATTGTAAACTATAATTTATGGGTTAGATGTTGTGTGAGCCCAGCCAATTGATGTTTTAGTCTGTGTCACTTAAGCAAATCATGGCACACAAATTGTATAAACACAGCAAACATTGACTAGATGGACCAATCTTCTGAGTTGGCATAAGGCTGCTTTCTAAGTTGCTATATTTACTTGGAAGCAGGAATTAAATATGTTTTATATTACATCTTTGGAATTTTATTTTTCATTAATGGAGACAAAATTCTGTGTTATGATGCCCAAGATGGCCCTCTCTGGGACTGACAATTGCAAGTGTTTCAGATTTTTCTCGTTGCTATTTATTTATTTGTTTGTTTGTTTGTTTGTTTGTTTGTTTGTTTATTTATTTATTTATTTATTTATTTATTTATTTATTTATTTATTTATTTATTTATTTATTTATTTATTTATTTATTTATTTATTTATTTATTTATTTGGTTCTTCTATGCCACCCTACTCCCTAAGGACTCAGGGCGGCGTACAACATTTTAAAAGAACACTAAACAATTAACTTTCATTTAAAAACAATTTTAAAACATTAAAAAAGTTAAAAAACGTTCAACAACTGTTGGGTGTTGAGGGACCCAAGTTCAGGATAAATGTATTATTATGTTACAGGTTTGTGCTGTTTTTCTATATCCAGATTTTGATGAAAACTATTGCAAAATAGTGGCAAGTTGTCCAGTACCTGGATGGGAGTGTTGGAAGGAAAATCCATCTGGTTCAGTTCCAAGCTGGGAGAGAGGTATTGGAAACAAAATGGAGGGTGGAGGCTGATTGGAAAGAAAATGTAATGATGAAGCAGAACCACCAACCACATCAGGGGCGAGTTGCTTACTTACCGAGACTGGTGTGCTGCTCCACGTTTCTCCATGCTTCGTGCATGCGCGCGTGCTCACTACGCGCACGCGCCCCCTTGCACGATTTTGCTTCTGCGCATGCGCAGAAGCAAAATCTCACCAAAATCTCGTGAGGGGACACGTGCGCGCACGAGATTTCAGCGTGATTTTGCTTCCGTGCATGCGCAGAAGCAAAATCGCCCAAAAATCATAAAAAAGATGACGACACGCGTGACTGCCTGGCGGAGATGATACTGGAGCAGTCGTGCGCAAATTGTGTAATCGTCGGGTCCCTACCGGAGCTACGCACTGGACCGCACCGGTAGGAACCCACCCCTGAACCACATATGATTCTGGGCGAGCTGATAAAGTGGAGTGGGTGGGTGGGTTTTTATAGCTTCTAGATTCCTATGGGGGGGTCATGTAGGGGTTATGTAGGGACCATTGCTCTATAGGCAAAAGGGGAAATGCAAATCCTAAGTATTTGTCTGAGCTAATTTTGTCAAGCTTTTATTTGTTGTTTCTCTGAATTTCTTTCTTGACTCAGTCTTTCTGAATGGATTACCAAATCCACATTTCTAAAAGCTGGCCTCCTCAGTTTCTTCTTGGGGCAGGGAAACCGGGCTAGTTTCTGCCTCCCTTAAGATTTTTTCATTTCTCCTTTGGGGAAAATATTTTATTCTGCCTTTTTAAATATTTCCCAAAATATGTCATTCTTCTGGGGTGGGAGGAGAGGTGGGTTCCTGCCGGAGCTGTCCGGTGCACAGATCCTATAGGGAGTGGCTGATTGCGCAATTTGCACGCAACCGCTCCAGAGCCCTCTCTGCCGGTCTATCGCGCGCGTCACCATCTTTTTCTGTGAATTTTTGGGCGATTTTGCTTCTGTGCATGCGTGGAAGCAAAATCGCGCCAAAATCTCATGAGGGGCCGCGCGCACGCGAGAGATTTTGGTGAGATTTTGCTTCTGCACATGCACAGAAGCAAAATCGCGCCAAAATCTCTCTCTTGCATAAATCCAAAGGCCAATGTTAGAACATGGCTATATCCAGATTTTGATGAAAACTATTGCCAAATAGTGGCAGGTTGTCCAGTATTTGGATGGGAGTGTTGGAAGGAAAATCCATCTGGTTCAGTTCCAAGAGAGGTATTGGAAAAAAAATGGATGGTGGAGGCTGATTGGAAAGAAAATGTAATGATGAAGCAGAACCACCAACCACATCAGGGGCGAGTTGCTTACTTACCGAGACTGGTGTGCTGCTCCACGTTTCTCCATGCTTCGTGCATGCGCGCGTGCTCACTACGCGCACGCGCCCCCTTGCACGATTTTGCTTCTGCGCATGCGCAGAAGCAAAATCTCACCAAAATCTCGTGAGGGGACACGTGCGCGCACCAGATTTCAGCGTGATTTTGCTTCCGTGCATGCGCAGAAGCAAAATCGCCCAAAAAATCATAAAAAAGATGACGACACGCGTGACTGCCTGGCGGAGATGATACTGGAGCAGTCGTGCGCAAATTGCGTAATCGTCGGGTCCCTACCGGAGCTACGCACTGGACCGCACCGGTAGGAACCCACCCCTGAACCACATATGATTCTGGGCGAGCTGATAAAGTGGAGTGGGTGGGTGGGTTTTTATAGCTTCTAGATTCCTATGGGGGGGTCATGTAGGGGTTATGTAGGGACCATTGCTCTATAGGCAAAAGGGGAAATGCAAATCCTAAGTATTTGTCTGAGCTAATTTTGTCAAGCTTTTATTTGTTGTTTCTCTGAATTTCTTTCTTGACTCAGTCTTTCTGAATGGATTACCAAATCCACATTTCTAAAAGCTGGCCTCCTCAGTTTCTTCTTGGGGCAGGGAAACCGGGCTAGTTTCTGCCTCCCTTAAGATTTTTTCATTTCTCCTTTGGGGAAAATATTTTATTCTGCCTTTTTAAATATTTCCCAAAATATGTCATTCTTCTGGGGTGGGAGGAGAGGTGGGTTCCTGCCGGAGCTGTCCGGTGCACAGCTCCTATAGGGAGTGGCTGATTGCACAATTTGCACGCAACCGCTCCAGAGCCCTCTCTGCCGGTCTATCGCGCGCGTCACCATCTTTTTCTGTGAATTTTTGGGCGATTTTGCTTCTGTGCATGCGTGGAAGCAAAATCGCGCCAAAATCTCATGAGGGGCCGCGCGCACGCGAGAGATTTTGGTGAGATTTTGCTTCTGCACATGCACAGAAGCAAAATCGCGCCAAAATCTCTCTCTTGCGCACGTCCCCTCATGAGATTTTGGTGCAATTTTGCTTCTGCGCATGCGCAGAAGCAAAATCGCGCGAGAGGGCGCGCGCGCCCGCCCGAAACATGGAGATGCGCGCGCAGCGCACTGGCACCGGTAAGCAAGCAACCCGCTGCTGGGTGGGAGGGCTTCCCACAGGAGGATGCATGGATACCTACATCCTCTGCAATGACCATTCAGTGCTCTTTGACTTTACTCAATGCTGGTTCTCTGATTTTATGTAGATGTTATGAATGGTGAAGTACATGTTGCTGGATGCTGTGAGCATATTGTGGAAAACACTACCTTAGCACCAGTGCAGCTAGAATGACCTCTTCATTCATGGACTGGGGACAAAGGCAAAGTCAAGAGAATATGGTAGACAAAGAGCTATTGCCTGGTGTATTTTCACACTATGGTTAGGGGCAAGAGGAGAAATGTTAAAGAAGAAGCCAGGCCAAAAAAGGAGGACCTTTTAAAGACTGTTTTAGAAAAGTGGCTTCTTTAGCCAATCCTCTTTTTTCATTTTGACATCTTTTTAAATATTTGAAAAACTACACATGCAGGGCTCTTAATCCTCTTTCTTCTAGACTAAACACGCTCCATTTCCTCTTGCTGTCCTCATATAATTGTGTTCACTTCTCTCAAAATATCATTTTTGGATGAATTGAATTTGAAGTTTCTTAAAAGGTTCACAGGTCCACAACTCTGTTTGGCAACTTCTGTTTTCTAAGGGCAAGATCTGAGGGTGTCTTCAGCTTACTTTGGGAGGTTGCTAAGTCTGATGTTGCCAAAGATGTTATGTAGTGATGCCAATGGCAAGGCTTTAATTCAAACAGAAGCCAGACACCACACCAAGCCACTATGAAGTTTGTAAATAAGTTTATGGCTTAGCATTATGTATGAAACAGGTCACTAGGATGAACAAACAAAATATAGTTAAAACAAAGCTAGTTTAACGAATCCAGACACTGGTCTGCTAGTCATCAATTTCCTAGGTTGGTATACTTGATATTTCTCTACTTTTCAGACTCAAATTTTAATTCCTTCCCTCCATCTGAAAATATCTAACTACAATTGCAAACTTTACTTACTTATTTGGACTTCTATGTCACTAAGTCTTATAGATGCTAAGTAACTCACAGAATGTCAAATAGAGAGTTGAAAAAGTCACATTGTTCAAATCAACGTTCAGTGATAGCATTAAACTTCCAGATCCCAAAGTTATTCCAAAAGATAACCCAGCATAAATCTCCTGGTTTAACTTTCTAGTTAGGGACTTCTCATCAAATCCCATCAGAAATATGGCAAGCTCTGCATTTATAGCTCCAGAAAATTTATAAACCCCAACACATTATTCATGACTTCCATGGAATAAAACTTGAGTTTATTTATCTAGAATACTATTTTACAGAAACTATAAAAAGTAAAAATGCATGGCGCAGTGGCTCAGGGATCAACATGCTGGTCTGGTTGGCTGGAAACCCGACAGCCTGAGTTTGAAACCCGAGCGTCGTGCAATGGGGTGAGCACCCATCTTTACCTAGCTCCTGCCAACCTAGCAGTTGGAAAGCATGCAAATGCAAATAGATAAATAGGTTAGGGGAGGAAACAGTTTTCCATAATGTCATTCTGGTCACATGATCATGGAAAAGTCTTTGGACAGCACTAGCTCAATGGCCTTGAAACGGAGATGAGCACTGCCCCCTATAGTTGACAACCACTAATGGAGTAAAATCGGCAGGGACTCCTTGTCTTTTATTTCTCTAGGACAGGGGTCGGCAACCTTAAACACTCAAAGAGCCATTTTTACCTGTTTCCCACAGAAAAGAAAACACCGGGAGCCACAAAAACCTTTTGACATCTAAAATGAAGAGAACACTGTATATATCATTTTTTTATCTTTATGCTATGTATAAAAAAATTATAGTGTGTTGCATTTATGAAATCAATGACCTATTACAGAGAAAACATTTTTATTTCTGCATGCAACAAAAACATTTTGAACTCCGAAAAAAAAGGATGGGTCGAAAAGCTCAATAAATCACGTGCCGGTGGGTGTCGCACATTGGCGGTTGTGATGCATATTTTGAGCGACGGAGCCGCAGCAGAGGGATGAAAGAGCCACATGCGGCTCCAGAGCAGACTCCTGCTCTAGGGTACCATTTTACATATATTTGTTTACTTATTTATTTCAGGATCTTCCAACTCCTTTGGTGGTTTACCTTCCGGGGTTGGTAAAATGAGGACCCAGATTGTTGGGGGCAATATGCTGGCTCTGTAAACCGCTTAGAGAGGGTTATAAAGCGATATACTGTATAAGTCTAAGTGCTATTGCTATTAGAGTTTAAAAAAGGATTGTGCAGCCTAAAAGCAAACATCTCAACAAAACAACAGCTCAACAAAACAACTCCACCCAACAGGGTCTCAAACTCCACTCTGTCCCAAAGCCTGGGAGAATAGCCAGGCCTTTAATATATTCCTGAATGACATCAGAGTGGGAGATCTGATGATGCTGTGGTTACTACACCTGAATGGAAGCAGTCATGGGTAATGCAGATCATCAGAGCAAAACAGTCTTTAAGGTGGGATTTGGGATTTCTCTCAAGGTTCATGTGCCCGTTAACCTTTTTTTTTTTTTGCTTGGCTAATGATTGGCAGCTCTTGGGAGTGCTCCCCCTAGCTGTCCTACACCAGCTGGGGTTGATTACAGCAATGTGAGTTCATCTCAATTTACCAAACAGAAAGCAAAGCTGACTATTCTAAAATCAGAAAGAGTAGGCAGAGCGGGCAGGCAATTTGGCAGTTGGATTTTCTTTTCTTTTTTAAGAATGTGAGATGGTTTTTACCTCTAGGCAGCTAAACCTCAAAGAAATGTCCAATTTTCTCTGCTCACTTTATATTCAGATATCCAGGTCAACCACAGAAATGGGATCACCCCCAAACTTGGTTAGAAAATTAAACTGGAGAGGAGGAGTTCATGTTTTCTTGGCATAAAAATGATACATCCAGGAAGAGTGTGTAAAGGAAGAAATTAAGATGTGCTTCTGTGTGACCTCAAATGTGTTGAGTGGCCCCATGCTCAGCTTCAGCTAAAAGTGTATAGGCTCCAGACAAGGCAGTCTTGCCCTGCTTCCCTCTTTGGAGATCTATTAAATAGGTGAAATGGTAGACAAAAAGCTTACACTAAATTGCTAAAGCCTGGCTTTCAGTGAAGATGACTAAAGAGAAGTCTCTCTTCTTATGGAGTAGCTACTAAAAACCCTTCTTGGATGCTCTTACTACTGCTGCTATCATTAGCACTCTTGGCCAATACCGGTGTACACAAAATGGTCATGTGTAAAATTAAAGAATAACAGAGTTAGAAGGGATCTTGGAAGTCTTCTAGTCTTTATCCGATAAGGTGGCTGCAGATAAGTTACTTACTGGAACAGAGTCTGTTTGTGGTATAATCTTCCATTTTCTGCTGCTTCAATGGCTGGGATGAGCTCTGTATTGCTAAGTGCTGTCTATTTATTTATTTATTTATTTATTTATTTATTTATTTATTTATTTATTTATTTATTTATTTATTTATTTATTTATTTATTTATTTATTTATTTATTTATTTATTTATTTATGTGTTCTTATAGGCCGCCCAACTCTCGCAAGACTCAGGGCGGCGTACAACACAAGAAAAGAACAACTTATATAAAACAATAATAACAGTTAAAATGAGTACAAAATTTAAAACAAACCATCATTCGTACATTCAGCTCCTCCTTTTCCCCTTTCTTAAAAATCCTGGCTTGTAGTATTGTTAAAATGTATCTAAAACAAATGGTAGCCACTGACAGAGGCGAAATTTATTTCACAAAGGAGAAATAGATCTTTTCCCGGACATCAGACATTAGAAAAAGAAACCGCAGTTTAAAAGTCTAAGTAAAAATATTTATTTCGGTACAAAACAATAAATCCTCATTAGTCTACATTTCTGATATAAAAAATAGGTCTTGCTTCGATGGAAGCTAGGAACGAAAGGAATGAACGGAGAAAGGAATGTGCACATGCGTACAAGAACATATCAATCACGTGCTCAGGAATAAACCATTATATTAGATAGGGATGCTTCTCCCTGCATAAACATATAATATGCAATATAAAATCACTGCCTGACAGCCACACTATATGTGCTTTTACAAAAGTCCAGTACAGATTTAAAATAGATTATAAATGAGTTAAAAATATAAAATATTTTTGTTAAAATATGTTAAAAATATAAAATGAGTTTTATATATATAAAAAGAAAAAACTAATTTGCTTTTGGAGAAGCTCTTTACAGCTGGTGCTATCTGTCCTTTTTAAAAACCCACCAGTGTTGGAGCACCCACAGCTTCTGAAAACAAGCTGTTCCACTGGTTGATCATTTTCACTGTCAGGAAATTCCTCCTTAGTTCCAGGTTACTTCTTTCCTTGATTAGTTTGCATCCATTGTTTCTTGTCCTGCCTTCAGGTGCTTTGGAGAATAGGTTGGTCCCTCTTCTCTGTGACAGCCCTTTAAATATTGGGACAATGCTATCATGTCATCCCTAGTCCATCTTTTTATTAAAGTAGACATACCCAATTCCTGCAACTGTTCTTCTTATGTTTTAGCCTCCAGTCCCCTAATCACCTTTGTTGCTCTTCTCTGCACTCTTTCTAGAGCAGGGGTGACAAACCCATGTCGTCATGGTAGCGTCACGTGACGTATCGGGACTTTTTTTTACCGTTCACTAAACCAGGCGGGGGCGTGGCCAGCAGGTGACTCATCTGGCCCGTTGGCTGGGAGTTTGACAGTCCTGTTCTAGAGTCTCAACTTCTTTTTCATAGCATGGTGATTAAAACTGGATGCAATATTCCAAGTGTGGTCTTACCAAGTTTATGTGATTTACCAACGCTACCACCCACTCTCCTACGGGTCAGAGTATCCAGGGTTGTTACAGTGGGATATTGCATAATCCAAGTATCAGACCTAATACCAAAGTTTAGTACAACTCTTTTTAAAACAGATCATTCTTTGTTAACAAAGATCCTCATTGATATTCACATATGCTTATACTACAACAGAGGAGGTCATCTCTCAGGATATGATGGATTTCTTTGGAGTTCAGGGCATGCAGGCTTCAAAGTGTGTTTTGTTTTGTTTTTGTTTTGTCATCCTAGCTCTTGCTTGGAGGTCGGCCATCTGCTTTTCACATTACAGGTCTTTTATTAGCAAATTCTTTAGCGTAGCAGCTTCAGTGTTCTTGTTATCTCCATCATGGCAGGCTAGAATCTGCCCACCATTTCTGATGTTTCAGCTTTCCAGGTGAACCCAGTTTCTCCCCACACTTCGTCTGCTTTCAGCTTTTTGATCTTGCTCATAACCCATTCTTTTCGCTCCTGCAATATTTTCCCACTTATCCTCCATTCATTTCCTTAAGTGCTTACAGTGTATTTGGGCTGTAATCAGAGAGTCCCAGTAATAATCATAAACAAGTAATTAGAATAAATCAGTCAGATATACAAATGGTACTACGCAGGAGTGGGTTTCACTTACCTTCGCCACTGGTTCGGGTTGTGACGTTTCATGCATGTGTGCGCGTCCCCTCACGCGATTTCACTTCCGCGCATGCTCAGAAGGTGGATTCAGCCCGAAACACAGCTGAGGAGCTCATCAGGTGTGCTTCGGGCGAAGAAATAAAGGTCAGTATTAACCCGGGGGCAGGCGGGAGGGCTTTTTTCACAGCACAAAACTCTGTGAAGCCTTCCAAAATCTGAAAAATCGGCCGAAAATTTTTAAAAAATGATGGCGGCAAGCACGGACCGGCACAGACAGAACCAGATCCATGATGCCAAAATTACATCACCAACGGGTCGCTAACAGTTCGGGTGATCTGGTCCAAACCGGGAGGAACCACCCCTGGTACTAAGTATGAGATTCATCCCACCAGAGATTTAATAAGATGCAACAAGAGAAGCAGCCCCCATTTAGAGATTCTCTCTAAATATCTTGGATTTCAGCTCCTCTGTCAATATAGTCAGTAACTATTTTGGTTGGCATTTATCAATCAGATTTGCTGGACTTCAGTTCCTGCTGTTCTTTGTTGCTGGAAGACAATAATGGGAATCCAACTTCAGGGGGAAGCTGAGGGTTTGGGGAAAGCTAATCCAACTAAACTAAATACTTATAAAGGGGAATATTTGTAGCTCAGGGTTGAAATGAAAGGTCCTTGTTTCTCTCTGAGCTTGGTTGTTTCCTTGCAGATGTTTCATTACCCAAACTAGGTGGCATCATCAGTGCTGATGATGCTACCTAGTCTGGGTAATGAAACATCTTCAAGAAAACAACCAAGCTCAGAGAGCAACAAGGACCTCTCAAACCAATATTAGTTTACATGACACATGTAGCTTTGATTTAATTGCATGGATTACTAAAATTACATTCCAGAAATTGGGTAGGGGTTAGGACAAAATTTTAAGAAGATTTATTTTAATTAGAATTAAATGCAGTTAATTCCATTATTACCTATCATGATTCCATGCTGAAATGGGGTTTGGGAGGTTCCAGTTTTGCATCTTTATTTATTTATTTATTTTATTTATTTTGTTATTCTTATATGCCGCCCAACTCCCGAAGGACTCAGGGCGGCGTACAACAGGAAAAAAAATACAAGAATAATCAAAATGCAAGTGATTAAAAAAACAAATACAAATTATTAAAAACAATATTAAAACAGCAACATTCATTCGATATCATACATACTTGGGGGGTGATCTCAGGTGGATTAAGCTATCCCCCCCACCTGCAGGAAAAGCCATGTTTTAACGGCTTTTCGGAAGGCCAGCAGAGTGGGGATGGTTTGGGTCTCTGGGGGAAGTTGGTTCCAGAGCATGGGGCCAGCCACAGAGAAGGCTCTCCCCCTAGGGCCCGCCAGCCGGCATTGTTTGGCCGACGGGACCTGGAGGAGGCCAACTCTGTGGGCCCTAACCGGTCGGAGGGAAGTATGAGGCAGAATGCGGTCCCGAAGATATCCTGGTCCTAAGCCATGAAGGGCTTTAAAGATGGTGATCAACACCTTGAATTGGACCCGGAGACCGATGGGCAACCAATGCAGCTGGCGGAGTATTGGTGTCACGTGGGTGTACCTTGGCACACCCACCACAGCACGCGCAGCCGCATTTTGTACCAGCTGAAGTCTCCGGATACTCTTCAAGGGTAGCCCCATGTAGAGCGCATTGCAGTAGTCCAAACGCGAGGTGACAAGGGCATGAGTGACCGTGAGTAGAGCCTCCTTCTCCAAGTATGGCCGCAACTGGTGCACCAGGCGAACCTGTGCAAAGGCCCCCCTAGCCACAGCAGAAAGATGGTGATCCAATTTTAGCTGTGGATCTAGGAGGACCCCCAAGTTGCGGACCTGGTCTGAGGGAGTCAGTTTCGCACCCTCAAAGACCAAGGAGGGATAGTTGTCATGGTCCTTAGGAGGCAATATCCACAGCCACTCAGTCTTGTCGGGATTGAGTCTGAGTCTGTTCCTCCCCATCCAGATCTTAACGTCGTTCAGGCAGCGGCACATTACATCAACTGCCTCCCTGAAGTCAGACGGGGTGGTGATGTACAGCTGGGTGTCGTCAGCGTACTGATGGAAACACACCCCATGTCTGCGAATGATCTCACCCAACGGTTTCATGTAGATATTAAACAGGATGGGCGAGAGAACCGACCCCTGAGGCACCCCACATGATAGGGGCCTAGGGGACGATCTCTGCCCACCTGCCAACACCGACTGCATCCGATCGGCGAGATAAGAGGAGAACCACCGCAAAACGGTGCCTCCCACTCCCAACTCGCCGAGCCGATGCAGAAGGATACCATGGTCGATGGTATCGAAAGCCGCTGAGAGGTCAAGTAGCACCAGGATGGAGGAATTTCCTCCATCCCGGGCTCGCCAGAGATCATCCATCAGGGCAACCAAGGCAGTTTCTGTACTGTAGCCGCGCCTGAAGCCCGACTGGTAAGGATCTAGATGGTCTGTTTCATCCAGGAGCTGCAGAAGCTGAGTCACCACCACCTTCTCCACAACTTTCCCTAAAAAAGGTAAGTTGGAGACTGGACGATAGTTCTTCAAATCAGCTGGATCCAGGGAAGGCTTCTTCAGGAGGGGTCGCACCACCGCAGCTTTTAACGACTGCGGTACGGATCCCTCCCTCAAAGAAGCGGTGATCACCGCCTGGATCCAGCCGCGTGCCACCGACCTGCTGGCCGAGACCAGCCAGGAGGGGCATGGGTCCAATAAACAGGTGGAGGTACCCATCGCTCCCATAGCCCTGTCCACATCATCGGGAGAAACAGGCCCAAACTCATCCCACAATGATGGACTAGGACTTGCCCCTGTCACCTCTATGGACTCTGCCCTGCCAGAGTCCAAGTTTGACCGAATCTGAGCGACTTTATCCGACAGAAACTCAGCAAATTCCTCAGCTCTGCCTTGTAAGTGTTCCTCGCTCCCCCCTTTTCCAAGGAGGGAGCGAGTCACCCTAAACAAGGCGGCTGGACGAGAATCTGCGGACGCAATAAGAGCGGAAAGATAGGATCGTCTTGCCGTCCTTATCGCCACTAAATAAGATCTGATGTAAATTCTTAATAGTGTTCGGTCAGATTCGGCCCTCTTGGTCCTCCAGCGGTGCTCCAGACGTCTCTTTTGGCGTTTCATCTCCCGGAGCTCCTCGGTGAACCAGGGAGCTTTCCGGGATCCACTGCCACGGAGAGGTCGCTTAGGCGCAATTCGGTCTAGAGCCCCTGATGCTGCGGTGTTCCAAGCAGCCACCAGGGAGTCAGCCGAGTTGTGTACCAGGGTTTCAGGTATCTCCCCAAGTTCCCTCTGGAATCCTTCCGGCTCCATTAGGTGCCTGGGGCGGAACCACCTAGTCGGTCCCGCCTCCCTGTGGGGGAGGAGTGGGGTTGTGAAATCCAGCCTCAGTAGGAAATGATCTGACCATGACAGTGGGGTGATGACTATATCCCTTATCTTCAGATCATCTCTCCACTGCCCCGAAAGAAACACTAGGTCAAGCGTGTGACCACCCTCATGAGTCGGACCCTGAATTACTTGGGTCAGGTCCATGGTTGTCATGGAATCCATGAACTCCTGAGCTACCCCAGAGGTTTCGCCAGCAGATGGCAAGTTGAAGTCCCCCAGTACTATAAGCCTAGGGAACTCAACCGCCAAGTCGGCTACTGCCTCGAGCAACTCAGGCAGGGCCTTACTTACGCAGCTGGGAGGCAGGTACGTTAAGAAAAGGCCCACCTGAACCCCTAAGTCCAACTTCAGAAGGAGCGTCTCACACCCAACAATCTCCGGGGCAGGGATCCTACGAGGATGCAGATTTCCACGCGTTATAATTGCCACTCCTCCCCCCCTTCCCTGGGGTCGAGAATGGTGCTGCACCGAGAAACCGGCTGGGCATATCTCGGAGAGGGCTACTCCCCCCTCCTGCCCTAGCCAGGTCTCGGTAACACATACCAGGTCTGCCCCCTCCTCTGTGATTAAATCACGTATCAGGGGGGCTTTGTTGATAATTGACCTGGCGTTAAGCAGCAGCATCCTGAGCCCAGGGCCCTGAAAACCCTGGTTGCCAGGTATCCGGGTTGAGCAAGATGGAACCAGATCAGAGGGGCCGGAACAAGGGATCGCTTGTAAACAGCGAGGTCTTATTCCCCGAGAGCGGCCCTCCCCTCTGCTCCCGCCATATCTGCCTCTTCCCATTATGACCGAGATGGTCCGGCTCTCATCCCCACCAGAGATCCCCTCCCCCTCCCCGCTGGTCCTCCTCATTTCCTGCAGGTCATACATACCATTCTCACAGGCTGGGGTCACTGCGCCCCCGCCCCCCCGCTTCTGTTTCCACACTCAGCGAGGGGGGTCAGGATCGCAGCCCCCGGCTTTTCCATTTCTTTTTCGTACATACATTCATTAACAATCAGACACTCAACTCACTCATCCCCATAATCAATCACACCCATACCACGTCTCAGAAAGGGGAGGATAAGTTAAAAGATTTTAAAATGAAGGCAAGTTCGTCCAGGTAAGGGTGTGCTGGGGAGGCAGGTTCCCTGGTTCTGCTTAGCCTCCCTATTGATCTATAGTCCCAGGATGACGGAGAGCCTCCCTTACTCTGATGACATTGGGAGTATATAGTCCTACCCCCCTCGGTATGTGATCGATTTCTATCCGAGGGGGGATTCAGCATCTTCTCCCTGCATGCAATGATCTTTAAAATAAGCAGGGACATCCGTGGGAATAGGGGTAAAATTAAGCACAGCGTCCAGGAAAGAGAAAACTCCATAGATGTAAAAAAGTCTCTGGATATAAGCTAGGAGCAACAAGGGGGGGGGGAGAGGGTTGAAGCCCTCAGGGGCAGTTTTGGCGCTGGTTGTCCTCAATGGGTACCAGTTCCAGAGTTCTTTCACAGGCTCACCAAACAGATGGTAATAAAGGGACACTCCTGATCTTTTCTGTTTCTTCGGGCTTCTCCGAATGGCACTGGTGCCTGGAAGCGTGTCCTCCCTCTCCTCGTAATGGCGGCGGGAGTCTCAGGGTTCAAAGTTTCTAAGCCGCCAGATGACCACAAAGCGCACCCCAAACAGTCCTGATCTGTCCACTCCAGAGAGGGACTCCACGCCGCTTCACCCACGATCTTCTTGGTGGCAGTTGGTAAATTAGCGGTTAGCGAGCGAAGGTTTAAATCTACCTCCCAGCTGGTCTCTCCCAGAGGAATACTAAACGGCGAAAGCTCTCCGCTGCCGATGACTGGGCAGGCTGACCGAGCTCGCCGTCTCTCCTCAGCAATATTAAATCCCTCACCTCAGTCTCAAATGATCCTCCGAAACCGCCGAAAAAGCCTTCTGAGTAATACTCAATGTCCGCGATTTTCCATTTAAAAGTTTTTCGTATTTAGGCCTCGCAGAAATAGTACGGCCCTCACGGCGTCTTACTGCTCCAAAATGAGCTCCAAGATGGACGGCCGTCTCCGCCGATGGAAATCAATAGGAGAAATTTGCGGTGGTATCTGCAGGTGGTAGATGTCTCCGCCACCGTCTTCAGGTGCCTGCTGAAGTTCAGTCTCACCCAGGGAGAGAAAAACTCCAGGGGGTGGTCTCCTTCAGGTGCGGCAACTGAAAAAGCTCAGTTCTCCTGCGGAGTGCGATCTTTTCGCCGCCATCTCAGCCGTGGCTCCTCCTCCTTCTTGTGGGACCTGGACATTTTCTTTAAAAATCTTGTGAATTGAGTCATCGTATTAAACCATAATGTAGTTTCTTTGGAAATGAATATATCCTGTGAATAAATAATTGTGATTTGTTAGCCCTGCTCTAGGGTCTAATGTGTTGTGTAAGCTATGTATTAAATATCTCAGGGGTTTCCACAAAGAAGAGGGAGTCAAACTATTCTCCAAAGCACCTGAGGGTAGAACAAGAAGCAATGGGTGGAAACTAAACAAGGAGAGAAGTAACTTAGAACTAATGAGAAATATCCTGACAGTTAGAACAATTACCCAGCTGCTGTGGCCTAGAGGTGGAGCTCTTGCCTCATAATCAGGAGGTTGTGAGTTTGATCCTAGGTAGAGGCAGATGTAGCAGGGGGTTGGACTAGATGACCTGCAAGGTCCCTTCCAACGTTGTTAATCTGTTAAATTAATCAGTGGAACAACTTGCCTTCAGAAGTTGTGAATGCTCCAACACTGGAAGTTTTTAAGAAGATGTTGGATAACCATTTGTCTGAAGTAGTGTAGGGTTTCCTGCCTAAGCAGGGGGTTGGACTAGAAGACCTCCAAGGTCCCTTCCAACTCTGTAGTAGTAGTAGTAGTAGTAGTAGTAGTAGTAGTAGTAGTAGTAGTAGTAGTAGTAGTAGTAGTAATAGTAACAATAACAATAACAATAACAATAACAATAACTATTATTATTATTATTATTATTATTATTATTATTATTATTATTATTATTATTATTATTATTATTATTATTATTATTATTATTATTATTATTATTATTGCCATACTTTGGCTCAAGAAAATGTCATGGCTAGGCTTTTTATGTTTCATCCAGAGCTTTACAGATGGGATGGAGTAAAAGAGGAATATGGAGGAGAGGAAACACAGTGCTCAAGACAGAGAGAAAAAAAAGGGGAGGAGGAAATCAACCTGTTTTAGTGATCAATTTTTATTTTTATGGGCTGGCACATTTCAGACTTCATGTTGCTCTTCTTCAGGAACATGAAAAAAAACATAAAATATTGTGATTATTGTACGTGTTATTAGGAACCGGGATATGTTATCAATTCCCCACCCAAAACCCCCTAGGAACAATGTACTGCAACATTTATTATAGTTAAACACAGCAGTGAAATCTACTTACCTTCCCTACTGGTTCGGACGCGTGTGCTTTTTCACCCTCTGCGCATGCCCAGAAGGCTTTGTGCATACGCAGAGGGTTAAAAAAAAGAAAATGGCGATGTCTGGTCAGGTGGGCAGAATCTTGCGCTGCCGCTGCTACCAGTTCTCCGAACACCGGTGGCCGGTACGCTCAAACTGGGCCGAACCGGTAGCATTTCACCCCTGGTTAAACATGCAAGACACCTGAAAAAAATCATTTGTCAAAAACAATATTTAAAAAAAGATAACAGACAAATTTATTCTTAAAAGGAGCCCTTAATGCAGCATGTCACACCAATAAAAAAAATAACACATCTTTTTCCAATTAAAGGAAGAAGAAAAGCTCTTTTTTTTCATTCTGTGATAAGTACAAACTCAAATGTTTACAAGCTTCAGAATAAGAAGATTCCCGCTGCTACAACTCTTTAGCAGCTGTGTTAATCAAAGACTTCTTGCAATAAGAAGTTCAAAGACTCTGACCGGGATTTTGTATGAAAGTATGAATCAGCAAAAGAAAAGTGAGAGTCCCTGCATTCTCACATCTTAGAAGATATTAACACTCCTTTACTATGTAAACAGCAAAAACAAAACGTCTCTAAATTCCCAGATAATGAGATGGCACAGATGTGTATCTGTTACAGGGATAGAGAATTCTTCTCCTTACTAAGATGATAGTCACAGTAAGTTAACCATTTATGTTTACTTATCATTTTTTGGTCTATAAAATGCCACTTGTGCTGAGAGCCACAGAGGCATTTTTCAGACTCAATCTGGCTTTATATCTATCCCATATCCTCAATATGAAATATCAATCAATCAATCAGAATAGAACTGGAAGGGACTTTGGAGGTCTTCTAGTCCAACCCCCTGCTCAAGCAGGAGATTTAGATTTAGATTTATTATTAGAGTTGGAAGGGACCTTGTAAGTCATCTAGTCCAACCCCCTGCTCAAGCAGGAGTTCCTACACCATTTGAGACAGATGGTAGTCCAGTCTTCCCTTGAAGATCGCAAGTGTTGGGGCTCTCACAACCTCCGCTGGCAAGCTGTTCCACTGGTTGATCGCTCTCACCGTCAGAAAGTTTCTCCTCACTTCCAGGTTGAATCTCTCCTTGGTCAGCTTCCATTATTCCTTGTTTGGCTTTCTGGTGCCGTAGAGAACAGCCTGACCCCCTCCACTCTGTAAAGGGTATATCGCTGTAAAGCGGTATATAATACTATTTCAGACAAGTGGCTGTCCAGTCTCTTCTTAAAGACCTACAGTGATGAAGCACCCACAATTTCTAAAGGCAAGATGTTCCACTGGCTAATTGTCCTCACTATTAGAAAGTTTCTCCTTAATTCCAGATTACTTCTCTTCTTGATTAGTTTCCATCCATTGCTTCTTGTCTTGACTTCTGGTGCTTTGGAAAATATGTTGACCCCCTCTTTGTGGCAGCCCCTCAAATACCGGAATACTGCTAATCTGTCACCCCTAGTCCTTCTTTTCTCTAGACTAGCCATACCCAGTTCCTGCAACTGTTCTTCATATGTTTTAGTCTCCTGGGCCTTAATCATCTTAGCTGCTCTTCTCTGCACTTTTTCCAAAGTCTCAACATCTTTTTTGTAATGTGGTGACCAAAACTGGATGCAGTATTCCAGGTGTGATTTTACTAAGGTTTAATAAAGCAGTACTAATACTTCATGTGATTTTGATTCTATGCCTCTGTTTATGCAACCAAGGATTGTATTAGCTTTTTTGGCTGCCGCCACACACTGCTGGCTCATATTTAAGTGATTGTCCACTAGAACTCCAAGATCCCACTCACAGTTACTGTTTTTGAGCCAGGTTTTGCCTAATTTGTATTTGTACCTTTGGTTTTCCTTGTCTAAGTGTAAAATCTTGCTTTTCTCCACATTAAATTTCATTTTGTTGGATAGGGCCTATTGTCAAGCCTATTATCCATTTGGATCCTGAGCTTGTCTTCTGTGGTGTTGTCTATTCCAGCTTATTGTCATCTGCGAATTTGATGAGTTCCCCTTCTATTCCCTCATCTAAATCATTTATGAAGATACTGAAGAGTACTGGAGTAAGACGGTACCTTGTGGTATTCCACTGCTTACTTACCTCCATGTAAATGTAGTACCATTGAGGACTACTTAATGAGCCATGTTGGCGCAGTGGTTAGAGTGCAGTACTGCAGGCTGCTTCTGCTGACTGCCATCTGCCTGCAATTTGGCAGATCGAATTTCACCAGGCTCAAGGTTGACTCAGCCTTCCATCCTTCCGAGGTGGGTAAAATGAGGACCCAGATTATTGGGGGCAATATGCTGACTCTGTAAACCAGTTAGAGAGGGCTGTAAAGTACTGTAAAGCGGTATATAAATCTAAGTGCTATTGCTACTTGTTGAGTATGATTTGTCAGCCAGTTACAAATCCATCTGGTGGTGATTATGTCTATCCCATATTTTTCTAGTTTACCAAGAAGTAGGTTGTGGTCTATTTTGTTGAATGCCTTATTGAAATCTAAGTATACTATATCCACAGCATTTCTAGCATAATAATTTTTAAAATCTACATTAACCTTAGTTTTAATGTCCATGCCACCCAAATCTTAGATTGTGTCCTTCTAACTACAAAAGCTAAGAAATTGTCCCAAAGGTAAATATCATTGAATGTATGTGAAGTATGAACCATAAAATCTCCTAAATCAGTGGTTTTAGAAATCAAGATGGTTTGGAGGAACCTTCTTCCATTTTTATTAAAAAGTCCTGAAAAAGAATCTGATGATCATGAAAATACACCTCAAATTGTTTCTCTGCCATTTCTAGAATGTTCAGCTCTGTTCTTATCTCTAACTTCTGCTATCTCCTTTCTATATTTTCTAGTTTCTAGACCTCAGAGATCTCCTGAAGACCTGAAAATGCTAATGGGAAATGTGAATCAGTTAAATGAAAGTTTTCAGAATCTTCAGTTGAAAACAGGGAAGCAGTTACCCCTCAAAGGAGACATCCAGCGCCAAATTTGGAGCCTGCAGGATATGCTTCAGAATCATTCTGACTCTCTGCTAATATTGAGCAGCTCACTTCAGAAGTTGGAAGGGGCACTCAGGAGCCTACAGATCCAGACAACTCAGGCAGATCAAGTCCTTTCTGGCCTACGGGATAGCCTGAGCCAGCAAAATGACATGGCACAAATGGAAATCTACAAGCTTGCTGTAGAGGGAAATAGTAGCAGTTTGCTTTTGAGGCACCATGAGGACTTACTCTCTAAACTGTCATCTCAAGTGGAGATCTTGAATGACCAACTGACAGAGGTAGGTGGGCATGTGGGTAGCATGAACCGGACTCTGTCTTATGACGTGGGAATCCACCACACCCGTATCCAGGACCTGCAAGTCCTCATCAGCAATGCCTCAGAAGATGCTCGGCAGATGCGCTTTGTCCACATCACCATGGAACAGCAGCTCAAACATGAGCTGGCCATTCTGAACAATGTGACCGAGGACCTGCGGCTCAAGGATTGGGAGCACTCCATTGCTTTGAGGGATATCTCAGTGATACGAGGTAAGGAGTGCAGCAAATGTAATTGCCTCTTGGATTCAGGTGTAATTCAATGTTATCAAATTGAGGGCACTTCATGACTAAAGGCCATGACTTAATACCTAGGAGACCATCTTCTCTGGATTGAATCTGCCTGCCCAGTGAGATCAGGAAGAATGGGCTTGCTGAGGGTCTCTTATTTGAAGAGATGTCATCTATAGGTAACACGAGGGTGAGTCTTCTCAGTGATGGCTCCCTTCTTTGGAACAGCTATTCCTATTCGAGTTGAAAGGGCTTCTGAAGAGCCATGACAACTTTGCTCTTTAGGAATGCTTTTGGGAATGTGGAGGTTTAGCCTGCCCCCTTTGATTGGTGCTATCACGACACATTGGTGGTGTTTATGTGTTGGATGTCTTTTAACCCTATTGTGGCCTTTTGTGAGCCCGCTTGAAGCCTGTGAGAACTTACTAGCTATATACATATGTAGCTTAGTACATAGCTACATACAATGCATTCAGCTAATCTTTTGTACGTTATATATGAGCTGTGGTGATGCACTGGTTAGAATGCAGTATTGCAGGCTAACTCTGCCGATTGCCAGGATTTTGATCCTGACCGGCTCAAGGTTGACTCAGCGTTCCATCCTTCCGAGGTCAGTAAAATGAGGACCCAAATTGTTGGGGGAAATACGCTGACTCTGTAAACTGCTCAGAGAGTGCTGTAAAGCACTAGGGAGCAGTATATAAGTCTAAGTGCTATTGCTATTGCTCCAGCATGCTAGATAGATGGGATATATACTTTTTTATAATAAAACACACCTTGACCATTCCAAGTTAATCATGGACCATATTAATTATAGAGGTTTAAATATATTGTCTACCAGAGCTAATGAAGTCTCATCCCCTGCATGATATATGCACTATTAATTAACTTCATCTGGAATCATATCCCATCCCGCCCTGACATCCATATGGCTTTCCCTTGATTTCATTCTAGCCATTCTCCCATGTTTGGGGGCAGAAATGAAAATGTAGCCCCTGCAGTTTGCATTTTGTTTGGTTGTATATTGTTTCTGGGACTATTCGTGATTCTTTTTTATGCCTTGTATTTTTTGAACTTTTAATTTTAAGGCTTCTGGTGTTATTGGTAGTTGGGCTACCTATACATTGTATACATTAATGAATAAATAACTTGCAACTATGGGAGCAAAATTTCTTAAAATCTGGGACAAGGGAAATAGGGTGAATAAGTCAGTGTGAGGACAAAAAGCATTGTTTTTATTCTTATTTGGATTTCTGAGATCATTGGGTAGCTAATAATTAGCGATGTGGTGCCATCAAGAAAATATATTCAGATTAAATGTATTGTTCTCGCTCATTTCTGGCTGTGACATTATTATGTGACAAAGAAATCCCTCCCACTCCATATTGCCTATATGAGCTGAACACAGCAATTCTGTTTCAGTCTACATGAAAAATTAAAGAGAGAAATGCTTCCTTTTCAACTAGCTTCATGCTCACGGTGACTTTGCCACCTAGTGGCGAGACTTCATGCGTTTGGCCTTTTCTTCTAGAACAAAATGTAATTATGGATATTTGACAAAATAGTTCTAGTATTGTTGTTCTGGTCCATGGATTCAGATGCTGATCAAATTCTAAATTAAGCTATGCTTGAAATATCAGCAATTTGATTGAACAGTTAAACCCATCAAATGCTCAGTTTGTTATGTATCTGTAATACATTTTCCTCTCACTTTCTTCCCAGCGGCCGATGTTGCATAATATGATTTTGACCAAGGCGTTGACTTGGGGTTTTGAATTGGCATTAATTTCTTAGTGATGGATAGATCATTCTGTCAGCTTCACACATGATCATTCATTCTGTCTCCCTCATATTTGTAGGGCTATTTCCAGATGGTGTCAATTTCACACATGTTACCCATAAATCCGTTTAATCTAATATCCAGACTACTATGCAATATTTTTAAATGCACAAAAATACACAAATATATATCAAAATGGATTTTCTGTCACAGCATGTTTTTATAAATGTATTTCACCCAAATCGTTCACATATGGATTATTTTTTTCTTCAAATATGGCTTAAAAAAACTTTCTGGTAAAATTTTGAAAGTGAGAACTGCGCTCAGAGAAGCACAGAATTGGAAGGACAATTACATTCCAAATTTCACATTAGTCCAGGAGCTAAGGAACAAGTCACTTTTAATCATTAGTTATAAAGAATTAAATTTTTCAAGCATTCTTAAAATCTCCTGTACAGCTTCCCATATATTTTCACCCTCTTAGTATGTATGCTAGCTTAAAATATTTAGAATCCCTAACCAACTTGGCTGTTGTTTATGATTCCTGGTGGGTGCTACATTGTGAAAAACCATTCTATTTTCCCAATTCCCAATCAATTTTTTTAATTGAATACATAC
The DNA here is from genome assembly GCA_023053685.1 of Diadophis punctatus similis. NCBI lineage: Eukaryota > Metazoa > Chordata > Lepidosauria > Squamata > Dipsadidae > Diadophis > Diadophis punctatus. The sequence continues at coordinate 27,467,554 of JALIGW010000001.1, forward strand.
AGGAGATACTGGATACTTTAAAGATATCACACATATCCATAGTAAACAGCTGTTGAATCCTGTTGTTTTTCTTGCTTTGTTTGCTTTTGAGCAAGTCAACTTTTCAGCGATCTCATTGAAACTGACAGTTTTTATATTTCCCAAGAAAGTTTCTTTGTCTCAAAACACAAAGGTAGTCTGTCTGTCTGTCTGTCTGTCTGTCTGTCTGTCTGTCTGTCTGTCTGTCTGTCTGTCTGTCAGTCAATCAATCAATCAATCAATCAATCAATCAATCAATCAATCAATCAATTATCTAGGCAAGCAGCAAGTTGGGCAATTGAGTTTATATAATGTAAATAGCACAAGACAAAAACTGTTAATCCTTTTCCCTCACACCAAAACTGTAATCCAAATTCCACATCCTATGCTTTTGGGTTTTGTTTTGTTTTTTTTTAAAAACAAGCATTTAACAGATGGCCCTGTTTAAATTGGTTTACAGTAAGAGTAGCCAACTGCAGCCCTAGAGCTCTATGTAGCTATAGATTCCTCTTTAGCAGCCTTTGGCTGGCAAAGTGATTGCCAAACTTTAATGGCATGTTTTTTCATTATTTTGATATGGAAAAAACCACAAACTGTGGTGCAGTCCTAATACATGATGAACAGAGGTGGGTTCCTGCCTGTTTTTGCCGGTGCGGTTAATAGCTGTTGTTCGGCGCAGAGCAGAAGACACTGCTGCCGTTCGCGGCACGGGAGCTTTCCCCGGGCGCTGCCGCCACCCGCATGGACACTGCCGTTTGCGTTATTTTGCCCTCTGCGCCTGCAGAACGCTTTGCGCATGCGCAGAGGGCAAAAGAACACAAACGGCGGCGTCCATGCGGGCAGCGGCAGCGCCCGGGGAAAGCTCCCATGCCGCGAACGGCAGCAGAGTCTTCGGCTCTGCGCCGAAGAACAGCTATTATCCGCACCGGCAGGAACCCACCTCTGATGATGAACAGTGTTGTAAAAAGAATGGACGTAGCTACCATAGATAAATCTAGCCATGGTGGCCTCATGTCTAGAATGCACTATTGCAAGCTAACTCTGCCCACAGCCAGGAGTTCAATCCTGACCAGCTCAAGGTTAACTCAGCCTTCTATCCTTCCGTTTAATTTAATTTCTTAAATTTAAATTTAATTTCTATTTGACGCTTAGTTATATCCTGCAACCATTTCTGTATATTCATCCAATATCTTTTCGCTTCGGGGCATGACCACCATGCGTGAAAGAAGGTACCTTGTCCCTGTCTGCATTTCCAACATTTTGGATTTAAATTTGGGTACATCTTGGCCAGCCTCGCTGGTGCCAAATGCCAGCGATAAAACATCTTATATTGGTTTTTTTTATAGGCTGCAGATTTGGTTATTGTATAATTTTTATTCCAAATTTTTGGTTTATCTTTTCATGTTTTCATTACTGTGACTGGCCTAGATGGCGGCAGAGAACAAATGCTATACAAAGAGAGAGCAAAAGAGAGTGACTGCTTAAATCAGAGGTCTTCAAACTTGGCAACTTTAAGACTTGTGGATTTCAACTCCTAGAATTCTCCAGCCAGCTATGCTGGCTGGAGAATTCTGGGAGTTGAAGTCCACAAGTCTTAAATTTGCCAAGTTTGGAGACCTCTGGCTTAAATACAAGCAAGAGTTAGACAGTATCTTGACACCAGAAACAAGTTGCTCTGGCTGAGGATTTTCCAAGTCATGGAGCAAAATGATTGGCTCTTGTCAGTCAGGTGACTAGTACTGCATGCTCCATGGTCCTATTGGACTACAGAGATCAGTCTGACAGATTTGATTGGCTGTTCTTGGATTTTCCCACACTCTTCTTGTTTCCCTGAATGACTAGAACCTGCACCTTAGCCCTCCTCTGCCCCAGGTTGCTAAATACATAATTCTAAAAATATGATTCTGACCTCTTTAAACCAGGGGTGGGGAATGATGACCCTTTTATGACCTGTGGACTTCAAGTCCATGCTGGCTCAGGAATTCTGAGAGCTGATGTCCACAAGTCATAAAGGGGCCATCGTTCCCCACTCTGCCTTAATCCAAGTGTTGTTTTAGTCTCCTAAAATATGACATCCTCTGCAGTGTATATTTATTTATTCCACAGGCTAAAATTCCAGAGCACCAAAAAAAAGGGGGGGGGATCACAGGGACTAGGGATGGGAATTTAGACCAAATCATCAGGGAGAGGTCAAGTTATAAAAAGAAAGAGCAGGAGCTTAGTTATTAAATGAGAAGAGAGCTTTGGGGCTAAAGCTTGATAGAATATGAGAGAAATGGATTAGCATTGGACAGGAAACTGAGCTGTTGCTCCAGATGGCCGAACCATTAAGATAATGCAGATGATAAGAGGCTCTAGTACTCAGCTGGTAGGACCCTCAGCTGAGGTTCATTCATGAGTCTGATTTCCCCTGAGAACCCCAAATACGGCTGATGGTTTCTTTGCTAAACTTTGACAGTTGTAACATGCACCAATGTTTTTTTCACATTCTAGGGCCACCAGGACCAAAAGGGGATCAAGGCAATGAAGGAATAGAAGGTGAACCTGGCCGACCTGGAATGCCTGGACTGCAAGGTAGTGTGTTATTATTCAAAGTGTTTATGTGAATCCTGTGCTGTTACTGAGTGACTATAGCAGAGACCCAGAAAGCCCAAACTCTCTCAGTCCTTGTGATTGCTTCCAGGAAACCCTAAAAGGAAAAAAAAACAACCTCCCTAAGCATTGTCTGCTAAAAGAGGATAATAAGAATAATAATATTATCCTAAAAGAGGATAATAAAATGACTGGAAAGGTCTCTTTTTGCTCAAGATCCTGAGACCTTCTGTTATTTATTTATTTATATTTATATTTTATTTATTTATTTATTTATTTATTTTATTTTTTTATTTTTGTCAAGTACGTGTTGGTAATATACATAGATATAACATTGTTTATATACATGAGTACTGATAAGAGGGAACATTAGGACAGGGACAGGTAGGCACGCCGGTGCACTTATGCACGCCCCTTACTGACCTCTTAGGAATCGGGTGAGGTCAACAGTGGACAGTCTAAGGGTAAAGTTTTGGGGGTTTGGTGACGAAACCACAATGTCAGGTAGTGAGTTCCAGGCATTTACCATTCTGTTGCTAAAGTCGTATTTTCTACAGTCAAGTTTGGAGCAGTTCACTTTGAGTTTGTATCTGTTGTGTGCTCGTGTATTGTTGTGGTTGAAGCTGAAGTAGTGGTTGACAGGAAGGACGTTGTAGCAAATAATTTTATGAGCTATGCTTAGGTCGTGCTGAAGGCGACGTAGTTCTAAGCTTTCTAAGCCCAGGATTTCAAGTCTGGTTGCGTAGGGTATTCCGTTGCGAGTAGAGGAGTGGAGGACTCTTCTTGTAAAGTATCTCTGGACATTTTCTAATGTATTTATGTCCGATATGCGGTGTGGGTTCCAGACAGATGAGCTGTATTCAAGGATCGGTCTGGTGACAGGTAGACAGGTATTCCAGGTAGACTTCATAGGGTTCAATGGACAGAGAGTCTGGTCTGATTAAAAGGCTGTTTCCTGGGCAAAATAAGTGGCATTAAAATTTGAGTTTTAATTTTTTTTGCTGTTATAGAATTGTAACGGCATGTATCATGTATCATACACGTTTGCTCTTGAAGCACATTTTTCTCTCTGCTCCCTGCTTTAATTTGATTATATGCAATTCCTCTTGATTGCATGCAATTCCTCCTCATGTTTTTTATTTTAGCAGCAAACAATAGACATTTAAAAGATTATTGTGGCATTTATGGACCATCCTTAGTTTATATTGGCACTGTGACTGGATCATTAGCAAATCTTAGACGCATTTCTACTACAGTAACAGGGAAGTGAGAGACATGCTTGCAAATCTGATGCTTGAAGGAGGGGTGGAATTAGGAGGGTGGAGTTTATTTTGTGGGTTCTTAGTGAGCCTCTGAAGGCTTCAAGAACCACTTCTCTCCTCTTTCGAAACCAATGTTTGTAAAGGGAAATTAAATTAAATTCCTGAAAGAGATTTGCAAGCTAAAGAGAAGCTTATGTTATATATGTTGTTAAAGCTTCTGGCCAAAGAACCAGGCCATCATTAACTGCTCACAATTGGCTTAAATTTCTGCCCCAGCAGAATTAAGACAGAAAGGTTGTGGAGAATCAGTTGCCGAGATATATGGGAGCGGTCCTTTCACCATGTTCAGCCACTGTTTTAAAGCAGAGAGTGTCCAGGGTTTAAGAAGCCCTCTTACCTGGGAGTCCTAAGGAGGATTTCTCCAGCTCTTCTGGTAATCCCTTTGTTGAAAGAAAATAAAATTCAGAAATAATTACTCCTGCACGTCTTGTGAACTCCTTTTAATTATCAAGATGATCTGGAAGCAGCCAAAAACCAGAAGAAACTATGTTGTAGAAAAGACAATACAATATTGTGATAGCTTAATAGCAATAGCAATAGCACTTAGACTTACCGTATTTTTCGGAGTATAAGACGCACCGGAGTATAAGATGCACCTTGGTTTTTGGGGAGGTAAATAGGGGAAAACAATCTGCCTATCAGGTATTCATCTGGCTAGCATCCTTAGTCTGGTCAGCTTCAGCACATTATTTTATCCCCTGGTTAGGACTTAAAAAAAACTTCTTCTGAGAGAATAACAATGAAAGAACCTGCAAGCCAGTAAGAGCTGGGAAGATAGTTAGCACCTGGTTAGGGCTAGAAAAAAACTTATTCGGAGCAAGTAGAGCAATGAAAAAAATTCCGCAAAGACTTAGGGCTGGAAAAACATTCTTTGGAGAGAGTAACAATGAAAAAGCCTGCAAGGTAAGAGCTGGGAAGATCTGTTAGCACCCAGTTAGGGCTGGCGAAAAAAAAAAAAAAGCTACATTCGAAGTATAAGACGCACCCAAATTTTCAGCCACTTTTAGGGAGGAAAAAGGTGCGTCTTATACTCCAAAAATACGGTATATACCGCTTCATAGTGCTTTACAGCCCTCTCTAAGCGGTTTACAGAGTTCAGCATATTGCCCCCAACAATCTGGGTCCTCATTTTACCCACCTCGGAAGGATGGAAGGCTGAGTCAACCTTGAGCCTGGTGAGATTTGAACAGCTGAACTGCTGAACTAGCAATCAGCTGAAGGTTGCAGTGCTGCTTTTAACCACTGCGCCACCTCGGCTCCTTATCCTTAACAGAATAACAGAGTTGGAAGGAACGTTGGAGGTCTTCTAGTCCAACCTCCTCTTCAAGCAGAAGATCCTATAGCAGTGCTTCTCAACCTTTCTAATGCCGCGACCCCTTAATACAGTTTCTCATGTTGTGGTGACCCCCCCAACCCATAAAATTATTTTCATTGCTACTTCATAGCTGTAATTTTGCTACTGTTATGAATCGTAATGTAAATATCTAATATGCAGGATGTATTTTCATTGAAACATAATTAAATCGAATATAATTAAAGCATAATAAAAGCATGGGGGATGTGAATGCTGCCAAAAAAAAACAACCCTAGGCAGGGGAGAAGTGAAAGGGGGTAGAGAAAGTGGGGGGACTGGCATCAATAGCGACCCTCAAGCTTACAGAACGAGCAGCATGAAGAGGAAGAACACAGAGAAGTAAGGGGGGGGAGCCCATCTTAGATGGATCCCGAAAAAAGTCCATCAATACTTCTCTATGCCTTCTCGACCCCCCCCACCATCTTTGCCAGAAAGGAGCTTGGTTAACATTCCCTCTTCCAAACACAGCGGGCTTGCAGAACTGGGGCACTGAGTGCCCTGCGCCAACCTTTCCAGCAATGCTGGAAGAAGTGGGGCGCTGGGAAGCCGAAGGCTCCCAGGCGAGGCAACCCCAGACATGGGATAACCGCAAAGCTTGCACTTTTTTTTGCGATTGCCCGGGCACCGGGGCAAGGTGGCTATAGGGAGAAAAGCTTGCCATGACCACACCGAGCACCTCCCCTCGCCAGATGTTTACAAGCATGCTGCTCCCCCTCCCCCTTCCAGCTCATTACATGTCTGGATGGGTTGTTTCCTCGGTCATTTTCTCCATCTCAAAAACTCATCCCCAGCCGCGGGTGGCTGGACCCTCTTCATTTTTTCTCCACCCCCTCAGCTTCACATCGAGGGCAGAGAGAGAGAGAGAGAGAGAGAGATGATCGAGCTCGAAGGATACGGAGAAAGAGACCACCTCGGCTTCGCTGGAAAACAAGCAGGCAGGCGGATGGAGGGGGGAGAGAAAGGGGCAGGGATGGGGAGAGAAAAGGAAGGAAGCTTGACAGTTTGCTAAGGTCTCGTTGGCTGCCAAGCGCAGGGCTGTGAGAGAGACGAGAGCTGCGAGGGAAGGGCGCTTAGAGCACAGGAAGGCAGCAGGGCGCCACATCGACCAACTCGCCGGGATGGTGCTGCAGCTGGTGGCCCCATCTGAGCCCCAACTCTGTCTCTTTTACTCCATGTTGGATTCTTAGCCGCCACCGCCAACAGGAGGAGGAAGCTGGGCGGAAGCGATCACGTTATCCGAGCAGCCCAACTGCTTTCGGGGAGGGAGAAAGGCAGGCAGGCAGGCAAGGCGCCAGCTAGTTTCACTCCCTCAAGATGGTTGGGAGCGAGGAGCCACCATCCAGGTGCAGAAGGAAGTGGAGGCTACTCCGCCTGGGACTTTGCACAAAACCCCCTTGCGCTCCGTAGCTCCTGCCCCAAGGCCTTACGAATCGCCGCTCGGATCTTTTGCGCCAGGGATGCGTTCCTAACACCATGGGAAATTTGTCTTTTCCGATGGTCTTAGGCGATCCCTGTGAAATGGTCGTTCAACCCCCAAAGGGGTCGCGACCCCCAGGTCAAGAACCGCTGTCCTATAGCAATTCAGATGAATGGTTGCCCTGTCTCTTCTTAAAAATCTTCAGTAATGAAGCACCCACAACTTCTGAAGGCAAGCTATTCCACTGATTAATTATTCTAATTTAATTATCAGCTTAAGCGTCTTTCCTGAACACACAAACTTGGTACCTGAACTTCCCTGAACATACAAAGGTGGTGCCCCAATGTCAACACATAGACACATACAAAAGGGAGGAAGATCTGTTCACTCAGCAAAGATAAGGACATTTCCACCAGAGCTGCATCTCCACCAGAATAAACATTTCAAAGGGCACATTCACACACCACACAAAGAAGCACCTTTCCTGTATATATTACCAACTTCAAAATAAATATTACCAACCTGTGGTTTGCTTGTGCTGCCCATCCTTCACCTTCTAAGTACTTGATAGGCTGGGGGTAAATCATCACTCCTGTTGACTGATGAAGGGCCTGTCTCCCAGGCTTCAATCACTTCCTTGGCTGTTTTTGTGCCTTCTCATCCAACAATCTTAGTAGCTGCAAAATGGAATGTGTGTCCTTGTTCATTGCAGTGTGAGGCTACTGTTAGGACTATGTCCAAACGGTTGGATTGTTAATATATAAACAAGCCACCAATCTATGTTTGTATATATTCAAGTACTACAACTTTAAATGTATTGCTGTACTCTGATTGGATATGGTGATTCAAGATTGCCATAAGAGGGAGCTAGAGATCGTAGTTTGAAGTGCTCTAGAATTCTCTCTGCTGATTCATTCGTGATTGACTTTGTGTCTGATAGTGAGCTCTGTTACTCTCTGATAGTATATTGTTTGTAAGCTGTAATATCTTTGTTTGATGTTTAAGACAAAGACAGGCTGGTAAGAAGATTATTGTACTTCTTGATATTGACTGACTGAACGTGTATGACCTGGACTGTTTATTTGGACTGTGCTATTTATCTAAAAGTAAACTATTTTATACACTTTAATGAATCTGTTTGTGACTGGATCATAACTCCTATCCACTGGTTGCCAAGCTGAAATACCCCGTTTCAATGTGCATGTCCCTGATATCTCAGGGGTCGCTCTGCACACTCCTTAACAGCTACCAATAACTTTGGATCTCCATGCAGGGGATTCGGTAGATTGCATTGGAAGTATTTCCCACCTCCAACTGTAATTACTAACCAAGCCTATTTAGTGCAGTTAGTAGTTCCACAATTAGGAGTGCTACATGGCATGCAGGCTAGGCTGCTAGTTTTTATTATTCTTTGTAGAGCATTATGCATGCATTTTTTTTAAAAAAGCAAACTCTACAAATGTCTGAGATTTGTTCTGCTTGTTTTGTTTTTTCCCACCTTGAATGTAGGGTATCCTGGTGAAAGAGGACAACGAGGGCCAAAAGGGGACAAAGGAGATATTGGCCAACGTGGGCTACCTGGCCTCCGGGGAATGGCAGGTATTGTATTTGCTGTTTGTTGATGTTCTGATAACAAAACTAGATACAAAACCACCATAATCCACCAAAAGCAGCGTTAGTTCAAATTTCATAATTGGTCTTCCCTGCAAAACTCTAGATCAGTGGTGGCGAACCTTTTTAGGTTCGCGTGCCAAAAAGGGGGGGGTGCACGCGCGAGCACGCACTCGCGTGCCCACACCCATTCCCTCCCACCCACGCATGCGCACAACACCCCCCCATGCTGCCCCCTGCGCATGCGCACCCCCCCCACCCCCGCGCAAAGGCCTTACCGGAGCCTGGGACGACGAAACGGGCAAACCGGAAGTGCGGAAAAACGCACTTCCGGTTTGCCGGTGAGCTATTTTTTGCACTCCGGAGGGTTCAGGGAAGCTCCCTGAAGCCCCGGAATGCAAAAAACTACAAACCGGACAAACCGGAAGTGCGGAAAAATGCACTTCCGGTTTGTCCGTTTTGTAGTTTTTTGCATTCCGGAGCTTCAGGGAGCTTCCCTGAACCCTCCGGAGTGCAAAAAACAGCTCACCGACAAACCGGAAGTGCGTTTTTCCGCACTTCCGGTTTGCCGGTGGGCAACGCTCGCGTGCCGTCTGCTATGGCTCCACGTGCCACCTGTGGCACGCGTGCCATAGGTTCGCCACCACGGCTCTAGATGAAGAAAGTGTGGATTTTTGATTCAGATAAAACCTGTGCCTGCAGTTCTCCTTTTATTATTTCTGTAGCCTAAACTATTGCCTATGTTGAAAAGCCTGAAGTAAAATACTATTATAAAAACATTCACATTTGGAATTTGAACTCAAATTTGCATTTGGAATTTGATGTTCAAATCTGGCAGCGAATTGAATTCCCGACTGTAATCTTGTGAGGGCTTTGATTACTTAAATTAGCATGCTCTGTCCAAAAATATTACATTTGATTGCATGTTAGAAATTAGGAACAACATAGTTTGCTATATTATTGGAATTATTATTGCTATATTAAATGCCAGACAAAAATGTTCACATACAGCAAACATATCCCAATGACATGACCTTCATCTACGGAGAACTGGGGATGGGCTAGCTCTGTTTACAAGTGATTGCTGCTTATCTCATACTGCATAGATATATGTACACATGAACTGCATCTTTACAAATCTCTTACAGCTAGAATGTAGATTCAGAATAAACATATTTCCCTGAAGCTCAGCTATTTCACATCTGAACTGCTAGAAGAATTTGTCCTTTACTTTCCTATGGATTAAATGTCAGGTTTTTTCTGATATGCTATTGGAAAGGAGTTTGATGTATTCTGTAAATAATTATTTAAATTTATTTATTTAAATAGATTTGTATGCCGCCCAACTCCCAGGGGACTCTGGGCGGCTTACACCATGTCAAATCCATTTATCAATATAAAAATCATAACAGTTAAAAACTACAAAAGTTAAAAAAACATCTAGCATTCATAACCAGGGGGGAGACCCATATATAGTCTGATTGGTCTCACTTTCACCCTGCCTGCCGGAAGAGCCAAGTTTTTATTGCTTTACGGAAGGCCAGCAGGGTGGGGATAGTCCTGATCTCTGGAGGGAGTTGGTTCCAAAGGGAGGGAGCTCCCACAGAGAAGGCTCTCCCCCTCGGCCCCGCCAACCGGCATTGTTTGGTCGATGGGACCTGGAGGAGACCAACTCTGTGGGCCCTAACCTGTTGTAGGGAGGATGCGGTCCCGAAGGTAACCTGGCCCTGAGCCATGTAGGGCTTTAAAGGTCAAAACCAACACCTTAAATTGGATCCGGAGACTAATGGAGACTAATAATAATGTATAGACGCAGAAGTTACGGCTTCTCTATCATTTCTGTTGAAGTTTCATATGAATCCCCCACCATCTCAGATGTCTTTACTGGTTTGGCTTCATCTTGATCTAATCTAACAAAGTGTCCATGTTCTGGATGCCTTGATACAAAACCTTGGAGAAAAAACTAGGAGAATATTTATTTAAGTATTGGTATCCTGCCTTTATTATTTTTTATAAATAACTCAACGTGGCGAACATATCCAACACTCCTTCCTCTTTCTGTTTTCCTCACAACGACCACCCTGTGAGGTGAGTTGGGCTGAGAGGGAGTGACTGGCCTAAGATCAGCTGGCTTTCATTGCTAAGATGGAACTTGAACTCACAATCAGCCACGTTCTAGCCTGGTGCCTTAACCACTAGACCGAACGGGGAAAACAGGCAACATTTCTTTAAGTTTCTGACTGGCAATCAAGGGGTTGGTGCTTTTTCATTCAAGTAAGTGGCACTTTGTTGCTATGGTTAAGTTCATGGCTTTCACATCCTTCTTGGAGGGAGTCACTCCCCCTTGCTTTCCCCTCTCCTCTGTCCATTGATTGCCAGCAAGCAACTTGATAGGTGACTTGTGCAAAAACATAAGATCAGAGTCAATTTTCTTTTGATATGAGCCAAGCAATTCCCTTTTAACCGCACAGTCAATTAAATGCATATTTTGGGGTTTTTTTCCCCCCTTTCTTTTTTTCCTGAGCCCGAGTGGGTGGCATGGGCCACAAAGCACTTTAGAGGTTTCAGTGGTGTTGAAGGCCAGATCTTATAAAAATGTAAGAAACATCTTGCTGGATCAGACCAAAATGGCTTCACCCAGTTCAACTTTCTGCTCTCAACATCAACCTGTCAGAAGCTTCTGAAAAAAAAAACACAGGCTGGGCAGAGTTGTAGTCTCTGATTTATTTGGAGGCTTTCAGTCCTACTCTTTTAAGCTAAATCATGGCGCTCTTTGTAGCACTTTAAAACAGCAGCAGGAGAAGAAAAGGTAAGATCGATCATCTTTCTAATCCCCTCCTCTATCTTTTAAGCACTTCATTAAGGTGATGGCAACACAGCTTCCTTGCTCCCCTTTTGCTTACAGCATCTGGAATCCCATAAAATGCAATCTGGGTACTGCAAACTGACAAATCGGGGGGTGGGTGGAAGAATGAACAAATGGGCAGAAGGAAAACAGTTTGAGAGGGTGTTTTTAAGATGGCATGCTAGCAATGAACTCCGAAGCCAAGGAAAAGAAAGTCCATCTGGTTTGGTTCGGTTCCCAGGATGTAAGTCTGAATTCCCTATATAAAAATTTCCTGATAGGCCCCCCATTGCAGCTATTAGGTACACAAAACAGCTGAACCTACTCATTATATGTGTGGGGATGCGTGCCAAATCAAACCACATGTTTAAAAACAAAACCAGCCCTTGAAATTCAACTTCTTATCAGCACAATCTCTGAATTTTCAAGGGCTGGTTTTGTTGGGAGATAAAAGCCAGTGAGGGAGACTTGTTTGTGGTCAGAGCTGGCCTTGCAGGTGCTGGATTAAACACATTCAACTTTGTTGAAACTTCTTGAAATGGAGGCATTTTCTAAAATGAAAGCTGCAGCATTCTTGAGCCAAGTATTTGTTGGCATTTTAACTATTTTAATTCCTCAAGGTGCTCTGGCACCCTGCCTGATTTGTAACTCCAGCTTGCAGGTGTTTCTAATCTAATGATTGGTATTTTGGGCAGCTTTTTGCAAGCAGAGAAGCTTTTTGTATTTTTGTACAGGTAATCAGTGGTGGGTTCCTACCGGTGCGGTCTTTCCTGTTCGTTGCCGCAGAGCCGAAGAAGCTGTTGACGTTCGCGGCGCTGGGCTTCCCCCGCCCACTTTCCCGCCAGTTTTCCCCGCCCGCCGGGACGCCGCCATTTGCGTTCTTTTGCCCTCTGCGCAAGCAGAACGCTTTGCGCATGCACAGAGGGCAAAAGAACGCAAACGGCGGCGGCCTGGCGGGTGGGGAAAGCGGGCGGGGGAAGCCCCGCGCTGTGAACGCCAACAGCTTCTTCGGCTCTGCGGCGACGAACAGGAAAGACCGTACCGGTAGGAACCCACCACTGCAGGTAATCCTTGACTTACAACAGTTCATTTAGTGACCATTAAAAGTTACAATGGCACTGAAAAAAATGACTTATGACCATTTTTCACACTTACGACCATTGTAGCATCCCCACGGTCACGAGAGGCCAGGCGAGGAGAAGCGCCCCTCGACGTGAGTGATGTTGAGTTGGCCACGCCCACGCAGTCACTTGACCACCTGGCCATGCTGGGTGCACATAGGGACTACTCAGAGGGCTGAAAAAGTGATTTTTGACCGGTCCTTGCACTTACGACTGTCCTCACATTTTACGTTTTGCGCCCTATCTTGTCACCGTGGTGAAGAGAAGCACCACAGTTGTGAAATGAGTGACATGGTTGTTAAGAATGCTGCAACGGGCATAAATATGAGGATGGTTGTAAGCGCGAGGACCAGTCATAAGTGCGAGGACCGGTCATAATTCACTTTTTTCAGCCCTCTGAGTAGTCCCTATGCACATAGCCATGCCCACCCAGTCACATGACCAGCTAGGCACACCCACCCAGTCACATGACCACCAAGCCACGCCCCCCAAATAAGCCACACCCACAGAACTGGTTGTTAAAAAATTTGAATCCCACCAATGACCTGAAGGCAGGATAAGAAGCAATGGATGGAAACTAATCAAGGAGAGAAACAGAAATTTCCTGACAGAATAATTAAGTGTAATAACTTGCCCCCAGAAGTTCTGAATGCTCCAACACTGGAAGTTTTTAAAGAAGAGATTGGACAACTATTTGTCTGAAATGGTGTAGGGCTTCCTGCCTAAGCAGGGGTTAGATTAGAAGACCCCCCCAAGGTCCCTTCCAACTCTGTTATGTTATTCTGTTATGTATTGTTCTTCCTTATTTTCTAAACTAAAAAATGTCTAAAATCTACATCCTTTCCTCATAGAGGAACTAATCAACCCTGTAATCATTTTGGATTGATCTCTCCCCCCCCCCTTTACTGAAATAATCTTCTTCAAAAACATATTTTTGCATGTCTGCTCACTGTTTACCATCAAGAGCAAGGGAGAAAAATTGCACAGCTGTTCTTTCTTGGCATAGGATTCCACAAAATTACTGCTTCCAACCACATGGTCCATTGAATCCAGTATCATCCAATTTGCTTGACAGCTGTTCCTACAGATCTTTGGAGATCTAATACATTGCTGAAGACTGGCTTTGAATTTTTGTATAGTAAAGAAATGCAAGTGCTGGGCTCTTACTTATACCCTACTTTACTGTTTAAAAACAGCTGTTTAATAAATAGCAATAGTACTTAGACTTATATACCACTTTACAGTGCTTTACAGCCCTCTCTAAGCAGTTTTACAGAGTCAGCATATTGCTCCCAACAATTTGGGTCCTCATTTTACTGACCTCGGAAGGATGGAAGGCTGAGTTAATCTTGTGCCTGGTGAGATTTGAACTGCCAAATTGCAGGCAGCCAGCAGTCAGCAGAAGTCGCCTGCAGTACTCCACTCTAACCACTGCGCCACCGTCAATGAAATGTTCAAATAAATAAGATGATTTTACATCTATTGGAAATAAGCAAGAGAGGTGAATGGCTTCCCTTAAAAAGGTGAAGTTGCCATGCATAATATCCCTGTGAGCACTGAGTTCATCTGGATCTGAATCTGCTTAGCATAATTCCTCTGTGGAATAATGCCCTGAGAATAAATCATAAAAGCCATAAAACTGAATAGGGACATTTAGAGTTCAAGTACAATTCTGAACTCCATAGGAATCCCAATTAAAACATTCCAGATGGATGTTTGCAGTAGCACAGATCTATTATTCCATTTTCTGGGATGGTGCTGATTAATCTGTGACTCTGTATAACTTCCTTTCAAATTCTTGGAGAATGTCATCAGGTCTTCTGTCTAGTTTTTTCAAGGCAAAACACTTCACATTCCTGCAACCTCTCTTCATAAGTCTAAGTTTTTGATGCTCTGGATATCCTCATTGGCGTTCCCTAAATCTGTTTCATTGTACTTAACTTGCACCAACAAAAACATAGGGCAAAGTCAGAAAGATCTACAAAAGCAAAATAATCTTGTTCTTTGCATTGTTCCTGTCATATCACAGGGCCTGCAGTTTTGCATTTCGCCCGCCACTTTATCCAGTTTTTAGCATCGTTGGAGCAAATGGCCTATGGCTCTCATTTGTTTGTTTGTTTGTTTGTTTGTTTGTTTGTTTGTTTTGTCAAGCATGTATAAGATAAGATAACAGATATAATTATAAACATGATTATGAATACATGAAATGGATACAAATAAATGGGGACATTAGGACAGGGACGATAGGCATGATGGTGCATTTATGCACGCCCCTTACAGACCTCTTAGGAATGGGGTGAAATCAACAGTAGACAGTCTAAGGTTAAAGTTTTGGGGGTTTGGGGAAGAACCCACAGAGTCAGGTAGTGCATTCCAGGCATTGACAACTCTCTTACTGAAGTCGAATTTTCTGCAATCAAGTGTGGAACGGTTACCTTAAGTTTGTATCTGTTGTGTGCTCGTGTATTGTTGTGGTTGAAGCTGAAGTAGTGATTGACAAATAGGACGTTGTAGCAGATAATTTTATGTACTACGCTTAGGTCAGACTGAAGGCGGCATAGTTCTAAGTTGTCTAAGCCCAAAATTTCAAGCCTTATTAAAAGTCTTATTAAAAGTTAAATAAGACTTATTAAAAGCCTTAGAATAAGATTCTATATTCCAGTCTGTAGAAGCCACTATATTTGGAAGTGAAGCATGGAAGCTCTTTGAATTCAGAAATATAAAGTACAAGTTAAAATTAAGTGAACTATAGGGGTGCATGCAGATTGAATAAGTGCTTCCCAGCAGCCACAAAAGTCCTTTCGATTTCCCTTCTCCTAGACACGATTTTGTAATCACATCATAGGATTATGTAGCTTGTTTTTAGAGAACCGCAGGATGGAAATATAGATATGTCCTGAACTTTATTGGTAATTTGGGAAACATGATCAATTTGGTTTTTATTTTGGTTTCAGTGCCTCCTTATAAAATAAGAACATTAGCAAACAGAATTCCTTATGAAACCAGACTTGAAATTTTGGGACTTCAAAATTTAGAACTCCGCCGCCTTCGATCTGACCTAAGTGTAGCTCACAAAATTATCTGCCTCAATGTCCTACCTGTTAATGACTACTTCAGCTTCAACCACAATAATACAAGAGCTCACAATAGATACAAACTTAATGTAAACCACTCCAGACTTGATTGCAAAAAATTCGACTTCAACAACAGAGTTGTTAACGCCTGGAACACTTTACCTGACTCAGTAGTTTCTTCCCCAAACCCCCAAAACTTCAACCTCAGATTATCTACCATCGACCTCACCCCATTCCTAAGAGGTCGTTACGGGGCGTGCATAAGCGCACAATCGTGCCTACCGTTCCTGTCCTAATGTACCCATATATTCTTACCTCTTTTACTCTTATTCATGCTTGTACTATTACAGTGATGGCGAACCTTTTTTTCCTCGGGTGCCAAAAACGTGTGCGCACGGGCTATCACGCATGCGTGAGTGCTCACACCCATAATTCAATGCCTGGGGAGAGCAAAAACGGCCTGTTTCCCAACTTCTGGTGGGCCTGGTAGGCCCATTTTTCGCCCTCCCCAGGCTCCAGAGCCCCCCCAGAACCTCCGTGCGAGCCGAAAATCAGCTTGCTGGGGCGCACATATGTGCTGGAGCTGAGCTAGGTCAACGGCTCACGTGCCGGCAGATATGGCTCCGCGTGCCACCTGTGGCACGCGTGCCATAGGTTCGCCATCACTGTACTATTACATATATATTCAATCATGTTTACTGTTTATACTTTGTTTATAATCATATATGCTTGACAAATAAACAAATACAAATACAAATATACTCACTTCCTATGAAGGTGACTTAGATAAGTTTTCCTGAGTATTTTACATACTCAGCAATGCTTTTGAAAAAAACAAACAAGCCCAATTACTTTTAAAGACCTGGGTGACTAAGAATCTTCATAGACATTTACTTTTAAAGAGGGTATCCTTGGAAAAATAGTTGTTGCTAGCCATTGATTTTTTTGTAATGCCATTTTGATTGTTCTCAATCTGTCTTCAGGGGACAGAAAGAGAGATAAAAGTTTTGGGAAATGAAAGAACCCTGCAGACTGCTGGCTCCTCTGCCAATGCAAACAGACACGGGTAACACCCCAAGGCCAAGATAAACTTTAATAGTAAGAAGGGAATCCAGCTGGGTTGTTTCTAACACTTTTCCCAGACCCAGGAATCTCAAGCTGGGCAAATAAGAGACAGGGGTTCAAAGAAGATCTTATCTTTTGCTATTAAACCCAGATTTCAAATTCATGGTATTTACTAGATATGTGTGTGTGTGTCTGTGTGTGTGTCTGTGTCTGTGTGTGTGTGTGGTTTTAAATCACACATGTTGCTATTTAACTTGCTTAAATGTTTTTCTTATGGTAGTACAGAGATAAGTGTTGGCTTAACGGTTATGGATTTTCACGGCTGCTGTTGCTTCTCTCTGTTCCCCAGAGTTGGGCAAACTTTTTTTTTTTTTTTGCAGAAAATATATTTGTGGGCAACTGTGACGCTTGTATAGCATAAGAAGCATGCTGGAGAGAAAGGAAGGCTTTTCTGTGGAAAAATTATTCCACTTCATGTCTATACAAAGACAGCTTTGGAGCCAATGGTACACTGATTGCTGCTTTTATTCTCTCTCTCTCTCTCTCTCTCTCTCTCTCTCTCTCTCTCTCTCTCTCTCTCTCTCTCTCTCTCTCTCTCTCTCTCTCTCTCTGTGTGTGTGTGTGTGTGTGTGTGTGTGTGTGTGTGTGTGAGGGGTGGGTTCCACTTACCTTCGCCACCGGTTCGCATCGCGACATTTTGCGCACGCGTTCCCTTGTGCAATTTGGCTTCCGCGCATGCTCAGTAGCTGGAATCGGCCCCAAACACAGCTGAGGAGCTGATCAGCTGTGCTTCGGGCGAAGGAATAAAGGTCAGTTTAAACCCGGGGCTGGCGGGAAGGTCCTTTTACAAGCAGCAGAACAGGAAAAACCTTCAAAACAGTAAAAAAAATTCACAAAAAGTTCCAAAAAAAAGATGGCGGTGCCCACGGACCGGCACCAGCCGATCCAGTTCAGTGACATCACCAGCAGGTCGCTACCGGTTCAGGCTATACAGTCCAAACTGGGAGGAACCCTCCCCTGGTGTGTGTGTGTACACATACCCACACACTATATACTTATATGTGTGTGTGTGTGTGTGTGTGTGTGTGTGTGTATAGATAGAGAGAGAGAGAGAGAGAGAGAGAGAGAGAGAGAGATTAGATATAGATATAGATATAGATATAGATATAGATATAGATATATAGATATATAGATATATAGATATATAGATATTGAATTCTATCTGTTCATTCTGGTTCACTTTTAGCAAAGCATATGTATTTACTATGTAATGCTGCAGACTGAACAACTGGGATGTAAAAGATATCTCGGCACACACAAAGGGGGGGGAATGCAAAGCATGTCAAAAGGGATCCTCCCTAGTTTTCTGGAGAATAAAGGGAGAGGAGGGTGAAAATACTTTCAGTCTTGCAAGATTCTATTGATGGAACCTTACAATAAAATTAGCGTTCGAACTCATGGCTGTGCATCTTTGTCTGAACTACTGAATCTCAAAGGGCTAACAGAGTAGAATTAAACCTGTTCATAGCATCTAGAATAAACGCTTCAGGCCCAAAGTAATAAGTACTTTATATGTTCCGATATGAGAGCTGCATTTCTGAGCTGTCTAGTCTTATGATATAGAAAAGGAGAAGAAATGAAATAATCTCTGCAATCTGTAGGAAGCAGACCGAAAGAAAAACCAAAGTGCATAAATCTCCCAACCAGGGAATACAGGGTCAAGATTAAGATAGAAAATAGGGAGTTGCTTGTTTGCTAACTCTACCCCTACGTAAAGTAGAATAGAATAAAAATGTTAAAGAATTGACACTTCGGAAGTGGCGTCTCCAATACAAACATGCCTGGGTTCTAGTTATCATGCTTTGGGTTTTGTATATGTAATACAAGAAGGTTCTTTTTAAAGTGAAAAATCAAGTTTTTTCTAGACACTTTAGGAGATGCAGAAATTGAAGGGTGGTTGTTGTTTTTTGCCTCCCTTCCAACCTTCTTTTGGTGCTTTGCCATTATTAAACTGTACAACCTGATCTAGTCAGAGAACCCCCATCTGGTCAATTTCATAATGCTTGAGTTAGTTCCTCCAGGCACTAGAAAATGGCTAGGTTTCAGCCTCTGTGCTTCTATCAATAGTGTGTATCTTCTTTTGGCAATGTCCCATGAATAAAATAATATAACTGCTATTTGCATTATGCCCAGCCATGATCTATCTTAAAAGGAGACTGGGGAAAACAACGGTTGAAGGGAAAATAATGCTTTAAAAAAGTTTTTTTACTTAAAAAAATAAGATGGAAAGTTGATATGCTACGCTATAAAAATGCCTATTGATTTCTAAACCATGGATCCCATAGGCATTCTTAGAAAATAAAAATAATGCTGGGATGCAGCCCACCTGTTGAAAAACAGTAAACCAAAGAGAGAACTGGGATTGTGGGAGACAAAATTTGAGAGCAATTTTTATCCATTTTCCTTCCAACAACAGTCATGAATGGTCATGACTTTTGTGGGATTTTCCATGATATGCAAATCATTCAGGTACGCTCATATATAAGCAACCTGTTTGCCTACTCAAGGTCTAGTCATTTTCTATACTCATCTAAAGGGGTCCAGGATGGCATATAGCAGTGATGGTGAACCTTTTCAGCCCCGGAAACTCGAAGACCAGCTGGCCGGTGTGCATGCATGCACCGGCCACCTGGTCTTGTGGTTTCCGGTGCGTGCATGCGAGCCAGACAGCTACTCTTCCCACATACCGGAGCGCCAGAAATCCAAAGACCAGGTGGCCAGCATGTGCATGCCCACAGAGAAGGCTCTGCGTGCCACCTCTGGCACACCTGCCATAAGTTCGCCATCACGGGCATATAGATTTAGATTTATTATTAGAGTTGGAAGGGACCTTGTAAGTCATCTAGTCCAACCCCCTGCTCAAGCAGGAGTTCCTACACCATTTGAGACAGATGGCAGTCCAGTCTCTCCTTGAAGGTCGCAAGTGTTGGGGCTCTCACAACCTCCGCTGGCAAGCTGTTCCACTGGTTGATCGCTCTCACCGTCAGAAAGTTTCTCCTCACTTCCAGGTTGAATCTCTCCTTGGTCAGCTTCCATCCATTATTCCTTGTTTGGCTTTCTCGTGCCATAGAGAACAGCCTGACCCCCTCCTCTCTGTGGCATCCCCTCAAGTATTGGAACACTGCTATCATGTCACCCCTGGTCCTTCTCTTCGCCAGAATGGCCAAGCTCAGTTCCTGCAACCGCTCTTTGTATGTTTTATTTTCCAGACCCTTTATCATCCTGGTTGCTCTCTTCTGCACTTTCTCTAGAGTTTCAATGTCTTTTTTGTAGTGTGGTGACCAAAACTGGATGCAGTACTCTAGGTGTGATCTGACCAAGGCTTTATAGAGTGGTACTATTACCTCTCTGGTCCTTGATTGTATCCCTCTATTTATGCTGCTCAGGACTGCTTTGGCCTTTTTGGCTGCTGCTGCACACTGCTGGCTCATATTTAGTTGGCTGTCTACCAGGACTCCGAGATCCCTCTCGCAATCGCTGCTATTGAGTGTGGTTTTGACCAGTTTGTATGTATATTTTTGATTCTTCTTACCTAGGTGCAGAATATTACTTTTCTCTGTGTTAAATTTCATTTTATTGGTTTGGGCCCAGTGTTCGAGTCTGTCAAGGTCCCTCTGGATTTTGAGTCTGTCCTCTGGGGTGTTTGCTACTCCCGCCAGCTTGGTGTCAAATTTGGTTAGTTCTCCTGCTATTCCCTCATCTAGGTCATTTATAAAGATATTGAAGAATACTGGGCCTAGGATGGAACCTTGTGGTATCCCACTGCTTACTTCTCTCCATGTGGACTTAGAGCCATTGAGGACTAATCGCTAGGTATGGTTGGTCAGCCAATTGTTAATCCATCTGGTTGTGTAGCTGTCTATCCCGCTTTTTTCTAGCTTATGAAGGAGTAGATTGTGGTCTACTTTGTCAAATGCTTTGCTAAAGTCCAGGTATATTATGTCTACTGCATTTCGCTGGTCTACTAATTTGGGCACAGTGTTGAAGAATGAAATGAGGTTGGTTTGGCATGACTTGTTCTTAACAAATCCATAGAGTATGTCCTAGATTGAAAAGGGGTCTTTTAGTTGATTTGAGAGATTGTACAGTACTAGGATGCTGATGCAATTTCTAGAGTTCCAATTCATTCTTTGTATGTGTATGTATGAATCTGTGTGTTTGTGTGTGTGTGTGTATGCCTAAATGATAGTGTAATAGTCTGATTTC
The DNA here is from genome assembly GCA_023053685.1 of Diadophis punctatus similis. Classification (NCBI taxonomy): domain Eukaryota; kingdom Metazoa; phylum Chordata; class Lepidosauria; order Squamata; family Dipsadidae; genus Diadophis; species Diadophis punctatus. Next base: position 27,488,239 of record JALIGW010000001.1, read on the forward strand.
CTGTATGGAAGCAAGCAGGCACATTCAACATCAGCTAAGACCCTTTTCTCTTATCACTGGATATGAAATTAACTATGCCTTTTAGTTAACTAAATATTCAAAATTAAATATAAAAATACCCTTTCCCACATGTTATGAACATGCCCACTAAAATGTGTTTTTTGCCAAGTGAGTAACAGAAGTTTGACATTGGAACTATTACTAGAAAAGTGCTGGGCGCACCTCTGTTGGAGGCATTCAAACAGAGCTGTGTTGGGATGTAGGAATTTTTTGAAGTGTCAACCCATTTGGAAGACATCAACTCTACACAGAAACTTTTAGTTTAAAATAAAGGTTGATTACCGCCCCCTCTGCCCCCCCCCAATCTGTTTCACTTTCACCCTGATAGGTTTTCTGGAAGTACTTAAAATTTTGGCAGTTTTCCCTGGGCCTGGTTTATGGTTCTTATACATTTTGCTCAGTATTATGTTTATATGTATCCATAGGCTTTTCTTTTTATTGTTTTCTGTTTTATTCTTAATGTAAGTCACCCAGATTTGTTCTGAAATCAGGTGTCCTCTAAATCATCTAATAACAAAACAACAAAAATAATGTTGGAGGGTGGGAATGGATAAGGACGAGGGTAGACTCACATATGCAGCTAACAAGTATATAAAATCTGTTTATTGCTTCATAAGCTTAGCGCATGATGTATTTACAAGAATTTTAGGACCAAGCATTTATGTGTATCTATCTGTCTATGGTGATCTGGCATAAATATGTGCAATAATAAACCAAACTATGCAATTTGTGAATAGATCTTAACCAGGGGTGGGTTCTAACTTACCTCACTGCCAGTTTGCTTCCTCCCGCGCTGCATGGGCGCGCCACATGGGCGTATGTGTGCTTTGTGCGCGCGCATGCACAGTGCCAAAAAATCTGAAAAAATAATTTTTAAAAAAGCCAAAAACAAGATAGTGACACATGTGCAGTGCCCAAAACTCAGCTTCTGCACATGCTCAGAAGAAAAAATAAATAAAAATTATTTATCTATTTAATAAAAATAAAATAAAATCTCCCCCCCAAATAAAAAAAATAATCAAAAATAAATAAATAAAAATATGGCGGCGCCCACAGACTGCCACCGACTGAACCGGTTCCGTGATGTCATTGTGACGTCACCAGCAAGTCATTACTGGTTCAGGCGAACCTGTCCGAACCGGGAGGAACCCCCTCTAAAGATGTTAATTTCTACTTTATCATGCAAAATGCTTAGTTGCTTGTTTATACCCCCTCCCACAGCTATCTTCAGTACAGAATGCTAACAACTTCTCTCCGTAACGCACACCTGCAAAGTTATCCAGCCCTGAATCTATATTCCAGAGCCAAATTTTCCTTTCTGCTCATCTTGCAGGTTCCTTCTTTGGCTTCAGCTGCCACAGGTTCCTTCCTAGTTTTTCTCCTTGGCCAAAGATGCTCTTGACTCTTGGCTCTCTCAGCCATCCTCCCTTATGCTTCATGCCCTGTCACTCCAACAGCATCTCCTGCCAAGCCTAGAAGAAGATGACATTCCACCCATTCATCCTCATTACCTGCTCTAGCTTCTTTTATTCTTCTTTATTTCAAAATCTCCGTGCCAGTTTGCAGATAATTGCAAGGAATTTAAATTTTATTTTCCTTTCATCTGTAATTGTCCACATTCCTGAAGCTTAGGCTTGCTTGTAACTGCCTGTAGGCGTTGACATCTATTTATGCTGCAGAGGGATTGATGAGTACAGTAAGTGTAGGTTGCAGATGGGCTGATGTGCACACCTCTCAAATCTCAACTACGAGTTGATTGGATATTCACATCCTGCATGCTGATTGATTGATCCAACTTCCTGTTGGGAGGCGGGCAGCACATTCAAATAACAAAAGGGAGCAGCTAGAGCAGTGATGGCGAACCTTTTTTCCCTCGGGTGCCAAAATAGTGCGCGCACGCGCTATCGCACGCTCGTGCGTGCCCACACCCATAATTCAAAGCCCCCCACTTGCCCTACCCCCCCTGTGCATGCGTGCGTGATCCCCCCACTCCCCCATTTCCTGACTTCCAGTGGCCCAGTAGGCCCGTTTTTTGCCCTCCCCAGGCTCCAGAGGCTTTCTTGGAGCTTGGGGAGGGCAAAAACGCTTCCCCCGCCACCCCGGAGGCCCTCTGGATGCCAAATTCGTCCTCCCAGAGCCTCTGCGCGAGCCAAAAATCAGCTGGCGTGCACACACATGCACGCTGTAGCTGAGCTAAGGCAATGGCTTGCGTGCTGGCAGATATGTCTCCGCGTGCCACCAGTGGCACCCGTGCCATAGGTTCGCCATCACTGAGCTAGAGGGTTTAAATATAAATGCAGCAGCTATGCAACTGTCTCTGAATGACAGATTCATACGTTCCCTGACATGCAATGATGCAGAAGTCTTCTCTAGACTTAAGCTATGCAGTGACAGAGTGCTACAGAGAGGGGAAAAAATGACCTTGGCAGTTGTGCATAGCATTTTTCTGTTTCAGGATAGTCACCCTTATAATAATAATTGATAAGAAAGACTAGAATGGTGATAGGCACTTGGATGCACTCCCAAAACATCTGGAGCACCGCTTGAGCACCATCGACATTGACAAAATCACCCTCAGTCAATTGCAAAAGGCAGCTTTCCTTGGAACAGCTTACATCCGGTGACAATACTTTAACACCACCATACAACATCTGCCTATCCCAGATCCTTGGGAAGGACTCAGTAGCTGGGCAAAAATGTCACTTCTAGTCTAAATACACGGCTGCCTGTGCAACCCACAATAATAAATGAAACAAATAGGCAACACTACCTTTAGTGCTATTAAAGATCAAGATCCGTTCTGTGAATTGGGCATGGATCCGGTACAGCATTTCAAAGGAAGTGTGAGGCATTCTTGATCATTCACATGCATTGACGGCTTTCGAATGAAGCAATTATGCCCCGATGAATGATGTGACGTGTCATTCATGGATCAGAGGCAATTGGACTGATGAATTTCGGATGCCATTATAGGGCGCGTCGCGTCCATATCGTTTATTGTTTGTTGGCCCTAGTAAACAAGCTGCAGCTGAACCCTGCAGGACAGAAAATTTGACAGAGATTTATTTTTTCAGCTTTTTATCCAACTATGCATGTCTGCCGAACATAAATGAATGTAATTAGGGTAACAAATGGGTTATTAACTTAGCATTTTTGTTTTCAATATATCAATAAGGACAGCAGGTTAGGAGACTGACAGGTCTAATTAATATAGCATAGTTCTTCCATGACAGCTTCATTGCAATGAATGGGGGCTCACCAAGAGCATTCCGGTCTTTTAAGTGGATTGTCATTGGGCATCAAAATATCTGAGAGCCATATGGTCCTGATGCTGATTTCTAAGTTTATAATTTTCCCCACGATACTTTTTTCTTCTATTTTCAGGTGAGCGGGGCCCAAAGGGAGAAAAAGGCGAGAAGGGAGACCAAGCTGGAGAAACAGGTATATCTTAAATTTCATAGTGTCATGTGATCCCCTTTTGCGACCTTCTCACCAACAAAGTCCACGAGGAATCCAGATTCACTGAACAACTGTGTTACTAATTTAACAACTGCATTGATTCACTTAAACAAGAAAAGTTGTAAAATGGGGGCAAAACTCACTTAAGAAATTTCTCACTCAGCAACACAAATTCTGGGCTCAATTGTGGTTATAAATCAAGGGCTACCTGTACATACTTTTACATTCCCAGTGAACACATCACAAGCATCACCACAAGCATTCCTTATACATTTATTAAAAAGTCATTAAACAACCAAGAGTGTGCCACAGATCTGTTTCTTGTTCCTTGCTCAACACTGAATCATTTGCTAAGCATTCCATGATATCTTATGCATGCTTTATTTTCGTCCAATACCACTTTAAATCTCATTCAGCAACCAACTTTTATCTCCTCATTTGTGGAAAACAGTCCATAAGTCAAGCCCATTTATTTCATTACATACACTTTCACTAAATTTACCAGTAAATAAATTTTATTACATTCATATGTTTCTCAATGAGCAACTGAAAAGCAAAATTTGATCCGTATACTCATTGCCCAGAGCTGGACTGCACTTCCTAGATTTGATTGCTGTTATAACTTGTACTTTTCAAAGATAATTCTACTTAATACTTTCCCAGCTACATTTAACAAAGTAATCCCTGTCTAGTCTTCCATAGACTTTTATTACTTTTCTCTGTTGTCAGTAATGACCTTCTTCCAGTAGTCCAGCACACATGCAGGCTTCATTAAACAAATTACATAGCTGCTTCTTTAAAAAATTATATCCATTATTCTAATGTTATTTCATTTATAATTCCTATTCCTGCAGTTTTGCCATTTTTAACATATCCACAACATTTATGCTGTCCTTTTCAACATATTTGTTGAATATTTATAGCATTCTTTTCCATTGTACTCTTTAACATCATTATCATCACCATACTAATCTCTAAAATATTATTTCCAGGACTGTCTTGCTGCAATTTCATCCCAAATTATTTCATCACTTTTATTTTGAATTCCATTCTTTCTGATGACTGTTCCTTATTTAGCCTTTTTCTGATTGTTCTGAATTTTCTCTTCCTCTTAACCTTAACATTGCTCTCTTTGATTATGTTCTTTGCAATTATCTTCTCCTCCCTAGATACATTGTGTATTTGAAACAAATTATCTTCTCCTAAGTACATACACAGCAGTCAACATTCTCATTCATTCTTACATCACTCTCCCAATCTGTTTTTCTGATCTTTGTGATCTCATTCCCATTCATGTCACATAACAGAATATTTTTTTCCACATTCTGAAATATAGAACATTTTTTTCCTTGAAGATCATCTCTGTTACATTATTTTTTGTACAACCCCCAAATATGTGAGATGGTTGACTATATAAATGTGATAAATAAAAATATATAAGTAAATAATTACTCATTGAACCACATCACACAATTAATCACCAGCCTATGAATTCCTACATTTGTACACACCCGTAAAAGCCTGGATGGCACCAATGTATACTTTCTACCATGCAGTTTAGGCTTTTCATTCATAACTAAAGATATATATTCACTTTCCCACAGGTATTTATCATTCCACACCACAAAGATTAACCATATTTGATTAAATCTATTAAATTCTTCCCCTTTCAATTTGTTTAGTAGAAAGAGAATTTATCACTCTTCATTCATTCAGAAATTCATTCATAATACTCTTTACCATTTGTTGTTCTTACAATCAAAGTCCAACATGCCATATGCCATGATTGTTACTATAAATGTAAGGATTGAAGCTGGTGAAGCAAGAATATCTCATTCTCATAAGCCATTGTGTAAATAAGTAGATGGCAGACATTTTCAAGACTGATAAAAGAACACTCCCTGATTTTAAAAAAAAGGGAAGAAGAGGCCCAAGAATTGAACCCTGGCACTAATGTATATTTTATACACAATACATTATATAATTCCATAATCATAGTGCTATGCAAAGAATTGATTGATTGATTGATTGATTGATTGATTGATTGATCAAATAATTTTTGATGCCTAGCTGTCACATAGATTAGGTTTTCTTTAGGATTGTGGTACAGAAAGATAAACATTTAACTAACTAACAACAACAACAACAACAACAGGGTTTAATACTTGCTGCAAGAAATGGAGGGTTTAGTATTTGCTGCTCCAGAACAAGCACTACAAACTAATGCCATGAAAGCAAAGATACAAAAATCCACTGACAATCCAAACTGCCGAATTTGCAATGACAAAGTTGAAATTGTTTCACACTTAATATGTGAGTGCAGCAAAATCACGCAAACGGATTACAAAGCTAGACATGATCGAGTTGCTAAATTAGTCCACTGGTCATTATGTAAAAAATATGACACACCTGTATCCGAAAAGTCATGGGAGCACAAAGTGGAAAAAGTTACTGAAAATGAGGTGAAGATTTTGTGGAACTTTTGAATACAGACGGATCGTCATTTGGAACACAACACACCAGATATCATGGTTGTCGAGGGCCAAAGAGTACAATTTATTGATATCGCTGTACCAGGAGACGCCAGAGTCAAAGAAAAAGAACTGGGAAAAATTACAAAATATTGCGACCTGGCCATTGAAATTACACGGCTATGGATGAAACATGTAACAGTGATACCCATTGTCCTCGGGGCACTTGGTACTATATCCAAGAATTTTACAAAACACATCAAGAAATTGCAGCTTCCTGCAATAACACCAGCAGAACTGCAAAAAACTGCACTACTCGGAACATCATATATCTTAAGAACATACTTGGTTGATACCTAGGAGGCTGGCAGCAACCCGTATCAACCATTAGCACCAGTCAATGGTATTTGTGACACATTTTTAAATGTTCAGTTGACTGAGTTTCATGTTTAATGAATAAAACAGATAATGATAATAATCTAGTCAAAAATCAACAATTTAAAAATAAAGCAACACATAAAAATAATTTTTCCAACATTCTTAAACTCCAAGGATTTAAATAATAATTTTGAATTCAGCTAATATTCATAAGGGAGGAGGAGACTGTTTCTCCAGTAAAGCATTTTCTGATCAGGGCTCTTACTGGACCAGTTGCAATTGCTACTATTGTGTTGTGGTGCAGCAAGATATCAGAAGTTGCTTCTCATGGGTCACAGGCTCTCATTGTGTATTTTTGCTTGTTCTCTTCTCTCACCCCCCTCCCATCCAGTTGGACCCCAAAACCACATACAGCAATAGCATGGCCCTTCTCTTGAGCTTTGTTTTTTTCAAGTCAGATCCACTGAGCCACCAGAGAGGAGCAGCAGTCCGAAACTGAAGTGATACACATGTTACTAGGTGGCTAAAATGGGATTGAATGGCTTGGAATTCAGTTTTTAGTAGACTTGTCTGTTATAATCCAGAGGGCAGGAACAAAACCAGTGGTTAAAACCAGAAGGAGAGAGGTTCAGACAGGAGCAAATTCCTGACTGTACATGGTGTTTGCCAATGGAACAAGCTTCTTCATTAAGTGGGGAATTTTGCTTTACTTGAAGTCCATAAGTGACAGGTGGACGGTCACCAGCGACAGGTGATGCTGGTGAGGTTGAGTTGAGTTGGAGGTTCAAAAAAGACAACCTCAAAAATCCCTTCCAACTTGAAGGGATTCTGTAGTTTTATGATACTCTATATCAGGGGTGTCAAACTCGATTTCATTGAGGGCCGCATCAGGGTTGTGTTTGACCTTGGGGGGCTGGGGGGCATGGCCAGCTCAACGTCACTTGTCTCAGCGCCTGTGGTGGCCTGAGCGCTCTGCCAGCGGAAACAGGTTTCCAAGTTCTGGTTTTGGCTGCGACGGCCTCCTGCAACCCTCCGCCAGTGAAAACGGAGCTCTATTTAGATAGATATTCCTCCATATACAGGTAGTGATTGGCTTATTACCACAACTGAGCCCAAAATTTCTGTTGTTAAGTGAGACATTTTTTAAGTGAGCCTTTGCCCCATTTTATGACCTTTCTTGCCACCATTGTTAAGTTAGTAAAGTGATTGTTAAGTGAATGTGGCTTCCCCATTGACTTTGCTTGTCAGAAGGTCGCAAAATGGGATCATAGGAGCTTGGGACACAGCAACGGTCATAAATATGAACCAATTGCCAACCGTCTGAATTTTGATCACATGATCATGGGGATGCTGCAAAGGTCTTAACGGTGAAAAACAGTCATAAGTCACTTTTTTCAGTAGCCGTTGTAACTTTGAACAATCACTAAATGAACTATTGTAAGTTGAGGATTATCTGTATACTCAATTCAGACATATCTCTTTCTCATACATATACTGTATTATATATATCGTCATTATTTTGAAAAAAAGCCAAGGTAGAAATTAGGGTTTTTTTTCATACTAAATACAAAACAGCAATAGCACTTAGACTTACAGTATATACCACTTGACAGTGCTTTACAGCCCTCTCTAAGCTGTTTTACATAGTCAGCATATTGGCCCCAACAATCTGGGTCCTCATTTTACTGACCTTAGAAGGCTGAGTCAATTTTGAGCCTGGTAAAAGGAGGCTTATTGACAAATAAACACACAAAGATATAGACAGTCCCATACACATTACTCAGGAATTTCAATTCTGGCATTCTAGACTAAGTCCATTTCCTGGGCCTAGTTGACTGGAATGAAAAATGTATTTTTTTTCCTGGGTGGAGGTGGGGCTGTGAAAATGGAAAGCGGTGCTACTTCTATGCAGGGATAAATCTTCCACTTCCCTCACAAACACATGGTCCCAATTATCCAAGCCAACGCTCTCTTTGTACAGCTGCAGCAGTTTGAGATATTGTTTCTTTAAAAGCTGTTTAAGTATTTTCCTTATATTTCTCCCCTGGGAAAAAATCTGGGTTGCAATAGGCTTTATGCAAACAAATATATATATATATATATATATATATATATATATATATATATATATATATATATATATATATATATATATATATATATATATATATATATATATATATATATATATATATATATATATATATATAAATAATAGAATCCATGGGGAATCTCTTGGAATACATGGAAAGGGGTGGATTAGTGCACTCACTTGTGCAATAAAATGGTTGCTTTCAGGGGGCAATAAGATAGAATGTCAGGAACAGCAGTTACTGCTATACATTTCTAAGTATGAAAAGAAGCCCATTTTCACTTTTAAAAGAACTAAAAAGTTGGAGAGATTAAGTGAGTGTGAAAGGAGACTCGGCCTCCTCATCTCGTCTTTGTGTCCCATGTCAACCTTCTTATGCACCCAGGAGAGATGCAAACATAAGGAGTCCTCACTTAACAATTACTCGTTCAGAGAGAATTCAAACTTATGACAGCATTGAAGAGGGGGTACCTAACAACTGGTCCTTGAAGTTCCAGTGGTCATGTGATCATGAAAGTGCACCATACTTGGCTAGGCATCTCAGCATCATGTGATTGCCATTTGCAACTTTCACTGCCGATTTCCAACAAGAGAAGTCAATGGAGAAACTCCATTGTGTGTACATTGAATTTACCACTCTATACTACAGTAGTGAGGATACACTTGGAATACTGCATCCAGTTCTGGTCGCCATGATACAAAAAAGATGCTGAGGCCCTAGAAAGAGTGCAGAGAAGAGCAGCAAAGTTGATAAGGGATGCTGAGGCTAAACCATATAATGAACATATGTGATCATCATCATCATCATCTTCTTTTAATGACCCCATAATCCCTTACAGGGTGGAGTCTGGGCAACTGAATGGAGCTGAGTGTTTACTGGCCGAATGCCCTTCCAGTCGCCAATGTGGAGTTTTGTTCAGCAGATATATTCCCTTGTGCCCAGAGAGATAAATTTCTACTTCTACCTAGGTTCGAACTCACAGCCTCCTGATTGTGAGGCGAGAGTTCCACCTCTAGGTCACCGCACGACTCAATGAACATATGTGACGAATGCTTTTAAAAAAACCTAGGCAGAACTTCAGTTACCATGGCCACCATTCTAATTTTTTTTAAACCGCACTCTATGGACACCCCTGATATGGCCCACAACTATCGTAAAATATCTGCAAATGCAGAGTTTTTGCTTAGGTAATTTTATATTCTATACTGTGTACATATTGAACATTTTTTAAAACACACACTTTTGTACATGTGTAGACATTAAACAATAGATCATTAGGTCTTTGGAGCCAATCTAAGCTTGATGTAACTGCAAGGGATCATGGGATTGGGTTGTGGGCTTGTAGGTGTAACTTTGACAGACAGTCAAACACATCCATGAATAAAGTCAGGCTGTCAGGCATCTGTTAACAATTCACAGTTCATGCCTCCACTTAACTAGCACTTGAGCTGCACTTCTAGGAATAGTCAGGGTGAGGGGCCAAGCAGGACACTTCTAAACCCAAACCCTGGTTTTGTTCTGAATTAAATCCATTTGTTATTAGGCCAAAATGTATTGCCTCCCAGAACATTGTGTAGTCCTGGTTAATATTCAATTCTGGGATGTCTCCACTGTATATATCAGTCTGGAGATAAAACTGCATAAAACTGCTGTTCTGGCCAGTGAAATGTCCCACTAGGAATGCAGTTGTCTGCACTCCACAACTAAAGCCTGTGAATATGACTCTGGAGTAAAGAGCAGCTATTGCCAGAGCAGCCACTTTTCAAGACTGTAAGATATTGTTATAGTATGTTTCCAACTAAGTGCTATCATTTAGAAGGAAGTATCTGGCAGGAACAGCCAATGGTGACAGCTTATTGGGCAGAATATGGAGGAAATGTAGAAAAAGCGTGGCTATTTTATTTGCCCCTGCAGTAGAAGTTAGAAGAAGTGGACGTTGGAAAAAACAGATTGTCTTGTCACTTCTGTTTAGTTGAATGATCTCAGAGATTTATTTTTTGGACAGAGTAACAACACAGGTAGTTCTGAATTTACAACCATAATTGACCATGGAATTATGGTTGTAATTGGTGGCTGTTACGGATTTGCATAGCCACCGCTGATTGGCTAATCTAGCGGGCTGGAGAAATAAACGGCTGCCAGTGGCCGGCTTGGTTACAGGCAAGCCCTTCAAAGCGGCTTCCCTGCAGCCAGCCGGCAGTTCGTATTGCAATCCAGCTAAGAACAATAAAGGTGCTGAACTGTTCCTACGTCTCGTCCCTTCATTCCTGCGCAATCTAACAATTAAGTAGATCACCATGTGACTGTGCCTGAAATTATATCTTTTTGTAGTGGCCGCTAAGCGAATGCTGCAGTAGCTAAACAAATCCATTTTAGCAATGGGAGCTTTTTGAGAAACCAGAAGAAAATGCCAAAAACTGACAAAAGATGCCAAAAATTGTGGTCATGTGGCTTCAGGATGCTGCAAACAGCTATAAATGCAAGCTGGTTGCCAAGTGTCCAAAATTCAATCATGTGACCATGGGGGAGTGGGTGATTGCAGCCATTGGAACCAGGGGTGGGTTCCTGCCGGTATGCTCTTACCTGTTGGTTGCCGCAGAACCAAAGAAGCCGGTGGCGTTCGCAGCGTGGGGCTTCCCCCACCCACTTTCCCTTGCCCACCTGGACGCCGGCATTTGCGTTCTTTTGCCCTTTGCGCAAGCAGAACACTTTGCGCATGCACAGAGCGCAAAAGAACGCAAATGGCGGCGTCTAGGTGGGCGGAGGAAAGCGGGCGGGGGAAGCCCCACGCCGCGAATGCCACCGCCTTCTTCGGTTCTGCGGCGACCAACAGGTAAGAGCGTACCGACAGGAACCCACCCCTGATTGGAACTCCAGAACAGGGTCGTATATACTTTTTTGAAGGTCCATCACAACCTTTAATGGTTTCTAAGCAACCATGTGTTAAGTGAGGACTACTGGCAAGGGAAGATTCTCAAACACATCACCTTCAGATCTCAAAGAAAAGATGAATATGAATGTAAGAACGGATACATTGATTATGAATTGTGCAAAGAATCACTTCAATTGATTGCATTGAGCCATTGGACATTTTATTTACTTCTTTAAGGTGATACTTAAAAATACTTAATGGTGTTTCTACAACATTTCACCAGAACAGATATGGGGGCTTTAAACATTGCACCAGGATCGGTAAGAATAGGCAGAAAAGCTTGTAGCAAAAAATCATTTTTAATCCCATATATGACTTCTTTATTTACTTCCCTGATTCACAACTGCACAGCTCTTATTTTGGAAGAGGGAATTATCCGCTTGATGAATGGCTCTGGTCCTCATGAAGGACGAGTGGAAGTCTTTCACGATCGACACTGGGGAACTGTGTGTGACGATGGATGGGACAAAAAAGATGGGGATGTGGTGTGTCGGATGCTGGGTTTCCGAGGCGTTGAAGAGATTTACAGAATGGCCGTATTTGGACAAGGTAAGAAAATAAATACATTACTGTATTAAAAATGTGTAATTAAATGATAAATATTGGAAAGATGTACACACCGATCGGGTGCTATAATGTATACAGGTATAGGTATATGGGATTTTACATAATGGATAAGACAGATCTGTAAATAAATGTAATTAGAAATAGAGGATTGAGTATGCATTAAAGAAATTCATATGGGAGTTAGATGAAATAGGATAGAAAGTAAATTAGAAATTATAAATATATGGAAGAAATGGATAATGAAATGAATTAGAAATGTATTAAAAATATGTAATTAAATGATAAATATTGAAAAGATGAATACGCCGATCGGGTGCTATTATCTATACAGGAACTATGTTTCCTATTGATATATGTTTGTAAGTTATGTAATGTCTTCGTGTGTATAATAAAAAAAAATACATTCCTGAGATTAAATAAGTAGCACTGATGGTAGAATTCAGCCCAGAAAACCGATCTAAACAAATTAGTGTAAAGGTGTTAACGCAAATAAAACAAATAGTTTGTGGTGCCTTTATTGTAGGATGTTTATCAAATTGGGTTCTGGGAGAACTTGGATAAATTTCACTAGACTCAAAAGGGGAAAAATATTTTCCTAAGGGACTAAGAAAAAAAAAATCTAATGAACTCAGCCATCTAATCCTGCCTCAGTGCTGTTTTTTGGAAGCAGGTTTTCTAAGATCTAGTGCTAAGTGTGGGGCTTGTCAGCTGATGCACAGAAGCCCCATTCCTCTTGCTCAGGGTTCTGGAAATTTCTAATTGTTGTTCCTTAATGATCAGGTTTTGCAGCCTGAAGAGTTCCACACTTCCATTCATTTTCTTGGAGAAAATTTTCCCATGAATATCACGCCTGTGACCTACCAGATAGGGTTGTTTGTTAGGATAAATCCAGGATCATAAAAAGATTTTAAAAAATAGTGATTTTATAGAAATGTCCATGTAGGATTGTTTGGCAACAATTCAGAAGTAGTTTTCTATTATCTTCTGGGATGTTTTTCAACTTCTCTGTCCCTGAGAGGTCATAGAAGACCTATCCAAGTACTAACTAGGTCCAATCCTGCTTAGCCTTTTGAGCTTAGAGTTGTTTAGTTGTTGGCACCAAAACATAACTGTGGAAAATAGTTTGAACATTTCAGAGTGTGTAAGAAGTGCCAATTCAATCTCCAATTATAGGGAATTCATCAGGATTAGAAAGAACCTCCACGACTGAGTCCATTCAACACATTAAGCATATTGGGCTAATAAAACTAGGCTGCTCTAGGCTGGACAAATCTGGAGGACCACCAGAGGAAAATAGAGAGGCAAAAAACTCAGCCCTTGGTTGACATCAACTGAATCCCTGGGTTTTTCCATCCCAGATCTGCAACCTTAACAAAAAACAGGTGCTATGATAGCCTCTTCCTGCCAGCTTTATCAGATAGACCAAATAGGAAACAGATAGGCTAATTCTGCTTTATCGTAAAGCTACATTAACAGAATGTTGTAAGTTTGAGAGTACAATTCTCCCACCGTCTTCTTTACAGCCCAGGAAACTAGGAAGAGCCCCTTCTGAACCTCTTGCCCTACCTAACACTATCCAGCTGCTCACTATGCTCTCTCTTATCTGACCATCTATGGCAGGGGTGTCAAACTCACATCATCATGGCGGCGTCACATGATATATCGGAACTGTTTTCCCCTTCGCTAAACTAGGCATGGGTGTAGCCAGCATGTGATGCATCTGGCTCACAGGCTGGGATTTTGACAGTTCTGGTCTATGGAGATTCTCAATCATCCAGCTCATGGTTGTCCCAAAGATGCTTTTTCAAGAGACAATTGGACTTTCTGGACCAGAAAGTCCAGTTACCTCTTGAAAAAGCACCTGTGAGATCTCTTATCTGACCATTCCCTCTTCACCCCATCTCTTCACCTCCATCTCCCAACTTCTATCCCAGGTACCATTATACTTCCCTGCTGCCCATTCCTTGCCCTCATCTTCACAAAATCTCACCCCTAGAGCTATCAAATCTGGGCTAGAAAAATTCTGATGAGGTTCCCCCCCAGTCCATATTTCATGGCAGGTAAGAATTTGAGTTAGAGTTTTTGTATCTCTTTGCTACGTTGTCTAGTGGGCATCCAGATTTTTGCAGCCCCACCATTTTTGTAGCCCAATTGTGGGGTCAAAAGAATAATAGGATAATAGTACAGGATGAAGGGTGAAGCAAAGAAGGGAAAAGCTCCCATGCTACTATCACATCTATGCACCCTACACATACAAGAGGAGCTCTTAGAGTCTCTGGTGGTTTTTTTTTTTTTTTTTTTTTGATGGATTGCTCTTAATTGCTGTCTACTTCTTTTCGCTCTTCTGCTTCCTGAATGAAGAAACGAAAGGGGACGAGAATAAGCTTACAGTATCATGTCTATTAACATGATTTTCTTGATCGCTGATGTCCAATGACGCATATGGCACAAGAACAAGAAGAAGATCATGTCTATGGAGATTCTCATTCATCCAGGTCATGGTTGTCCCAAAGGTGCTTTTTTCAAGAGGCAACTGGACTTCCTGGTTTTTCTTTGAAGACGTTTCGCTTCTCATCCAAGAAGCTTCTTGGATGAGCTGAAGAAAAACCAGAAAGTCCAGTTGCTTCTTAAAAAAAGCACCTTTGGGACTTACAGTATCATATACGGCCGGCAAAGATCTCCTGACCAAAGAAATACAGGACCCATTCACTCTGCTACCTTCTAGCTGTCATTCGGTGTGCTCAGCTCAGCTCAGTTCAGATGACAGTTTTGCTTTGGGTGCCAAGAGAGCTTTAATTATTCCCCCACTTATAAAAACTTCCTGCTAATAAAAGTTTCACTCCAAACCTGGCATGTTTAAAATTGCTTTATTTTTGTAAGTTAAGGAAAACAAGACACTTGAGATTGCAAGTCTATTGCACAACTCTAAACGTCAGTGTAGTGATGCTCCAATATTACTCATGTTTTTTTCCCTAAATGTTCCAGGTTATGAGAAACAGGAACTGGGGAAAATTTTACAAGTTCCCAGATTTAGATAAAGGTCTGTCATTAATGTTTAGCTGCATGCAGAGGTTTTCCCTGTGGTGCCTTTCTAACTGATGGGCTGGCACTGCACATTTGTTTGTGGGGATCAAGGGGCTACCCACACACTCTTTCCAGAGAGAAGGGGGCACAAGAGGTGCTGGAGGAAAATTGTTCCACACAAACCCTATCCCATGGGATGGAAAAGGAGGTGTTCCGGTTGGATCCAAAGCATAAAGCAATGTTAGCATCACCCCACTGGTTTTTATTGCTTTTTTTTTAAGAGGAGGAAAACGTTCTTATTCGCACACTTTGATATTCGCACACTTCCGGCTTGTAGAAATATGTTTAGGGATGTGATCCATCTCCAGCCATTTTATGGTTTTCAACCAATATGTGTACTTGCATAGGAAAGCAAATCACTCCCCCACCCCCCATGGCTGTGTTCACAAAACAGGCTTAATCATACCAGAGAAAGAGCTGGTATATATATTTGCATGACCTGCTAAGCTTGGTTCATTTTAACTTTGCTTAGGTTTTGTGTGGCTTAGCCTGTTGTTTAAACTCAACCTCTTTGACTGGTATATAGTTCAATGGATTATGCAAGTCATAAAAATTAAATGGGTTTTTGATCATCTGGAAAGAGATGGATGGATGGATGGATGGATGGATGGATGGATGGATGGATGGATGGCTAGATAGATAGATAGATAGATAGATAGATAGATAGATAGATAGATAGATAGATAGATAGATAGATAGATAGATCTAAATGTCAACACAGAGAGCCAAGTTTTACTGCTAAGAAGCCTTAGAAGTAAAACCTAAACATAATTGAGGTACCTGTGCCTCTACTAGGGATGGATTGTTAAGATTACAAGAAAGCTGTTATTAGCTGTTGCTAGTAAACCTGATTAATGTGGTTTTACATAATCTTGATTCCTTCTTGAGGGATACCTATGCTAATTTACTAATTTACTATAACACAAACTAACAGTTGAAGTCCACAAGTCTTAAAGTTGCCAAGGTTGGAGACCCCTGCTTTAGATCATTTATTTGAGAGAAAGAGGGTGAAGATGGCTCCTCCTCAATAGTTACCAGAGTATATGTTTTATGGTGCAAGAAGTCTGCTTTAGTTTTGGCCAGATGTCTGTCTGTAGATGAGGAACAGTAAAGATGCCTGCTTAGAAGAATCTCAACAGGACTTTCTTGCTTTTTAGAACCTGACACACAGTTTGTACTTGAATGAGGAGATGCCTGGAATCTGGACAGGCAGAGAAGGAAACCCTTCTTTCCCAGGGATAAAGTTTTAACTGAATGGCTCCAGTTTTTACCTTCATATCCAAGGTTAACTGTCCAAAGAGTTTTAAAATCTGCAGTTACAGCTTATAAACCCAAAGCAGGAATGATCAAGGAAATGGTTTTCATTTTACTAAAAGGATAGTTGAAGTTAATGTTATATAAAACTGCTTGTCTGAATTAGCCGTCTGAGCAAAAGAAATAAACAGGGAATAGAATAAGATATAAAACTACTCAAAGCTGAGTTAGTTTAGTTTAGTTTAGTTTAGTTCAGTGTAGTTTAGTTTAGTTTATAGTTTAGTTTAGTTTAGTTTAGTTTAGTAGTTTAGTTGTTTAGTTTAGTTCAGTTCAGTGTAGTGTAGTGTAGTTTAGTTTAGTTATTTGTCAAGCATATATAAGATTACAAATAAAATTATAAACATGATTGTGAATACATAAAATGTATGAACATGACTATGAATACATGAAATGGTTATGAATAAAATGGAACATTAGGACAGGGACGGTAGACACGTTGGTGCGCTTATGCATGCTAACAGTGCTTCAAAGAAATAAAGGATCACCCCCATGATAACTAATATTCTCTACCAACGTTTACCTTGCTCATTCCAATACTCCCATGGCATTGTAGGTTTAGGCATTTAATTATTAGGTCCAGTTGCATATATTGGTTTTCTCTAGATTCTTGTTTCCTGCAGGAGCTTCCAGCCAATACTCACCAGGAACAAAGACATCACAGGAAGGGAGCCGTGTTGCTCTATGGTTGCCCAAAATCAGGAGGAGTCTGGGAGCAACTTTTCAGTGTAAGACATTTAATCAACAGGCATAAGTTTTTTTTATGCTGTACTTCACTTCATTGGACGCATGAAGTGGTTAAACCAACAGCTCGTCCTGGCAGAGATTCTGTATCAGTTTAGCTGTTCCCCTTCTAATGAAGGGAACTGTAGTTCATGAACCTTATGCCTTTGAACAAAATGTGAAAGCTGCTTCCAGACTCCTCCTGATTGGGGGAATTAAGGAACTCTCCATTTGCTTTTCCCTTGAATCTCCTCACCCTGACCATCTCTCATTGGAAAGCACACGGGCTGTATCTTGACAGTCCTGAAACATCCCCTCAACTGGCCATTCAAAACAAAGAACCCCATTAATTATCTGTCGTAATCGTGGCTTTTCTACCAATGGCAATCTGTCGTATCAGGCAGCCTTTGAAATCTAGCATGATACATGCTGGATAAATAATTGTGCCCGGTCCAGCTGTACTTCCAAACTTTGGTGGGTGTTCCTGCGGTTGTTCCATACAATCTTTCCAGGATTACCCTCCTTTGATGCTTGAAAACTTGTTCCCTTTGGACCCACCAAAGCCAAACTGTGCTTTTTCTGGCTGGGATTTTATTCCTGTTATCCTCTTTCCCCAGATAGATTTTTACAGAGCCCTGAACTGTGTCTAGCATCTCCTTTATAGCTAGTGAGTCAGAGGCTGGGAAAGGGAGAATCCTGACTCACGTCTTCCAGGGAATTGGAGAGACTGGCATTGGCCTGGGATAAGATCTTTCTGCTAGGCTATGAGGTAGTCCTGTCCTAAAAACATGTGAGGGGCATTCAGGGATGACTTTTAGCATCCCTGTAACAGATCTCTGAACAGAGATCTCCTGTGGTTTGGCCTTGGTCCTATTTATGCAGCAAAATGACACAAGCCACATGTGGCCTGAAGCCAGAGCAGTTGGGACATGAAGGATCTGCTGGAAACCAGTTGGTGAAGCAAAGGAGCATTTTGCTTAAAATTATCTCGGACAATTATCTCGTGTTTATTCATTTTTAGAAATGGTTATTGAAGATACCCGTTTTAATTTTTAGAATCTAGAGACAGACAGCAACTTTCATAGTGTATATATATATATATATATATATATATATATATATATATATATATATATATATATATATATATATATATATATATGTGTGTGTGTGTGTGTGTGTGTGTGTGTGTGTGTGTGTGTGTGTGTGTGTGTGTGTGTGTGTGTGTGTGTGTGTGTGTGTGTGTGTGTGTGTGTGTTTTCTGAGGTTTTCGCGGGTGTTTGTATGTAGGTCTTTGGTTATTCGGGTTTTCTCCCGCGTAAAATTGGAAGTGTCTTGGCAACGTTTCGACGAAGTCTCATTCGTCATCATCAGGCTGGTGTCTTCAGCTTCCTGCTTCTAGGAGCAATGCTCCTAGAAGCAGGAAGCTGAAGACACCAGCCTGATGATGACGAATGAGACTTCGTCGAAACGTTGCCAAGACACTTCCAATTTTACGCGGGAGAAAACCCGAATAACCAAAAACCTACATATATATATATATATATATATATATATATATATATATATATATATATATATATATATATATATATATATATATATATATATATATATATATATATATATATATATATATATATATATATATATATATATATATATATATATATAATTTGTCTTCACAACCTTGCGGTGCTGCATACAGATTGGGGACTGTGCTTTTAGATTCACTCCTGCCATGGCTGGTCTATTATTTTGTATCAATGTATTGGAAAAGCTTGTTTGCAAAAATAAGTCAAATAGTTATTTGCATGTAGAAGGCCATATTGTCTATAGGATTCCATCTCAAGCTTTGTTTCCCTTTGGCTTTGTTATTCGCTCTTAAGCAAATAATCAAGTAATAAAGGTATTTTTTGGTTTTGGACTGTTTTCTGCTACCGCTACTACTACTACTACTACTACTACTACTACTACTACTACTACTACTACTACTACTACTACTATTAATACTACATTCATGCTTGGAACACCTCAGTGCTTCTGCATTGAAAGGATTGAACAGTGGCATCACCATTGCCCAGGGAATACCTAATTGGGGGCTCCTTTCATGTTCCCATTAAGTTGCCTCCAAAGTGGTACCCATCTATCTACTCACAGTTGTTTAGGTTGTTATTGTTTACATGATGGCAGCCTTAAAAATGCTTCCAAATGGTATCATTGGGTTTATTTGGTTGGTCTAATTGATTTTATTTATAGAATTGTGCATCCTGAGTATAGGTCATTACATTACTTGTATCTCCAAGCTGGTGGGCTAGATAGAACAGTATATTGACTTGTAAATGTCTAGATTAGATACATATCTTGCATAGAATGGTGTAAGCATGACTGGGGTCAAATTTGGCTTGGTTATGTTTATGGCAGGCTGACCAACATATGCCTAATTGACTGATATTGTCCGAATCATTAGCAAAGAATGCTGCATTTCGTATGGGTATAATCAAGGTTGTTAATTTAGTCTAATCCTTCCCTATTTTAGTAAAAACAAAATGTGAATTTGGCAGATTATTCCTAAAAGGAATAAAATAGATGAAATAACAAATGAAAGAAAGGATAATATTTTTATGCCACTCAGTATAACTCTAGGCAATTTACAAAAGGCTTTAAAATTAAAACCAGAATAAAATAAATTATCTAAGTAGCTGCCCAATCATGAAACACCCCAGAATGCTCTAACTTTCAATGCCTAGTCAAATAGATAGATATATATTGTAGATAAACACTATAGATGGACACTGTAAAGTGGTTCTCAACCTTCCTAATGCCGTGACCCGCAACCCACCACCGCAACCCCGCCGCGACCCGACCCGCCGCCACGACCCCCGCCCCACCGCCGCGACCACCGCCCTGCCACCGCCATTTAGGTTCTTTTACCCTCTGTGCATGCGCAAAGCGTTCTGTGCATGCGCAGAGGGTAAAAGAACCCAAATGCCGGCATCTGGGCGAAGTCTCCCAACCCCTGTGAAAGGGTCGTTCGACCCCCAAAGGGGTCGCGACCCCCAGGTTGAGAACCACTGCTGTAGATAGATAGATGATAAAATGTCTGATCTGCTAACAGAATGAATAGAAAGTGATGGCTGGCTGGAGAATTTGGGGAATTGAAGTCCACATGTCTTAAAGTTGCCAAGGTTGAGAAACCCAGATCGAGGTGTTGGGTGAATGTTCTCATAGCTATTATAATATGATGCAAAAATGGAAGCTCATTAACTGTTGTGTTGTAACCTAACTAGTCTATTCAATTCTTCTCCCAGGGAAAGGACGGATTTGGATGGATGATGTGGCCTGCAAGGGAACGGAAGATAGTCTTCTCCAATGTAGCTTTTCCAGCTGGGGAAAAACAAACTGTGGGCATGCTGAAGATGCTGGAGTGAAGTGCTTGAGGCAGTGATAGGACAAATTTGACAACCAAAGAGTGAACAAAGGACTTACTGAACTATGAGACTTCAGAGGTTGCTAGCAGAGACTGTGCTTTCTTATTGCCAATGCTATCAAAAAGGAACAGCTAAACTTCTGCCTTTGTATGTCTCAGGAGCTACAGTAGAAACTACTGTACTTTTTCTATCCAGCCTGTAACGCTACCGGGGGGGGGGAGCGCCATTTCATCCTTTTCCAATTTATATCCTCCACCTTTCCTAACGTATGCAACGAAGTTACAGGAAGCCAAGCCATTTAAGCCTTCCATTCGTTACATAGAATTTGAATAGCAAAGGTTGCTGAACATATTATTGCGAGCTATGTGTGATGCAGCCATCAGGCCAGCAGGACAGCTCCCCCGGCTGAAGATACGCTATACAGGAAGAAGCTGAGCAGCTACTGACGTAATAACCTGTTTGCTTAGCAAGCTGATGATTGTTGCATTCTGAATAATAAAAAAAATATTTGAGATGTTCTGTATTTCTCTGTGTTGCACAACAACAAAAAAGTTCTTCCTTTTACAAATCTATATAGGATAGGAGGGGGCCTACTTGTGAAACAGTGCAGTACTTAGCATAACAGTAAGAGCTGTACTGTAATTATAAAAGACAGGGATGGAGCCCTTGGGGTTTATGTACATGCTGAAATGTACAATTCCTTTTGTCAGGGAAAAAGATGGTAGATCATGCTGATAGAACATATATCGTGAATTGCGTGATATTTGTGATACAGTGGCAGTATACATGAGCTCAAAACAGTGTCAGTGGCCAGTGGAAATGGACTCCCAGAAGTCATTTTCCATAGAATTATACAGAGCCTAGAATAGGAACCAATTTATCACATTTAATAACAAACTCTCATGCCCTTGAACACTCACTTAAAAAAAAATTACATGCATTCATCTAATCTCAGAGTCGATTTATCACTGATTCCTCAGACACATTTTCATGCAACCCTTCTTCCCAAATCTTTCAGAATAGGTTACAAAGCAGAAAGTGGTAATAGAGAATTTGAAATTTTGAAACAGAAAAGCCTGTTCAACCCTTGCAAAATATTTGCAAAAGTCAACCTTAGACATGTGTAGCTAAGAGAGTTAGTCTACTGTTCCAGAATATAGAGTGTTATTCTACTGTTCCTTCCTTAAAATGTTGAAGCTTAGATGTTTTAAACTCTCTGTTGTATTGTTTAAGATCTAGTAATACTATGAAAACTCTATCTGCTGCCAACAGTTCACTCTGCAGCTTGGTGGCTTGGAGATGTGTAGATGTGATGTGCACACTAGCATGGCTGGTGGAGAATTCTGGGAGTTCAAGTCAATCTTCAAGCCACGAAGGTTAAAAAACACTCTCAGCAGCATGGTAACTTAGGCCTCAGGCTAGTATCACTATTTGATACAAAATTATGAATGGAAGAAGCTTATTAAACAAACTGGTTAAGTCAATGAATAAAGTATTTCATTTCAAACTGAAGAAGATTGTTTCAAAAAATACAATTTTGGAGATACTTGTGTGTTGCACTTCTAGAAATAATTGAAGTTCTCCGTGGCTTTTCACTTTAACTCCAGCAGTCCCTTACAGCAAATAATGGACAATAGTTGCGCTTTACCTCAAGGCTCTCCTTATGTTTCTGGTTTCCAGGATGTTTCAAATGTTTAAATGTTTGCTTATGTTCTTTCTAGTTATAGTTTGCTTCAAACTTTCTAACACTGGACTCTTTTAAAAAAAACCTGTTTTTGTCAGCTATCTGCTTTGGGTTTCAAGATTTTTTCCCCAGTGGTGAGTTCCATAACCTGGAAGTTTTGGGTTTTCCTTAACCATCAGTTGTGTTCCATTTGGCCATCAGCTCTGATCTTCCTCCAAATTATTTCTGTTTTTCTCAAGTTGATTCTTTCTTGCAATAGGTTAAGTAAACACTTAAAAGTGGAGTGATATGCAGAGAAGGTACCAGAGGTGGGTTCCTGCCTCTGATTGCCGGTGCGGTTAATCGCTGAGTTCGGAGCAGAGCCGAAGACGCTGCTCGAGCCTGCTCCCGTTCGCGGAGCGGGAGCTTTCCCCGGGCGCTTTCCCCGCCCGCATGGATGCCGCCAATTGCGTTCTTTTGCCCTCTGCGCATGCCCAAAGCGTTCCGCATGCGCAGAGGGCAAAAGAATGCAATTGGCGGCATCCATGCGGGCGGGGAAAGCACCCGGGGAAAGCTCCCACTCCGCGAACAGGAGCAGGCTCGAGCAGCGTCTTTGGCTCTGCTCCGAACTCAGTGATTAACCACACCGGCAATCAGAGGCAGGAACCCACCTCTGGAAGGTACCATATAATATGTATATCTATAGTTTTTCCCTAACCTTTTCTATACAACAGCCAAGATGTCCAGTGCAAGGAAAGTAAATCGAGTTTGCATAGGAAAAGAAGCAGGAGGAGAAGAGACACCATTGCTCTGGTGCAGTTCCTTCTCCTCCATTTCTTGGTAGTTGTTTGCTAGTGATTGAACTTGTAAGGCCTGTTTCAGGCCTTCCGCTTTCAAAATATTTGCCTCCTGAACATTCCCACCTGCTGGACATTCACTAAATTAAAAAGGTTTCAAGATGTAATTGTTCATTCTCTGCTCCTTCAGATCTGGAGGCAGGAGGCTTAACCGAAGCAATTGTTGCAGGTGTTGGCACAAACAAACTGCATCATCAACCCATCCCCTGAAGCACAAATTTAGAATTGAGCTTGTGTTTTTTTTAAGATAACTGGTCTTGATTAGAGAAGGGGACTGAGAGCTGTTTGGCTGAAAGATGTAGCCTTTTGTTAAGATAAACAACTGATGCTTTTATGAAATGCAGAGCAAAACAGGGCCTTGGGTTTTATAAACATTTTTGCAACCTTTGCCCCCCAAGGAGGCTAAAAGTTTGGAAAGATTCATAGGGTGAGTTTTGCATTATTTTTAAAAAAGTTTTGTGTTACAGCACAGAATTGTAGTTTTTTTTAACCGTCTCTCAGTGTTTGTTTTAGACTATAGCAGTTTGGAACAGCTTTCTTAAAAGTGTCTTTCAATCCTGAATTATTTTAAAAACTATTTACATATTTTTTAAAAAACTTGAATGTGAGCTGGTGAAGAATCGAGTCATTCCATGTAGGCTACTGAAATCCATCCCAGTTGGGTGGCCAATACTTTTAAATAAATAATAATATAGACCTACATATTTATAAAACCATCACATACAGACATGGGGAGGGAGCATGATTACTTGATCTCGATAAGTTCATTATAAAATCTGAAAAATAGAAGCACTGCTGCAAACTGTGGGAAGTGGGGAAAGACTACAGGCTAAAATCATGAAATCACATGGCTGGAAGGGACCTTGGAGGTATTCTAGTCCAATCCCCTGGCCAGGCAGGAATCCTTATAGCATCCTGGACAAATGGTTGTTAAATTTTTCTTCAAAACCTCTAGCAACGGAGCACCCACAAACTCTGAGTGGCAAACTGTTCCACTAATTAACTGTTCCAGGGGTGAAATTCAAATTTTTTCCCTACAGGTTCTGTGGGCGTGGCTTGGTGTGCTTGGTGTGGCTTGGTGGGCATGGCAGGGGAAGGATACTGCAAATTCCCTATTCCCTCCCCACTCCAGGGAAAGGATACTGCAAATTCCCCATTCCCTCCCCACTCCAGGGAAAGGATACTGCAAATTCCCCATTCCCTCCCCACTCCAGGGAAAGGATACTGCAAATTCCCCATTCCCTCCCCACTTCTGGGGGAAGGATATTGCAAAATCTCCATTCCCACCCCACTCTGGGGCCAGCCAGAGGCGGCGTTTGCTGGTTCTCCGAACTACTTAAAATTTCTGCTACCGGTTCTCCAGAACCTGTCAGAACCTGCTGAATCTCACCCCTGCACTGTTCTCAAAGTCAGGAAATTCCTCCTTATTTCCAGGTTGGATCTCCCTCTGACAAGCTCCACCCATTGCTTCTTTTTCTGTCCTCAGGTGCTTTGGATAATAAATAAAACACCCTCTGTCCTGTGACAGCCCTTCAAGTATTGGAAGACTGCTATCGTGTCTCCCTTCAACCTTGTCTTCATTAGGCTAAACATACCTATGAAATGAATCCGTTGTCCATGGTTCAAACAAAAATTTTAATTCTGCACGCTTCCTCAAATGACATTAACTATCAAGCCACCCCCACCCAGCCCTGCTTCTTCCTTTCCTGCTTTATCGGGTGCTACTCAGAGTCTCTGGTTCAGAGTGGATGAGATCACTTTGGGTCTCATAATCACTACGGCGCTCATGTTGGCTATGATGGTGGTGGTGGTGGTGATGATGATGACACCGGCATTCCCCATGACTCCGATGGCTTCGGTGATACTTCTCCTTGTTGTTCCGGCGAGCTTTGCTGCTATCAGTGAAAGTAGCCACTTGGATGGCCTCTGCTACTGCCATGGCTTTCCGAGCTTGGGCACAATCATATTCTGCCTCTGCAGCTTGCTGGTAGGCCAAACTAGCAACTTTGGAGACATAGGACAATAGGTTGTCCTCCCGAGACTGAGCTGCTTCCGCTGACTCTTTAGCTTCTTCAGCTATCTTATGAGCTTCTAAAGTTTCTTTCTTAGCCTCCGCAGCCTCTATTTTAGCATGGGCTACTTCCAGCTTAGCCTGGATGGTTTCAGTAAGAGCCTTAGTATTTTCTCTCCTGGATTCAGGGTCCTTAAACCTCTGAGAAGAAACACAAGAGCAAACAACTCAGGAGAAGATACTTTGTTCACAAATTCTTCATCTCTCTTATTCATGCAGAAACAGCTCCTATCACAACCAAGTGATAGGTGCATTCTTCCCTTTCAGGTCTAAAACAAATTTATTAAGCAAATAGCAATAGCACTTAGACTTATATACCACATCATAGTGTTGTACTACAAACTCTAAGTGGTTTACAGAGTCATCATATTGCCCCCAACAATCTGGCTCCTCATTTTAGCCACCTTGGGAGCAGGGGTGGTTATAACTTACCTCACTGCCGGTTCGCTTCCTCCCACGCCGTGTGACTGTGCCTTGTGGGCAGTGCCGAAAAATCCCCCCCCCAAAATAAAAAAAAGCTGAAAACAAGATGGCGATGCATGCGCAGTGCCAGAAACTCGGCTTCTGCGCATGTGCAGAAGAAAAAAATCCAGGGAAAAATTCAAAAAAAAAGATGGTGGCATCCATGGACCGGCGCCTACAGAACCGGTTCCGTGATGTCACCATGATGTCACCAGCAGCTTGCTACCAGTTCGAGCGAACCGGTCTGAACCGGGAGGAACCCACCTCTGCTTGGGAGGATGAAAAGCTGAGCGAACCTTGAGCTGGTCAGGATCGAACTCCTGGCAGTGGGCAGGAGTGCATTCTAACCACTATGCCAACACTGCTAATATAGGCAGCTTATGCTGGACACTTTCAACACAGGCAAAAAACACTTAGCTTTATGACAGACATTTATGTCCTCATAACCGTGTTGAATCCACTTGACATTCACCATTTGACTACCCAGTATTTCACCTAGGTTTGGGTTAAATATTTGAATTGATGACTGAAATTTATGGGGGATTAAAACAAATCCTCCAAAAACAAGGTTACTGTTAGGTTAGGGGGCAATCCAATAATTGCTTTGGAGAGGAGAGGAATTCAGGGAGTAGATTCTTTTTAAATGATGAGCTTTCTGGTCAAAAGCCACATCGCCCATTTTACACCTCCCCAAATGTGATATAAAGTGGTATACCTGAAGGCAATGATTTTTTTTGTCTATTATACTTTGTTTCATATCATTCCTTTGATGTTAATGAGGATAAGATTAACTGTGCTTAAATTGAGCACCAAGATCAGGGATTTGGGAGAGTAACTGCAAATACCACCAAGCAATATGGAATATAATAGGTGAAAAATGGATCCTGGGATTCAAAAAAGAGTAATACATGTCGTATGAGAACAAAAAATAAGAAAGGTGGGCTGGAGGAAAGTTGGACTTTCTGTAATTTCTTTTCTCCCTGGGCTAGAGTATGTGCTTCTGCATGCATGTGTATATGTCAATCTGGTTCTTTTGATCTTACTAAATCCTTCCTTCTGCTGAGCATGCAAGCCCTCTTCCATTGAGAGCATATTCCCCAGCACAGCCCTCATTGTTCCTCCAGAGTACACCAAATCCAGGCTGCCAGATCGAGGCTGGGATATTTGAAGGAATCACCTATCACCCTCAAAAAGGAAAGGACAAGAGAGATATGTTTGTGTGGCTCCTGAAGCAGAGATGAAAAATCCAAGCAAACGAACAAAAACAGATTCCTGCATTTGCACAAGGGGAGGGAAGGAGGCTGATGTGTGTGCCAGACTGCAAAACTATGATTTAATTTTCATTTCTTCTCAATGTTTATGCTCCATTTTGGGGAATTTCGATAATGTGCTCTAAAACAAAGAGAGTTTGGAGCAGTTGTGTTAAGTGGGAGACAAAGAAAGTTTGATTTATGTGAGCCACATCACTTATTCAAGCAGAAACCTGGATGCAATTATTGGTTTAGAGCACGTATGTCAAACTCATGGTGATATGTTGCTGTTATGTGACGTATAGCGAAGTTTCCCCCCTTCACGGAGCTGGGGCGGGCGTGGTCTGCACGTGCCGCATCTGACCCATCGGCCGCCAGTTTGACACCCCTGGTTTAGAGCAAGGGTGAGGGACTATGGCCCTTTTATGATTTGTGGAGTTCAACTGCCAGAATTCCTGAGCCAGACATGCTGGCTCAGGGAATTCTGGGAGTTGAAGTCCACAAGTTATAAAGGGGCCATTGTTGTCCACCTCTGGTTTAGAGCATCTGTCTTGAAATCAGATCCTTTCAAGAACAATTCAGATGGGGTTAAGTGGGTATAAGTGTGTCATCCCTGGATTCTCCCAAGATATTCTACAAACATGAGGCATAAATGAACAAGACAAATAAATTCAAGACATACGGGCATCTTGATTCAAAAAGCTCACCAGTTGTTCTCGCGCTTCTTTGAGAAATGAAATTTCAGTCAACAGAGTCCCAATTTCAGAGACAAGTTTATCCTTGGACCTTAAAAAAGAGAGAGAAGGGAAAAAGAACACTTGGTGTCTGATGTTTCTCAGAGATTCACTTCTTCGGTTGTAGATTTGCTACTGACACTGACCTCTTGCAGTCATCCACACTGTTGTCTTTTTCTGGAAAGGAAAAAGGCTCCATCAGTCAAAACTCATGGCTTTGTGTAAACTGCATTGCTTTTGAGTTTTCATCAAAGGAAGTGAAAAAGAAGGTATCTGATTTCCCTAAATTAGGTTTATCCTGTGTTTTTGGGGTGCAGTGGGAGCTCCCCACTGCATTTATGATTTAGTACCTAAATCAGTATCATTTAGTATCAAATATCACAAATATCACAAATGTGATATTTAGTATCACATTTATGAAAAGTATATTTTAGTTTACTTTATTGTCATTGTACCTCGTAAAACGAAATTAAATGCCTTCAGTGTACATTCTAATTATAAAAATAAAACACAAACACACATCCTTCACATTCTATACAATTGAATTGAAAACCGATATTGCATTAATATTGCACTATACAGTAGAATTAAATATAGTTACTGCCCTGGGATAGAAGCTGTTTTTCAGCCTATTTGTCCTTGTTTTTATTGTCCTGTACCATCTGCCAGATGGTAATAGTTCAGAAAAAGGGTTCCCAGAATGAGATGGATCTTTAAGAATGTTTTGAACTTTCTTAAGGCAGTGGGAGCTATAAAGCTCTTCCAAAGAGGGGAGAGGGCAACCAATGATCCTCTGGGCAATGACGTTAACCCTCTGGAGTGCTGTCCTATCTGCCACTGTGCAATTGGCAAACCGTACACAGGTACAGTAAGTTAAAATATTCTCTATGGTGCAGCGATAGAAGGTCACTAGCAGTTTTTCATTCAGTTGTTGTTTCCTGAAAAGTCTCAGGTAGTATAATTTCTGCTGGGCCCTTTTGACCAGTGCTGCAATGTGAGTGCCCCAGGTCAGGTCCTCTTTTATGATAACACCCAGAAACTTAAAACTGGCCACTTGCTCCACTCGGTCTCCATTGATAAGCAAGGGCTGGATGTCTGATAAATTGGCTGTCCTAATGGGTAAAGCCAAACACAAAACACCAGTTTATCTGAAGCAGGCTGCAAGACTGCACCTTGCCACCCTATTGGGCATCTCTGTGATATTGACTATCAATCCTGTCGTACCTCTCTTTTATTTTTGGTGAAGGCATTTGTCTCTTTACAGCAGCAGCACTGGATTGCATCAACCTATTATTTTTTATTTTCTAAAAAGTAATGGTTCTTAGTTCTCATTTGAAATTGCGGAAATAAAATTGACTTTGGAGAGGGTGGTGTTTTGCTGCATGCCAGATTCTTTTATAATATTTTTCTTTGCAAGCAAAAGGATACTTTAAAATAATAATGAAAAAAAGAGTGTGGAAAAACCTGTGGGAGGCCAAAGTGGGGGTGTGGGGAGTTCACAAACATATTGCTGGCAATAGTTGCAACACTGAAGATCCCAACAATGAGTGAACAATTACTAAATAATAACATAATGAAGGGTCAACTTGGTTTGCCCAATATCCAAGAAGATATCGTATTTTTCGGAGTATAAGACACACTGGAGTATAAGACGCACCTTAGTTTTGGGGGAGGAAAACAAGGAAAAAAGAAATTCTGCCTTTGCCTACCAGCATCAGGATCAGCGGCGTCCTCACTTCCAGTCAGATTTTGATAACGAGCAGCACAGATCTTTTTATCTGTTTAAAACAAACCCTATCACCCTACGCGCATTTAACTGGAGTGAGTGAGTGGGGTGGGGGATGATTTTCATGGGGGCAGAAGAGGGACTTGTCACAGAAGGCTCCACTCCCGTGACACCCCCGTCTTCCTACCTATAGCCATAGGCATTGAAAGCCTGGCTTTCTCGCAGCAAGGCCCGATAAGAGACGCAGCACATCAGTCCTTCTGGACGCTGCCATTCTCATAAACACGGTGCTGGGATTCCCGGCAAGCCCCCTGCGCCTTTGCTGCCTCTGTCAGAGCCTGATTCTGCAAGCGGCCCAGGGAAGTGCAGAGGTCGTGACTTGGTGGCGAAGCAGGCGCTGCACAGGAGGTGTAAGGCAAGGCGGCTAGCCGCTCTGCCTGCCCCTTCTCCAGACGACCCAGGCATCTGCTCCTGGCCCAGGAGGAAAGAGAAGGTGAGTCTGCGGAGGAGGAGGAGGAGGAGGGTGCACAGTTCTGAGATGTGCATTGGGGAACCGGGGAGGAAAGCATTTTCAGATGGCAGCACTGGCTGGAACCAGCTGCTGCCTGAAACGCAATGCACTTTTTTTGCCTCCACACACCCCATTTTTGGAATCGGGAAGGGGATCGTGGGTCTACTGCCTGAAAATGCTTTCCTCCCCATTCCAAAAAGGGTGTGTGTGGAGGCCAAAAAAGTGCATCACGTTTCAGGCGGCAGCCGGTTCCAGCCTGCGCTGCCACCTGAAAATGCTTTCCTCCCCAGTTCCCCGATGCACATTGCAGAGCCGCACGGCCTCCTCCTTCTCCGCAAACTCTCCGCAGACTTCTCTTTCATCCTGGCCAGATCCGCCACCTGAAACATGATGCATTTTTTGGCAGAGGCCAAAAAAGTAGCAAACTGGCTGAAAAACGCTGTTCCAGGCGACGGGGATTGCCCAAAACAAGCATCACGTTTTCAGTCTCCGCATGCTGGGAGATCGGCGGCGGCAGCGCTTGGAACTGGCTGAAAACCACTGCCCCCGCATTTTCATGAGGGCGCATGGCTCTGCAAATTGCATCGGGGAATCGGGCCAATGGGCAGCAGTGGCTGGAAAGAAGGGACATTTTGCTTTCGGGGCTCCTGCTCGGCTTGGCTCCCGGGCGCAGAGAGGGCTTAGGCAGTGGTGGCAGCTCCTCACATTGCTGGGGAGTGAAATAATCATAGCCATTGTCTCCCCTGAACTGTCCGCTGGGCAGCCAGAGGGGGGACCAGCCGCAAATCGTGGGCCCACCTTTTTCGCCGAAGGCGCCGGGCAGATCCCCCCAGACTGTCCTGAAGAGGTTCGTTCTTCAGGCTGTGCCTCCTCCTCCTATTCCGCAGACTCACCTTCTCTTTCCTCCTGGGCCAGGAGCAGATGCCTGGGTTGTCTGGAGAAGGGGCAGGCAGAGCGGCTAGCTCTGGAATCGGGGAGGGGATCGTGGTACTGCCGCCCAAAAATGCTTTCGTTTAAAAGGTTTTCAACACAGTTCCCCGGGCCACTTTTGGAATCAGTCTTCATGTGGAAGTGAGGATCCTCGCCACCTGGAACCACCCGAAAATGCGATGTGCGGAGCAGGTGGGTGGGGCTACATTCGGAGTATAAGACGCACCCAGGTTTTCACCCTCTTTTGGGGGGGGAAGGTGCATCTTATACTCCGAAAAATACTAGTAAGTCTAAATACTTGGCCCACTAATGTTTGGAACTGATTTCTGAGTTGTCCAATAGTCAATGGTCATTTACATGAAATACAATAAAACTGGTTGTAAAACATTTAGCTGATTATAGGGTTGGTTGTTTTACGAACACTTGAAAACATCAAGTTATGCCTGAAGGTGTATTTTTTATGGAATCAAAATAGAGGAAAGCTTTACCCCTATTCTGCTGCTTCAGGAAGACAACCTGTAAGAGAGACACAAATGTTTTATCCAGATGACTTTTCCTGTTACACTGGACATTGCCATCTCTAACAATAGACCAACTAGTAATATACAACCTACCCAACCACTCCACTCACTTTGGATCTTGATTTGCTAAACTGACAGAATAAAACAAATAAAAACAATAGGTTGCATAATCTTACTTCCTTATTGTCTCTCACATATATATTTTTAGGTACAACAGAGTATATACCGGTATATATGTATGTATGCATCAGTAGTGGGTTCTAAAACCCGTTGCTACCGGTGGGCACGCGCGCTTGCGTGCACAACACTTCTGCACATGCGCAGAAGCATCCCAGGCAGGTGGGCAGAGTCTCCCGCTACCGGTTCGCAGAACCGGGCTGAACCGAGTGCAACCCATCACTGGTATGCATGTATGTATGCATCAGAGGTGGGTTCCTCTTATCTGCCGACCGGTGCGCTGCGCGTGCATCATCACGTTTTGTGCGCGTGCACACTCTCTACACGCAAGTGTCCCCTCTCGCGATTTTGCTTCCACGCATGCGCAGGAAGCAAAAAATCACTGAAATCTTGCGAGGGGAAGCACGTGCGCATGATTTTGGTGATTTTTTGCTTCTGCATATGCGCGAAAGCAAAAAATTGCCGAAATCTCACATGCACGTGTGCGTCCACTCACTAGATTTTGCTTCCACGCTTGCGCAGAAAGCAAAAAAACCACCAAAAATTCAAAAAAAGATGGCGCCACACGACGGAATGGCGAAGACGGTACCGGAGCTGCCGCGCGCAAATTGCGCAATCGGCGGGCCGCTACCGGAACGATAGAGTGGACCGCACCAGTAGGAACCCACCCCTGGTATGCATGTAATATTACAATGTATGTATGTAATATTACAACCCTGCTTTTTCTGTAGGGATTCAGAGTGATGTACATAGGATTTCTCCTCATTATCTTTAAACAGTTATCTGAGCTAAGATTCTAGGAGAGGGGGGGGTTCTTAATCCTTCTCTCCCCTCTCATCTATTGACAAAAGTTCTGCTAGCTTTCTCTTCTAACCCAAGTCAAAGCAATGATGATAAATCTCCCTCCCTCCCTTTCTCTTTTTGCCCAATGGCAGTCATTTCAGACAGGAAAGTCTGAAGTATCAGTAAGAGTCAATTTGAAGAGTGTAACACATGTCCTCCCAAACCCACCAACAGAAATGAAAGCAACTGCTTCTTGTTTTCATAGCCTAGGTGGCAAATGTAAAGAAGCAACGGTTATGGTAAATATAGTTTGAATAGAAAGCCAAGCTGTCACCATGATCAGAGTAGAAGAAAAGTTTGAGACACACAAAGGAATTTAGCTTCTTTCCAGAAAGGAAGTTAGTTTCATTTCCAACCAATTTTAGTATATGAAACAAGAGATTAAGGAGCAGCCCTTACTGAAGAAGGAAGAAGTTCATTTATTCCTTGGATTAGAAACAAAGACCTGATCAATCCTGCTTGATCCAGAGAATCCATGAATGAATGAATGAATGAATGAATGAATGAATGAATGAATGAATGAATGAATGAATGAAGTGTGTGTGTGTGTGTGTGTGTGTGTGTGTGTGTGTATACAAACAAAACAGAAACACAAAGAAATAGAAACAATAAAGATTATGAGTTAAATGTATTGCATTGTTTTAACCACATCGCTGTGTTTTTTATAATGTGTGCAAATTGTATATTGTTACATTCTCCCCCTATCACAGTCTCTGCTCATTTTATTATAGATAGAATAAAGCAACAAAATGAGGAGGATGGAAGTCATAGAAGATGGGGATAAAATTGTATGTTTGTTTCAGTTCAGTTATACAGGTTTAGTTTCAATAAGAGAACATAAGCACTACGTCTTACATTAGCTTACAGAAGAGCAACACTTACAGCATTTTTCAACTGTTGGTTTTCTACTAGCACCTTCTTCAACTGAAAGATAACAGACAAAACACAGAGTGAGCCATTTCTGGAGGTTTTTTCCTCCCCACCTCCCCTGCTCATCTTTTCTAGCTGCTGTGGCCTAGAGGTAGAGCTCTTGCCTCACAATCAAGAGGTTATGAGTTCGATCCTAGGTAGAGGCAGATGTAAGGGTCTCCTGCTTGGGCAGGGGGTTGGACTAGATGACCTGCAAGGTCCCTTCCAACTCTCTGTTAATCTGTTAATCTGTTAAAAGCTGTGAGAACTCTACCAGCTGAACTATGGAGAAAGAGCTTATTGCCACAGGTACAACCATAGCTGCAAATGACCCCTGCTTTTTAGATGATTTACTCACCCACACAACTTTTTTTTTACCTGGGCTAGATTGGTACCCTAAACACAGTCCCACAATGGTGCCCTTCCATTGTTTAACTGACAAGTCATTAAAATGCAATAAATGCTGAAGGAGAATTAAGAGATTAAAAATTCACTACTATCCTAAATTTAACTTTTTAATGATTTATTGAACACTAAACAGCAGTAAGCAATATCAGCAAATTATTTACCTATAATTAGGTAAATAGAAAAATGCAAATTTTAAATACTTTTAATGCATTTTAATACAATTGTTATAAGGAAAAATCCCAATACAAAAATTTAAAGTTGAGTTTGGCAGAGAAAGAGGTAAGGGTGAGAGGGAAAAGTGGTGCCCTCCCTTTTCTTGGTACCCTATTTATAGGAACATAGATCAACAGTCAAATCAACCGCGATGTAAAAAAGATGTTGAGACTCTAGAAAGAGTGCAGAGAAGAGAACAAAGATAATTAGGGGACTGGAGGCTAAAACATATGAAGAACGGTTGCAGAAACTGGGTATGTCTGATTTAATGAAAAGAAGGACTAGGGGAGACATGATAACAGTGTTCCAATATCTCAGGGGTTGCCACAAACAAGAGGGAGTGAAGCTATTCTCCAAAGCACCTGAGGGTAGAACAAGAAGCAATGGGTAGAAACTAATCAAGGAGAGAAGCAACTTAGAACTAAGGAGAAATTTCCTGACAGTTGGGACAATTAATCAGTGGAACAACTTGCCTCCAGAAGTTGTGAATGCTCCAACACTGGAAGTTTTTAAGAAGATGTTGGATAACAATTTGTCTGAAGTGGTATAAGGTTTCCTGCCTAAGCAGGGGGTTGGACTAGAAGACCTCCAAGGTCCCTTCCAACTCTGTTATTCTATTCTATTCTATTCTATTCTATTCTATTCTATTCTATTCTATTCTATTCTATTCTATTCTATTCTATTCTATTCTATTCTATTCTATTCTATTCTATTCTATTCTATATTTCCAAGGGAACTAAGCACTTACTTCATGGGATGCCTCAATCTAATTTTAGGTGCTATCATGAGTGTAAATCAAGAATCCAGAATTTTCATTGGCTTTAAAGCCACTTCAGGCTTTGCATGACATGTCAAGAAACAAGCTCACTTAAAATTGGCAAGGTCAGTACTATTTTAAAGAGGTCAGATAAGGGCCTTAAGCTTCTAAAATGCTGGCCTCTTTGATTTGCTTTTTAATACCTTTCCAGAAGTAAAAAAAATGCCTGTGGGGAATAGCAATAGCAATAGCACTTAGACTTATGTACCGCTTCACAGTGCTTTTACAGTCCTCTCTAAACAGTTTACAGAATCAGCATATTGCCCCCAACAATCTTGGTCCGCATTTTACCCACCTCGGAAGGATGGAAGGCTGAGTGAGCCTGGTGAGATTTGATCTGCGAAATTGCAGGCAGACGGCAGTCAGCAGAATTAGCCTGCAGTACTGCATTCTAACCACTGTGCCACCGCTGCTCTTAGAATAGAACTCTGGAGACCACAAATAAGATGCTAGTGAATTGGGACTTCCGGGGCGGGCGCTATGGTGGTGCGGAGCGAAGAGAGCTAGCTGCAAACTTCGCCCGACTTTTCGTGGTCTTGGAAGCCGAAAGCAGCGCACGATTCTCTGGAGGAGATCGTGAAAAGAAGGGGGACACTGAACAGCAACGGGAGAAGGTGCTATCTCCCGTTGAAATAGGTGGAAACCCCGATAACAGCCACGAAAGAGATCGGCGTTAGAAGACGATCCAGAAGCATGGCGCTTTGATCTAAATGTAGAGGAAGAAAAGCGAGAGTGGAATGGTAAACGCTTGACAACCCCTTCATCAGACCTGAAAAGTGCTGAAAGTTGCCGAAACTGGAGACGGAAAAACTGAGGCGGAAAGTGACAGTCTCCTGAAAGGAACGGGCAGCACACAATTGGTAAGGAGTTATAAGAGACGACATCGGGGGAAAAAAAAGGAGATTGGTGAAAGACGGGAGGAAACTGTTCCTGGATTTAAGAACTGAGTTATTTTGGAGTCTGATAACTAAAGAACTGTAAGATCAGCGGAAACATTGACTCTGTTGTGTTCCAGAAGAAGTAAATACGAAAGAGATTGCCACATTGTTATTGAACTTTCCTTTTTGACAGCGACATCTTGGAGAACCCGAAGGGGATACATTTTAACAACCACAGCGGAGGATTAGTTTAAATCTGGAACATATATTTGAAACTGTTACACTAGAAACTACTGTGAATTTGGGAAAGTAACTGCTTAATGCCTGATTTGCTACAGAAAGAGGAGGTACAGCTACAGAATAGAAACAGATAAAAGAATTAAAAGGACTATAATTAAGAAGACAGTGACTGTGCAGTTTCCACTAACAGAAGACATCTTGGAATTTGAATAAGGACATACTGATACACTGACTGCTTCTCTTGGTGAGGAAAAAAAAAAGCCTGAGATTGAATATAGATTGAATATAGAATACTGATTTGTACTGAATATTTGCTTAAATAACAAAATAAGAATTCTATAATAATTTTACTTACTAAGCCAGTTCAAAAGAAATACTAGAATATTTATAAAAGAGTGAATTTATTATATTTACTATATATATATCGATAAGTAATCATATAAATAGATAGATTGATTGATTGTGTGATTGATACATTGTTATATTAATTTATTGATAAGAATAGAGATTGATTGTTTAGATTAAATATAAGGAGATATAACAATATAAAGAAAATTGAAGTAAGAACTGAGAACTAAGAATTAAGAAGTACGAACAGTATAATATTGAAAACAACGGCAAAAGTGGTCTAGAATATAACTAACACATAAAGGGGTTATATGAGAGTGTGGAGCAATTTCTTTAAAAACTATAATTTTTTTACAAAAACACAAATGTCCCTAACTACAGTGACAAAAACTGTAAAGAAAACAGCTCCAACTACACCTTCACAGGCAGGACAAAAATTAATAATGGAAATGACGACAATAGAGAAGCAGGGACAGATACCCTCTTTACAATCGATGCAGGCCTCACTTGATAGAATTCAGGAATTTATGTTTGCATCACAGGAGAAGCAGACAAAAACACAAGAGACAATAGAAAACAACCATGAGGAAATGAAAGGGAACTTCGAGGTGGTCAAAGGAGATATCAAGAAGTTAGATAGTAGAATGCAAAACATACAAGAAATAGTAGCTAGCCATGACCAACAAATAAAAATAATAGTGGAAAAAGCAGAGAAGGTAGAGAAAAGACAAGACGCAACAGAAGAAAGATTGAGAACGATAAATAGGGAGTTAGACGGGGCAATTTCCTTGCTGGAGTTTGAGAAAGCAAACTACTACCTTAGATTTCAAAACATTTTAGAAGATAAGGAAGAAGATACTCGCAATGTAATGTCAGAAATTCTGGCAGAAGTCCTCCAAGCAGATAAGGAAGAAATAAAAAACAACATCGACGAAATATATAGAGTACAGAATAACTACATAAGGAAACACAAATTGCCTAGAGAAATCCATGTGAAATTTACGAAAAAACATATAAGAGACGAGATTTATAAAATTACGAGAACAGGACAAATAAATTATAAAGGAAAGGATATCGTAGTTCTGAAACAGATACCAAAAAGAATAAGAGACAAAAGGAGGGACTTCCAATACCTTTCGGTAAAATTAATAAGGAAAGGAATACCATTCAGATGGTTAATACCAGAAGGACTTCTGGTCACATGGAAAGATAAAAAAATAAGAATAGATACATTCGAACAGGCAGACCACTTCATTGAACATTACTTAGAATTAGAGGGAGAGAGCAGTAGCGAGTTAGAAACACAAAGTCAAGAGGAACCAAGTGTAGAAGAAAGAGAGAAACAGGAGAAAACTTACAGTAAGACCCAAATAGAAACAAGGAGTTCAAAAACAGCCAAGGCAGCAGTAAAATAATTAAATGGAAAGCGTAGCCAAAATTCTATCAGTTAACATAAATGGAATTAATTCGCCGATTAAAAGAAGACAAACGTTCAATAAATTACAAAAGCAAAATTTAGATATAATCTGTCTACAAGAGGTACAAGTTAAAAAAGAACATGTAAAATTATTAGAAGCACAAAAACTAGGGAAACTGTTCACATCACTGGACGATTCAAAAAAGAAAGGAATTGCAGTATATATTAAGGATTGGTTGCAACCAAAACAATTATTTCAGGATAACGAAGGTAGAACATTGATGATAGAAATTTCAATAAACCAAAAAAAATTGTTACTTATAATAATATATGTACCGAACAACAAACAAAAAGAATACTTTAAAGAATTACATGAACAGATAGTCAAATTAGAAAAAGGAAACATATGTATTGTGGGAGATTTTAACGCTGTACCAGATAATAAATTGGACTATAAATCAGTAAATAAAAAATGCCATGAAAGAAAGATATTACCATGTGAATTCTTTGACTTGGCTAGGGAACTTAATCTTAGAGATGTATGGAGGGAAAGCCACCCACAAGAAAATCAATATACATATTATTCAACCCCACAAAATTCTTGGTCGAGGATAGATATGGTCTGGGCAGATACAGAAATATTGAATAAAACACAACAAATTGAAATAAAACCAAATATATGGGCGGACCATAACCCTATAGTCTTTACAATAAAAGGGAGGAAAAGGACAAACACCAGATGGTTCATGAATCAGACGATACTAAGAGAAAAAGAATATATTAAATATATGGAAAAAGAACTAGCCTTCTTCATGAAGGAAAACTGGAATATTGACGCTACGACGCAAAATATATGGGATACCGCAAAAGCATATATAAGAGGATTAACTACAACATATACTATAAGGAGAAATAAAAACAAAAATAAGCAAATCAATGATCTACAAAGGACAATGGGAGAACTAGAGTATAGACAACAAACCGAACCATTAAATGAGAAAATTAGAGAAGAAAAAGCCCTAGTTAAGCATAAAATCAATCTATTGACACAAGAAGAGGTGGCACAGAAAATTAGAATAGCAAAGCAAAATTATTTTGAAAATGCTAATAAGCCAGGTAGATGGTTGGCCTATAAATTACGAAAAGAAAGAGAAGAAAGACATATACAACAACTAGAGGATGAAAATGGTGAATTGAAAACAACAATAGAGGATAAAAAAGACATAATAATTAAATATTTTAAAGAATTATATAAAAAAGAGGAAAGAAGGGAAGAAGATATACAAACCTACCTGCAACAAGCTAAAGATACACCAATAATAGAAACAGATAGAAATACATTAGATGAAGAAATAACACTCCTAGAATTAGAAAAAGCTATAAAGAAACAAAAAAACAATAAAACACCAGGGCCAGATGGTATACCAGCGGAATGTTACAAACAATTACAAAATTCCATTAAACAATTGTTATTAGCAACATACAATGAAGTCTTAGATAAAGGAGAAATCCCAAAATCATGGGCAGAATCAACTATATCACTAATCCCAAAAGATAAAATAGAGAAACAAAAGATACAGAATTATAGACCAATTTCGCTCCTGAATGTGGATTATAAGATTTTCATGACTATAATGGCAGACAGACTAAAAAACATAATTAATAAAAACATACATCCTGACCAAAATGGTTTCCTCCCAAATAGAAACATCAGAAATAATACGAGAACGATTATAAATATATTAGAATACTACGAGGTAAATCCAGGAAAACCTGTAGCGCTCATGTTCCTCGACGCTCAAAAAGCATTTGATAACTTAAATTGGGATTTTCTTATTAAAAAACTAGAGATCACAAATTTCGGCCCCAAATTCATTAGGATGATTAGAGCTATATATTCAAAACAAACAGCTAAAATAATTATAAATCAAGATACAACGGATAAATTTGATATTCAAAAAGGAGTAAGACAAGGATGCCCACTGTCCCCCTTGCTATTTATATTCACACTAGAAACGTTATTACAACAAATTAGATTAAACCCAAGCATTGAAGGACTTAAAATTAGAGGGCAAGAATATAAACTTCAAGCTTTCGCAGACGATATGGCCTTTATTATGGAAAGCCCTATAGAGGTCGGACCAAAACTAGTAGCAGAAATAAATAAATTCGGAAAAGTAGCAGGCCTAAAAATTAATAAAAATAAAACCAAAATAATAACAAAAAATCTGCCAAATAAACAAATTCAAGACTTAGAAGAGAATCTGGGTATCCAAGTCGTTAAAAAAATTAAATATTTAGGTATAATACTAACGGCCAAATGTACAACAATTAAAAGTGATAATTATATAGAACTGAATAAACAAATAGAAAAAGACTTGGAAAGATGGACTAAACTACCTATTTCATTAATAGGGAGGATCTCAACGATCAAAATGTCTGTATTACCAAAACTATTATACCTGTTTCAAACGATACCAATTAAATTAGATAGAAAATATTTTAACAACTTAAATAAAATGATATCGAAATTTATTTGGGCAGGGAAAAAGGCAAGAATTAAACTAAAACAACTACAACAAAATAAAGAGCGAGGTGGCTTTGGACTTCCCGAATGGGAAATCTACTACCAAGCAGCAATATTACAGTGGGTAACGGATTGGATCAAAATTAAAAATAAAAGAATATTAATGCTCGAGGGACATGACCTACAGGTAGGATGGCATGGCTTTATATGGGACGGGAAACATAAAACTCATTCTTACTTTCAAAAACATAAAACTAGAGAGGCATTATACAATATATGGGAAAAAATAAAACATCAACAGTATAAAGACATTCCAATATGGTTTTCACCCATGGAGGCAATTACATACCCCACTACAACAGAATACATAAAATGGTTAAATACGAAGAACTATTAGACGAGCGAGGAAATT
The DNA here is from genome assembly GCA_023053685.1 of Diadophis punctatus similis. Taxonomy (NCBI): domain Eukaryota; kingdom Metazoa; phylum Chordata; class Lepidosauria; order Squamata; family Dipsadidae; genus Diadophis; species Diadophis punctatus. The sequence goes on from JALIGW010000001.1 coordinate 27,528,662, forward strand.
TAAAAGAAATTCAAACTCTTAGGGAACAAGGAATTAGAATAGACTGGTGGCCATACTATCAAATTAAAAATAGATTTCAGGAGGATAAGAAAAAATTTGGAATAGCCAAAAAGAAATCAGAACTAGATAAAATTCTACTGGGACCGGAAAAAAAGATGATAACTAAAATATATAAATTTTTAATAACTTATAAAATGGAAAAAGAAAAGGTTAAAGGGAATTTGACTAGCTGGAACAAAAATTTTGGATATGAAATAAATTTGGAACACTGGGAAGAAACTTGGATTAAAAATTTAAAGATAACCAAATCAACCGCATATAAGGAGAATATCTATAAAATGTACCATAGATGGCACCTTCCCCCGGCGAGATTGGCTAGAATGTACGCAAACATGAATCCCAAATGCTGGAAGTGCTCGAATAAAAATGGTTCATACTTTCACATGTGGTGGACCTGTCCTAAAACTAAAAAATTTTGGCAAACAATACACACCTGGCTGCAAGAAATAACTAACTTAAAAATAATGTTTAAACCGGAAATTTTCTTATTAGGGATGGTGGAACAAAATACAGAAAGGAAACACTGGTATATCATAACACACATACTAACAGCGGCAAGAATAACACTGGCACAACACTGGAAACAAGGAGACGTACCGACAGAGAACATAATAATAAAAAAAATCCTAGAATGCGCAGAATTGGACAAACTAACATTAGAACTGAAACAGAAAGAAAATTCAGAATTTTTTGAAACGTGGAATCTTTTTTATAATTGGTTTGAAAAGAGAAACAGAAAGATAGAATCATAGAAATACTTAGACTATAATGTATAATCTATCAATTTATAGAATAACAAATAAGAATACTTATTACAATGTATATATATATATATTTATTAAGTTATAATTAAACTATAATTAAAGAAATAGCAAAATAGAAAGGTAATACATATAGATAGATACAATTGTATAAAAAATATATAAAAAGAGAACAAATGTGAAGACGTTTACCATATAAGCTTATATGTATATATATACATATAATGTCATTTTTTAATGTATGTATGTCTTTTTTAATGTTTATACACGAAATAAAAATTATTTTTTTTTAAAAAAAAGATGCTAGTGAATTGCATGTTGTCCAAGAATCACCATGCTGGATACTGTATATACTAGGCTGGGCATAGTTGAAACTATGGTCTTATTTAACAGAAGGCAGCCAGATGCACCCAGAGAACTGTGCCCTAAAATGCTTGAAAAAAAATGACGTCTGCACTTACCAAACACTCCATTTTCATTGCTTTTTCTCTGGGGGATAAAATATTCAAGTCATTAAAACAGGGCATCAATCATCAGGATAATGTTTCTCCCATCTTTTAGCTTCTCCCCTTCTGCTAAGATTTGAATATAGAGATTTTTTTAAATTTTTTTGCTGCTAATACACACACACACTGCCCTTTTGCAAAATGTATACTCCACAATAGCAGATTAAAAAAGGTGATCCAATAAAACCTGTTAAAAAGCAAAATATGGTGATTGCTGGGGATGGTCAGATACAGTAAGTCTAGTTTCTTTCAGGGTCTCATTTTTACCATAGTATTGGCTTTGGTTTCACTTTGTTTCTCATGTTTTCATTGATTCATTTGCCCTGGACCAATAATAACTTAATTTGCAAAGGTCTAGTAGTGTTCTGTTCCCTTGCAACATTGTCAAAGTTAAGATTCATCCTGGAAAATCCTCTATTCTTGCTACATTGAAAATTACGATATTGACTTGTTTACTTGTTTATTTATTTATTTATTTATTTATTTATTTATTTATTAGTGACATTTATATACCGCCTCACAGTGCAAGCACTCTCTAAGCGGTTTACACCTGTAAGCAATGCATATTTACATTGCCCCCAACAATCTGGGTCCTCATTTTACCTACCTCGGAAGGATGGAAGGCTGAGTCAACCTTGTTATATTTATATTCCATCTTGCCTTTGGAAATTCAAAGCAGCATATATAGCAGCCCTTCCCACAATAGCTGTCCAGCAGGGTAGGTTTGCTTGTACAGATTGGCTGACCTTAAGTCAAATTAGTATGAAATTGATTTCCTGCTTTTCCCACCCATCCGTAATTAAATTGGTATTCCTTTTGCGGAAAAAAGTTGAACTTTAACCATATCCTTTGGATACCCCTGCATAGACATGATATCATACAAAAGAGTGGAGCTGCAAATTAACCTATGGAAGATATCCCAGATTCAGTGGTTATGTTCTCATATCATACATAATCTGGTTGCTCAATTACCCATTTACTGAGTTGTCCATTATACTGAATCATAAAATAACAAAACCAAATGGATTTACACAACACATTTAACAGTGAATAATATCACAAAGGTTAACACTACAACCGGACTTGCATAGTGTGAGAGTGATTCTTTGTTTTAGTCAAATACATTGAGTGAACACACTCAAATGAATCTTCTTCAATTAGCACTGCATCCTTACCTCTCTGAGCTCTTATCACTACTACAGCAGCTCTCTTGATCTTTGCTTGCATAGTCCATCTCTGGCTTTGACCTCCTGTCCATCCTCTATTGAGAAAAAATAATTACCAACCATGTAAGAAAATTGTCTCTCAATTAACTTCCTCAAGATTCTTTTAAACAGTGGGTTACATTTCTATTCTGCTGAAACAATGTAGTAGAGTAAGAATGTAGGAAACAATGTCAGTAAACCTAGAAGGTCTTTGTGTTGTTAAATGGTGTCTTATCAACCAAGCTACTTTAGAAAGAACAATTTGAAATACGTTCCCCTGCTCAACCTCTGTGCTTTGATCCAAGTGTAAACCTCACATCTTCTACTTACATACAGCACAAGCCTATAACTATTGAACTTTGTCCTACTTTGATATTCCAGCAAAATTTTAAATAAAGACCAATTCATGCAATTTGTAGAATCAAATTTATTGGATTATGTTTAGTTACAGGCAAAAGAATTAGTCATTTAGATTTATGCTCTTTTGGCTATATTTCAGGCATAGAGCACGTCTTTTCCACTCCCTCACCCTAGGAACCCATCAGCTGGGTGTTTATCTATTGGAGGGATGCAAAAGGTATGGTCCAGAGAAAACATGTAGCCTATTAGCCTTCTTTTGATGGTGGGCTAGGTGCATTTACTGATCTTTAGTACAGTTGAATCTCAGCCTTTTCCTAGCTCTTTCTCCTGACATAGAAAACTAGGAGAAAATTCAGGCAAGCCTTCTTAGGAGCTCTGCCAAACCCCTCCACCCTTTCCCCATATTTCATGAACACAAGCAGATGGGAACCGCCCCAGTCATTGTGTATTGTTGCTGGTATGACATTGCTGTTAGAACTTAGATGACCTTCACAGACGTTGAAAAAAAGCTACAGTACATGGAATTGGCAAAGAGTGCTTCAAGAAACCCTAGAGCTGATGACTTAAGTAGGAAGGGTTTTTTAAAAAAAAAAAACCTGGAAAATTGTTTGTTTTGTTGCCAAGGGTACTACATGTAGACACTCTGAATTTGCTTTGACTCGGGGGAGTTTGACCTTTTCATAGAGGGTGTAAAGCCAATATTTTAGTGAGGATTCTTTCACTGACACCAAAGTGGAAATTGTCTTAGAAGGTAGTTCAAAAGGGGACAAGGCAATTAAAAACTGAGATGAATTTGATTATCCAATTTTAATGGAATATATATTAAATACATTGAATAGGTTTACATCCTTATCTTCCACAGTTTTGCTTTATCATATTCAAAATTACAATTCATCAGCAACTTTCAGAGACACTCTCAATAAATTGTACTTTTGTTTTAAAAGTACCATCATTGGTGCTTCGTTCTGTCGGGTTTCCCTCTACTTATTTTTTATTTTGCCTTCTACATGTTATAATACGGCATCAGATTTTGTTTATTTCTTTAGCTACACATTCAGAACAGGATTTTGTCACTTGCTATTTTACTTATGGCTCTCGCCATGATGGCCTCAATGGCCTCAAAGAGCTGAAGAAGCTTCTTGGATGAGAAGTGAAATGTCTTCAAAGAAAAACCAGAAAGTCTAGTTGCCTCTTGAAAAAGCACCATTGGGACCTCAATGGTCTCGTTTTAATATGAGAAAGCCATGTCAATTGTAAAGAAGAGAGACTGAATTTGTATAATGCTACTTACTATCTGTCTGTCTGCCTGTTCATCCATCCATCTAACTAAGCTTTGTTCAAGTTATACTTACTTCAGATGTATATATTTCAATTCCTGGAATTCTCAATAAAGGATATCCTAGATGGAGGATTCTGAGAATTGCCATCTGGAAAGTGCCAGTGTCAAGGAAGGCTAGATTTTACAAAAACGATGCTGAATGTTCTCAACTGCAGAGATTTATTATACATGAAAGCTTTTCCCCCTGACTCTCTGTTTGCTCGCTTGATTCAGTATAGCAAAAAAAATCTGCAGTTTATTATGTATCTCATATCTTGTCTTGACTGTAACATTAATACTGACAGATGTTGGTAAATTTTCTGGATTCTGAGATTTGTTTACGTTTGGTTTCTAGGGTGACCAATTTTTCTTGCTTCAGTTTTCTCCCAACATGCTGGGTAGCAAATGGTAACTCCTTTTAAATATTTTTCACTGTTCCCCAAAGGAGTGACCAAGATATGTTTTCAGTCGTATTTGGTTTGTTTTGTAGAATTCAGCAATATAAAATTTCATAGTTTGGATAACAGCTTCCTTTCTCAAGATGAAGATATTATATCTCCATGGAAATAATGTAGCTGGATCTTACAGTGTGAAGTTACCTAACAGAATTGGACTTGGGCCTAAAAGTGGAGGCAGATTAGATTCACGCTGAGAACATAAGACAAAAACAAACCTTTCAAAAATAGAGTAATTTCCATGGTTCTTTGATATGGGAAAAATAATATACATTCTTGGTCACTTGGGTTGAATAATCCTCAAATGTTCTAGCATTATGTTTTATAAGTGTATGTGGGTGTTCCTTACCCTTAGTGCTTTAGTTTGTGAATTAAATCTTCTCTTACAACCATGGCATAAGCCTAATGTTTTTAAGGCTTAGATTCTCAATTGTAATAGTTCAGTATGAATTAAATCTCCTCTTAACAACCATGGCATATGTTAAATCTTTTTAAGGCTTAAACTCTCAACCATAAAAAAGCAAGCCAAGAACAAGCCAATGTTATCGGTAGGAGAATAATTTTAAGTGATGCCAACAGACATCTTCTGCTCTTGCCGTACTAATTAAAAAATGTCAGTCATCTCATCTGTGAAAATTCTATGCAGGGTGAGAATTGATGAAGTTTCCTATACAGAATTGAAAATAAGCTATTTCTGTTTTTCATGGATACATGTTTCCTGTAAGATATAATGAAAGGCCTGATGCATTCTCAACATTCTCAGCAATTGACATATAAGGTTATTATTTTTAAAGCCTTGTTCTAATCTGATTATATTATATTCTTCAAAGAGTTTTGTAGTGGTAACATATATAATAAAGAATGAGGTAATTACACATACGAAGAATTGCTCCAGATAATCTTAGAAAGATAGTTTGGAGGTTCACAGCCTATTTAGATGATGTGCCCATAGAATTGTTAGGAATTTCATTAAGAAGATTAAGGGGGAAAAAATAGAATGACCGTATAAAACAGAGTTTAATATAACACTAAGTATAACAATAATGCTGATTGATTTAACTATTGCTATGCCAACAGGTTTTTGTGACTAGATTCTTGCAAGATTTCATCAAGAACCAAACCTATTGGAATATACTCTTGAGATTATATGAAATAATTCAATCAACTGTAAATGTTTACTTCTAAAATACTAAGTATATCTTTAGGAAGTTTTCCTATTATGTTCAGTGGGGTTATTTAATTTTAGTTAACTATATGAAGAAATGGAACTCTTTGAAATATGAAAAAAATACAGATAGGGTTTTTGGGTTTTTTGGGGGAACAGGCCACATATTTGGAATTTTGATATTATGCTGTGACTACACTCCCAGAAAGGCTACTATTCTCAAAGTGGACGCCATGATAGATGCCAGTTACAAAACACCCCTTTAAGAGAGCGTAAAAATAAATATGTTAGAGGCAAGGCTTTTGCTTTGCAGTGTATGATCTTCCTTCCTTCCTTCCTTCCTTCCTTCCTTCCTTCCTTCCTTCCTTCCTTCCTTCCTTCCTTCCTTCCTTCCCTTTCAACTCACCTTGAATCTTAATTTGGGTTCATCTTGTGAAAGCGGCAAACAAATTGGAGTGAAGAATGTGCAAGAGACAAAACATGGTTGCGAGTTGCTGTTTCGAAGAGGCCGGCGGTGACGGGTTGCTGAAGAACAACGGGAAAAGTCTTCATAGCTCTTGTAAGGGATCATTTGGAAGGGACATCTTCACTCCAAAGTCATTTTTCTTTGAAGATTCCAGGCGGCAGTTAGTCTCCATAGCAACATCTTAGGGATGACTGACCCTTATCATTCTATTACTGGAGAGGGAGGGATCACTTGATAGATCCTAAATATAAAAGACTGCTTGATTACTTCTAAAATCAAAGATGGAGAATGGAGAATTGGAATGTAGCCAAACAGCTTCATACATGAGCATACATGATCATGAAGTACCTCTCCACTCTCCCAACTTAGTTATTGTAAGTTGCTCAACATAGAGATTAAGTTGTACGTTTCATTTTTGGTTTCATAGCCTGTACCTTTTCAGGTGATCTTTGAGTTAGATCAATAAAAGACTGGCTTTATAATGGATTTTCAATTTCACCAAGTGTACCATTACTCAAAATTTCATATTAATGTTTTGGTGCATTTGCCAATCTTCAAACGTTCCCAGCTTCATTCTCTTCAACAGAAAAATGAATCCACTGAAAGTAAGTTTAGAAAAATAAGTTTTGAAAGAATCAATCAGAAGATGATATGAGTTCATTGGTTTCTCTCCCATGATTAATCAGTACCGGTAAAAGAATTCAAGTGCCTCACATACATTTTCTTGGTTTCTTTAGCTTCAGCCCTCTAACATAGAAAATTATATTAATAGCTGTCTTAAAATAGTGCTATTGATCTCTCTGTAGCTTTAAAACTGCTGCAAACCTGTGGATGGAGCCAATGAGTATCTGCTTGAAAAATATTTGATTATTTTCTCACAAGTTACTATTAACATAAATCAAGATAAAATTATGATGAAGCTATTATGCTGCTGCTAGGATGGTGAATCACCATCAAAATATTATGCTGGATTTTAACTGATGATTTCTGCCTAAACACACTTTTGGGGGGGAGTTTTTACATAGGTAAAATGGTTAGAATTCTAACTGAAAGAGGTCTATCTCCCTTGTTCCTTGTTGGCTTGCAAAGTTTTGGAGTTGGATTCAGATTACCTGGAATGTAAGTGCAGTCTGGAGTCATTTTTCAAGCAATTATCCCTACCAAGATTTTTCCTTGGATTATAAGTATCTGTTTAGATTTGATTTTGGCTGATCTTGAAAAACCAAGCAGGGTTAGCCCTGGAAACAACTTGGATGGGAGTCTACCAGGAAATCCCAGGACTGTATGATAGATTGGGAAGACGGAGGGGTAGAGGGAATCCTGAAACAATGCAATAGCAAACTAATTTCTATACCTTTACAAAGAAAGTCTATGAAGTCTTCAAAAGCTGAGGTCAACTTGAAGGAAACTTTACCTTTACTTCTCCCTTTTAAGGTGTGTCAAATTTTTCAACTTTCAATTTTCCAAACATTAAGGGTGCTCAAAAGTTGTGACATGCCTTGGGGATTGTATTTTGTTACTTTAATATAATTTAGATGTGCTTGGTAAGTAACTACATAAATATAACTGTTTAACATTTTGTTTCTTTCTTTTGTCCACTTATATAAATTTATTCCTTTGGTTGCTTTTTGCTTAAACTGGCAGCCTTTCCTTAAAGTCTATGTAATCTCATTTTGCATTTTCTTCAGAGCAGTGGGTTTTTTTAGAGTTGGATCCTAGAAATTCTGGCTTCTCTTATGGAATCACAGATAGCACACTATAAATTCAGTGGAAGAGAGCTATCATCTATCTCTCTGTCAATGTGTAGAATGTTGAATGAAATGGTCCTTCATTTGCTCCAGCACAGTGTTTCCCAACCTTGGCAAGTTGAAGATGTCTGGACTTCAACTCCCAGAATTCCCCAGCCAGCGAATGCTGGCTGGGGAATTCTGGGAGTTGAAGTCCAGACATCTTCAACTTGCCAAGGTTGGGAAACACTGCTCCAGCAGACCTTTTAAAAAATATTCTTTCAATTTTTCACTGTTCAATAATCTGGATCAAAGAACATTTATGTGTCAGACATTTAAGTCTGGAAGAGGATCAAAGAACATATTTCCCATTGGAAGAATGACTAATCATGTACTTAATTTAATTTTAAAATAAATATGTTCACTACATTTCCCCTTCATGCTGAATCCTAAACTAATCAAGCAGGCTGGCTTTGCATAGCCCATTTTCTGCAAAACAAACAATAATTAAAGTCAAAATCAAATGAATTATGTTATGCTAATGAAACTATTAATTTTTTATGACTTAATTGAGCATCTTGTTAAAGAAAGCAAATACATGAAGTAGGTCTCTGCCGTTTTTCTAAGTGAGATCAGGACCTCATAGGTAAAGGTCACAGTGTACAGATAAGCCAGGGTTGGCACGTGGATGCATTCGTGATACTACTGTATTGAAAAAAAATTCGGTTGTTGATCAGAAGCACAAAATATAATATTCATATTATAGTCTGAAAATATCTTATTCTCCAGTACAGAGTTTAAATCTCTTGTCCCTCTTTTCATTCATGTAATCATTCCTTCACATCCTTTCTTTATTGCTTCACTAGTGGTAGAATGGAAGATCTCTCTTTCTCTTTTATGACTCTTTCTTAGCAAAAGGTTGTAACATTGATGTATGCCAGCCGTTAGAAATGAATCTCAGTCTTACTTCTGAGATTTCTACCAAGAGTACAACAGTTTCAAGATAAATTACAGAAATTATCCCTTTAGTAGAGTAAAAATCAGGAACCTTCAGAGTTAACCAAATAGTTTGCAGATCCCAGCTATGTTATTCACATTATAATATCTATTTTCTGTTACTTTGCCTCCACAAATCATCATGCTTCTCAAAAACCCGTCAAAATATTGTATTTGGATCTTTTAAGCTATATCTCCCAAATCCAGTCCTGTAGTTCCAACGTAAGAGAAGGACACCCAGTTGGAGAAGGTTTACCAAGTTGGAGAAGGATGCGAGAAGCTTTTCTCTTCCCTAGAGGCAGATAATGTACTGCACATTGCCAGAATTGCATTAACTATGGAGACAGTTATTATTATATTGTGCCATGGAGAACAGAAAAAAGAATATAAAAATGAAAATGAATCTATTACCACAGATGGCTTTTGGTTTATATCTTGTTGAGATATCTTCAGTTCAGTATAGATTCACAAAACAGTCTCTTATCCAAACAATTTAGTACTCCAATCTGGTATCTGAAGAGATGCTTGGCAACCTTGTTCTAACTATGAATGACATCACACATAACATCATAAGGAGAACAAAAGGGAAGGGAAGCTTTCACATTAGGGCAGTGTTTCCCAACCTTGACAACTTGAGGATGTCTGGACTTCAACTCCCAGAATTCCCCAGCCAGCATTCGCTGGCTGGGGAATTCTGGGAGTTGAAGTCCAGACATCTTCAAGTTGCCAAGGTTGGGAAACACTGCATTAGGGCATATCATTGTGCCAAACTCTCTATGACTTGGAAACTGGTGGTGGTGAGGGTTAAAGTAGACCTAGCTATAGTTGGCTGTCTATATCAAGGTTCTTCAAAGTGATCAATATAGACCCCCAAGGGTTGATGGAACCATTAAGGAGTCATGTTTGTTATAATAATTCATAGTACTATTAATTAAAGTAATATTATCTTCATATATATGTATAATGAGAAATCACAAATAATGTAATTGCTGTATATTGGTTTCTTCATCACAGCATAGTGAGTGAGGAGTTGCTGATAATTGTTATAGGAACAAATAACACAAAGTGGGCTTTGAATGGATAGCATTACTCTAGCAAATTCTGCTGCAGTAGTATTTCATTTGCCTAAGTCCCTTGTCCAGGACTTGAATGAAAATTCCATTTATTTCCATTCACATTTATCACTTTGACTTATTTGCTGTTCTATTTCCAAAGCATCCAAGTGACTTGCATTAACAACACAAAATCAAAACACAGAAAACCGACAGCATAACCATCACAGCAAGAAGGGCTTAATGTGTCAGTCAGCAAAATCTCCAGGTATCCCTAGATTCCCCTTCGAAGAGCCATCTTTTGTTAAATAATCGGCTGAATAGGAAGGCTTTATCACATTAAATGTGATTGTTAGAGTGATCCTAAAAGACAACTCGTTGCTGTTATCCCCTCCACTGAGCCTTTCTGCATTAGTATTTACAGGATTCAGCCTAACTACAGAGACCCGCAAAGGAATTCAAGAGGAAACAGAGACTTTATTATCACATTTCTATAGGAATAAGAGGCAGGCTGCTACTCAATCGGCTTCCGTAGAAGGCGGCAGGCGTTCCGTCTGGGTTGTTAGGGACGGTGTTACCATGGTAACGGAAACAGGCGGTTGCTGAGGCCGGTGGAGTACCAAGGCCGCCAAAATGAACGCCGCTGTAGCCGAAGGCGAAGCGGGGACAGATGTCGACCTGGAGGCGGAGGCGGCGGGCGGGGCCGGCCGGGATGTTGGCAGCTGCGCCGTCCCGCGTGCTAAAATGGCCAATTTAAACTCAGATGACCCCCTGGAGCGCATCGCCGCCCGCCGCGTTCGCATCGCCGTCCGCCTGGAGGCGAAACGACGGTCGGTTTGATGGAGGGGGCGGGATGGGGGAAATAGACGCACATGCAAGAATTGAAGCCTGAAAGGCAAATCTGCCAGTCTTTTTCGTAATTGCAAATCCACAGTCCAGCTGCCGATATAATAAAGGCTTCCTCCACGAGGTAACCGTGACCGATCCTAAAATGCTCTCGAACTTATGTGAACCCTCGACCTCTGTCAATCTTCAGCAATCTCAGACATTGGGTCTTCATCCCAATTGATCCCCCATTCATTCCCCCAAATCCACCCTATTTGGTTTCCACTAAATGGGGCTCATCCCTATTACCCACTCCGTTGCCTGTGTCTAAAAGGTCGCTCCAATTCAAATTGAACAAAAATCGTGGATTATGAATACTAACAGATGCTTCTATACAAGGCTTTTTAGAATGCACCCAGTATCAGGATTTTAGAGAGTGGGGTGGTGAGATATCTCTTATTTGTAACCCTCCCAAGTTTTAACATCTTGATTTTTGCCAGGAAAAAGAAACCTATTGGGAACCTGTTTCAGATTAGCTGTTTATTGGCACCCATACTAGTAAATCATTCATAGGTTAAATAGATATTTGTGTTTGTTTTCTCTGTTGTAGGGAAGCCCTTGGGGAAGATCCAGATGCAAAAAAATTTGTAGAAGAGGAACAGAGCAGGAGTCACAAGCAAATAGAGGACAGTAGACAGGTTAGTAGAAAACTAAGGAATCACCATGTGAATCAAAATGTATGACATATGGAGAAAAGTTATTCACTCCATAGCCTGTCCAACAAGGCAGAATAAGACAAAAACTTTATGTCTTAATAGTTTGTGTTTAACAACTATTATAAAAGTTTGAAAAACTTTTAATATTTAATTAAACAATTATATTTAATTAAACAATTAAATTTAAATATAACTAAAACCATAGGAGAATGTCTTCAGGATCAGTGTAGCCATATCATAGGGACCCCCACTCATGGGATCTTCAGGTCTGCTGTCAAAATCAAGGTTTAAGGGATTGCTAGAAAATCAGTATGATCAGGGCCAACCTCAACCTGGGTGGGTAAACGTTCCTCAGAGAAGATGCCATGATAGTGAATGTTTGCCTCCATGGTGCTGTCAGATGAAACTGCTTAGCAGACGGGACCTGAATATGCCCCTCCCTCCCTGCCTGCTTTCTGGGACAGGTAGATGTTACCTGGGAGAGGCAGTTCCTCAAATATTTATTATATTCTGCAAATCCTGAGATGGGTTAAGTCTATAACTTAATTTGGTATATTGTATGAATGTATAATCTGATTCTGGCATATTTTCTTTCAGAGATTGGCCAAACTGTTGCGTGATGGCACACAGCTAGTATCAAATATCCAGGTGGCAGCTGATTCTCGGGAGGCACACAGGAGATCAGAGGAAGAAGAACTGACTCGGCAAAGGTAAGACCTCTGTATTAGCATCCCTTGGCACTATGCAGTGTTTAGGATGTGGAAGGAGGATAATAATCAAGCTTAGCAGTGTTAGGGTTAATAAAGCACCTTCCCCTGGAGTTGGTGCATCTGGGGGCAAAAAAGTCAAGATGGTAGCTGCAACTGTACAACCAGAGCCCTGCATCTTTTAAAATGCATTGTGTGTTCACTGCAGTATGCCTTTGAGAAGATTGTAAACTTTTTATTAATAGCTATGGTTTATAGAAGCCATCTGATGTTCTCTTCATATTACTAATTGTTTTCAGACCTCTTCTATGTGTATGTGTTTCTGTGTTTTATCCATATATGTATAGTTGATATAATTTTAATGATTTGTCTTGGTCTGCAAATAAATATTCCTTGACAATTTTAATGCCCATCGCATCCTCCACAGATATCCTTGCTGTTGAGTAGAAATTAAACATGGCATCTGTACTTCATTTTAATGCATTAGCTTGAACTTGAATGAACTACAAGGCCCAGGCAGACGAAGAGTACAAACAGAAAAGGCTGCTTTGTACATTTTTTAAAATTTGAAGCTTGGTTTTTCCACCAAAAAGAAAGACCGAGGAAGGAATAGAGCTAATATTCCAAGGAACATTTCAGATTATTCATGATCCATAGCAATCCCCAACAAATGTATGAGTTTTTAATCTTTATATAGAATAGAATAGAATTTCATCTAGCTTGCTTTGAGTAAACTTCCTACATATTGTTATTCTCAGGCTTGAGAAACTGGAAAATGAAGCCAAGGCCAACTTGGATAAGTTTGATGAGATCACCGCCAAGTGGGCCAAGGCCAAGCAGAAGATCATCCCCCAGGATCTCTGGGAAGCTCTTAATCTACAGCAGCAGCACTGTGCATTGCTGATTGAAGAGAAGAACAAGGTCATTAGTGAATTGCAACAGGTAGGATTCATGCTTAGTGTACATGCATCAGATTGCTTTCAGCAAATATGGCTGCAGGGACATGCTGAAAGGTCCATGCTAAGAAGAACACTGAATTTAGAGAGAGAAATTTTAAAGAGGAAGATTATAATAGTTTGTATTTCAAAAGATCTCACATAGAAAGGTATTTAGATACATATACTAAACTGTGATGGAAAAGCAGTCCTTAACACACACACACACACATACACACACACACACACACACACACACACACACACCCCACACACATTTGTGTGTGATATATATTGCGAATTGTCCTAAAAATGTGAGTTCCAGGTGTAGTTATAGAAGAAGAAACGACAGACATCACGATTTCTGGAACTTTTAAAAATGTATTTCCTAAGCTTTCTTTATCCCCTGCTAACATTGTCAGAGTGTAAAATCACCATTGAAGAAATGCTTGCTTTTATGTGTTGCTGATCAATTTAGTCATTGCGTGCATGATGGGCCCACACCTTTGCCTCCCCCCTGTAATTAGCTTTCTTGTTTTTGCCTTAGTCATGCTGAGTGATGGAGGTGCAGTTTCTGTTGCCTCCTTCCCTATTGTTTTATTTTATTTATTTATTTATTTTATTTGTCAAACATGTACAAGATAGTAGGTGTTTGTATAAACATAACATAAGCAAAGAAGTGCAGATAAAAGAGGACAATAGGACAGTAGGACAGGGATGGTAGGCACAGTGGTGCGCTTATGCACGCCCCTTACAGACCTCTTAGGAATGGGGTGAGGTCGACTGTAGATAGTCTAAGGTTAAAGTTTTGGGAGTTTGGGGAAGAAACCACAGAGTCAGGTAGTGAATTCCAGGCATTGATCACTCTGTTGCTGAAGTCGTACTTTCTGCAGTCAAGTTTGGAGTGGTTTACATTAAGTTTGTATCTATTGTGTGCTCGTATATTGTTGCGGTTGAAGCTGAAGTAATCATTGACAGGAAGGACATTTTGGTATATGATTTTATGAACTACATTTAGATCAGATCGAAGGCGACATAGTTCTAAATTGTCTAATCCCAATATTTCAAGTCTGGTAGAATAAGGTATTCTATTGCGAGCAGAGGAGTGGAGGACTCTTCTTGTGAAATATTTCTGGACTCTCTCGATTGTATTAATGTCCGATATGCAGTGCGGGTTCCAGACAGGTGAGTTGTATTCAAGAATTGGTTTAACAAATGTTTTGTATGCTCTGGTTAGCAATGTAATATTGCCATAGAAGAAGCTACGCAAGATTAGATTAACAACTCTTAGTGCTTTTTTGGCAATGTTGTTACAGTGGGCTCTGGCACTTAGATAATTAGATATGAGTATTCCAAGGTCTTTGACAGAGTGTATTGTGTATTGCTTGGGCTTTCTCTCCCTGGGGGGTGATGCCCAGCTGTCAGGTATTACTTTGAAGGCATTTTCCCCGGCTCCCTCCCCCTCATCACTACTCCTCTTCCTCTCAGGCACACTCATTGCATCCCCCAAGTTCATTTGCACGCCCCTTACATGATCTTGTAACAGGTCTGCGTCGTTCCTCACTCCCCCTGTCCATCCCATTCTGACGCTGCTCTGCCGGGCTCCTGCACTCGGTCCAGGTTTACCATGCCTTCACTGGGCCAATCTCTATGCCTAAAGGGGAGAGGGTGCCCCCGATCTCCATTCCTTGAAGTGATCGGTCTCCACTAAATCCTTCTTGGTGCCTTAATGCCTGGTAGGCCGGTGGTATGTCAATGGGTCTATTGATAGAGTTGTTATAAGAGAACCAGGCTTCTTTCAAGAGGCGTCCTCCTTTTGTTTTGTTGTAGGCAACAACCTCAGTCTCCTGGAAGTTGAACTCGTGACTATGCTCCTCCATGTGCATCCAGATCTGGGAGCGCTGTTCCTTGCATTGGACAGCCAGCTTGTGTTCATGTACCCTAGTTCGTAGTCGTTTGGCTGTTTCTCCTACATAATGGCCTGCACAGTTGCTGCAGTTAATATGGTAGATTACTGAGGATGTCTCCTCCTTCGGTAGTGCTTCTTTCGGGCGCATCACTCTCATCCTCAACGTTTGGTCTGGTTTGTGCGGCATCACCCTCCGGGGACAGAAAGCCAAAGCAATGCACAATAGGGAAGGAGGCAAGAGAAACTGCACCTCCATCACTCAACATGACTAAGGCAAAAACAAGAAAGCTAATTACAGGGGGGAGGCAAGGGTGAGGGCCCGTCACACGCGCAATGACTAAATTGATCAGCAACACATAAAAGCAAGCATTTCTTCAATGGTGATTTTACACTCTGACAATGTTAGCAGGGGCTAATGAAAGCTTAGGAAATAATTTTTTAAAAGTTCTGGAGATCGTGATGTCTGTCGTTTCTTCTTCTATATCTATCTATCTATCTATCTATCTATCTGTCTGTCTGTCTGTCTGTCTGTCTGTCTGTCTGTCTGTCTGTCTGTCTGTCTGTCTGTCTGTCTGTCTGTCTGTCCGTCCGTCCGTCCGTCCGTCCGTCCATCCATCCATCCATCCATCCATCCATCCATCCATCCATCCATCCATCCATCCATCCATCCATCCATCTACAGTATCATCTATCTATCTATCTATCTGTCTGTCTGTCTGTCTGTCTGTCTGTCTGTCTGTCTGTCTGTCTGTCTGTCTGTCCGTCCGTCCGTCCGTCCGTCCATCCATCCATCCATCCATCCATCCATCCATCCATCCATCCATCCATCCATCCATCCATCCATCTACAGTATCATCTATCTATCTATCTATCTATCTATCTATCTATCTATCTATCTATCTATCTATCTATCTATCTATCTATCTATCTATCTATCTATCTATCAATCAATCAATCAATCAATATATCTTCTATCTATCTATCTATCTATCTATCTATCTATCTATCTATCTATCTATCTATCAATCAATCAATCAATATATCTTCTATCTATCTATCTATCTATCTATCTATCTATCTATCTATCTATCTATCTATCTATCTATCTATCTATCTATCTATCTATCTATCTATCTATCTATCTATCTATCTATATCTGAAAGGAAGAATACAAGCAAACTCTCAGACACCTTCCAGCTCTATTTCCCCTTGTTAAGAGGGAGTAACTAATTCTAGCTGAAACTCTTATGTTCCCCTCCATTATACAGGGTTATTCAAAAAGAATGAACCAATTTCATGACACAATATTTTATTAAGGAAAAGTAATACAAAACTCCAGCCAAGTCACAAGTATTCTACTCACAATCAAGTTTTATTTCCTATCTTACAAGTGTTCAATGTGGCCTTCACAACTTAGAACTTTCAAATGGTCACTGATTCATTACATGACGATGCTTGAGAACTGAAGCAATGTGTCATGAAATCGGTTCATTCTTTTTGAATAACCCTGTATTTTTGTTTGTTAATGACCCATTTGTGTGCCTATGTGCATTTCCCACCCCCTTAAAAAATCAACAGTGGCTTTTATGTTCCACATAAAATATAAAATGGCCCACTTCCTTATAATTCACAGGCAATATCTGAGGTAAAATAAATCTTTTCTTCTAATCTGATATATTTGTTATTTTTTAAAAGTTGAAAAGCCTGGGAAATAAAATAGATTGTCATCGCAACAAACTATAAATTCCAGATGATACTCTCTGGGAATGGCTTTTCACAGCTGGGTACTATTACTGGGAAAAAATGGCAAGTGGTAAGCATAGCAATGTGAATGGGAGCTATTTCTTTTGCCCTATGATCTTTGGAAGAAATATGATATTTTTAAAATTAATATCTTCAGCAGCAATTGGACTAACCAGCTAACAGCATCTTATTTGATGCTTTAAAGAATGGTGTACCTACATGTGGCTCCCAATGGTGAGATTATGATCCCCAGAGCCATTTTCAAACTTGCTGCTGAGTTCTGATAATAAATTTTAAAGTTTCCATAAAAGCTGAAGATATTTAATCTGCCACCACATTGTCACGACTGAAAATATTTGTGTTCTTCCTCTCCCCCATGTGATTTCATGTAGTTTATTAATATTTAGCTGTTTGGCAAACTACGGGATATTTTCTTTGAAGTATGATAACTGTTTTTGCTGCCATAAGCATGGTGAATTTGAGCCCCATTTCTGGGAAAGAAGGGATCACAGTTGTTGGGGAGAAAAGCGTATGGGAAAACACCAATTTTGATCAATGCATTTGGAAGTAGTGAGAGGGGAAGAAGAAAATGTGTTTGTGTGTATATGGAAGGGTGGGAAGATACAGTTCACATATGTGTGTTTATACTGTATGAGGAAAAATAGATGTGTATTTGTATTGAATAAACGTGTGCCTGTAAGGGTTAGGATGTGTCTTTGTAGTAGGGTGTGTTGCAGTGTAGGATAAGCCTCATCATAAGTCACATCCATTTCATCCTTGCCCTGTCCATTTAAATAATACCTGGTAGCGTAGTCTCCTGCCCTCCTGCATTTCTACTCAAAAATTTGGGGGCGAAGGCAGATTAACTAGATTGGTACAATCAGCTTGAATTGGTTTCTGAATTAGCTTATTTATTGAGTTTGCACTACATACTGAACTATGAAACTCACCAAACACACTGTGGGATCACATAACAGCTAAGCTATAACAGCTAAGCTATAAAAAAGTTAGATCACAATTAACCAAGCTTTGCATGCTGTGCTAATGCAGCTGCTAGGCCTTGACTGATTGCATTACTGAACATATCCTCTAGCTTGCTGAACAGCATTCAGTTTTACAGAGGTAAACAGTGCAACAATGCCACAATTAATTATTTTTCACAATTATTTTTCTGAATTAATTTTTTTTTTGCTTTTTCAGGAATTGAAGAGTAAAGATGATCAGTATGTGAAGGATCTTAGGAAACAGAATGAAGACATTAATTTGCTACTGGAACGAATGGAAGAACAGATCCGAAATCTCGTTAAAAACTACCGCCGAGAACTTTTGCATATAGAGGTATGTGATATATTTTTTTAAGCAAAACATGAATCTTGTTTGTTGTGCATGTACAGTTAGTAAGAGAAAGAAAATATAATGCTGTATAAAGAAAATATAAAGCATTATATGAAGAAACAATAAAATGTACAGTATATAAAATGTATTTTGTCTCTTATTAATTTATAAATAGCCTGTTATATGTTAATCTTAATCTAAAATAGATGAAGGATGTTATAAACTACTGACAGTATTAAATTAATTTAAAATAAATTGTAAAAGACTAAGGAAATAATGTTTTATCAATTCTACATGTTGAGCTAAATTATTCAATTTCAAAGGTTAAGGGGACTAGATAGCAAATTAATAAATTTGAATAGTAAGCTCCATAGTTTACAGACTACTAAATAAAATTGTTTTTGTCAGAATCTTGTTTTCTATTCTAAAATGAATAGTCAATATTGGGATTTAAGACTAGAAGCCTGGTCTTATTTTTATTATTTATTTTTATTTATTACATTTATATGGCCGCCCATCTCACATGTGAGATTGAATGAGGCCCACAATTATTATGCCATCTATGTATGTGACATACAGAGTAATATGAAGGCAAAAGCAGGAATAATTCATATGATACGTCTCTATTCTGAGTTCACAACTAAGTAATCAACATTAATACAATTATTTGGGGATAAGTATTAATCCTTTAGTGGAGAGAGAAATGCTTACGAGGTATATGCATTGTATCAGTTTACTATTATATTTGTTTGCCAAATACAAACAATCTCTTGACTATGAATGTAATAGATAAAAATTACAAATATTCAGTAAATAACTGATCACAATAGGAAAAGAATACAACACAAAATGAATCAATGTATTTTGGAGAGGTCAAGCTATTCTCCAAAGCACCTAAAGGCAGGACAAGAAGCAATGGATGAAAACCTATCAAGGAGAGAACCAACCTAGAACGGAGGAGAAATTTCCTGACAGTGAGAGCAATTAATCAGTGAAATGACTTGCATCAAGAAGTTGTGGGTGCCCCAACACTGGAGGTTTTTAAGAAGAGATTGGATAACATTTGTCTGAAACGGTGTAGGGTTTCCTGCTTGAATAGGGGGTTGGATTAGAAGTCCTCCAAGGTCCCTTCCACCTCTGTTATTCTGTTAATGTAGAAAGAGCTTCACATTTTAACAGTGAAAACCATTTCAAAAACTATTAAAAGTTTAGAAGGAACAAGAAGTCTTGACAGATTGATTCAGTTTGTATAGCATGCATCTGAACAAGTGGCTCTCTTCTTTGTTCTAAAAAATTTGTCACTTGAGACTCACTTGATCTTACTTGGCTGTAGTAGTTGGGAAAGGCCCACTTGCATAACCCAATTCTACTTCAAGTTATAGTGCAGGAATTGGCATCAATTTTGTCATTAAATGTTAGCTTTATAAAGAGATTTTTCTAACCTTATTTGAGATTACTCACTTCTTTACTCGTAGTCTAAGAGCTGTTTAAATCTTATCCCAAAGGTGCTTTTTCAAGAGGCAACTGGACTTCTGGTTTTTCTTTGAAGACATTTCGCTTCTCATCCAAGAAGCTTCTTCAGCTCTAGAAGAACGTCTTCAAAGAAAAACCAGAAAGTCCAGTTGCCTCTTGCAAAAGTATCTTTGAGACAACCATGACCTGGATGACTGAGAATCTCCATAGATGTTTAAATCTTAGGGTTTTTCACCCCCCCCCCCCAGAAAGCCTTTGAATTGGAGCGTCGTGAACTTCTCGCAAGCAACAAAAAGAAATGGGAGCAAGCCATACAAGCTCTCAACCGACAAGAGGTAATTTGGTTTTTTTTTAAATTCTGGGAGCAGTTTAGGGAGTGTTCAGGGAGCAGTGATAACCAAAGAGAGTTCTTTGGTGAAAAGCTGATGGAAAAAAAGGTATATAGCAATAGCTGAAATATAAGAGGAAAAGGGAAGATGCTTGCAGAGGAAACTTGAGTAACAATCTTCTGTAAAGCTTAAATATTAAATATTTCTGGAAAAGTCCTTGCCAATATCAAGATTTTTGATGGCTTGATTAATGGGCAATGAGTATAGGCAGAAGAAGCCTAGATGTGATCTCCAGAGTGTAATTTAGGGTGACTTTATATTTTAAAGTCTGAAACATAAAAGGCTCTCTTGATTTTTCTTGGTTAATCTCTGCCATTATGTCTTTCATAATGGGTCAAGTCTCAAGGTGCATGTGTGAAGATGCACACAATGGTAGGAAAACTGCTCCCCCCCCAAAAAAAG
This sequence comes from Diadophis punctatus similis, assembly GCA_023053685.1. Taxonomy (NCBI): domain Eukaryota; kingdom Metazoa; phylum Chordata; class Lepidosauria; order Squamata; family Dipsadidae; genus Diadophis; species Diadophis punctatus. The sequence continues at coordinate 27,549,167 of JALIGW010000001.1, forward strand.
TATGCGTAGTAAATGTCATCACCTCTGACTACACTGTATTTATTTTTTTAAAAAAAATCTTGGAAAATTCTTTTAAAATCTTTGAAATAGCATGAAACTGAAAGGAAGGAGATGTTGCCCTTATCTTTGGTAATGTGGGAATAGGCTGATGCTAATATGATGCTAATATACAGAAATTATTTAGAACAGATCATTAGCTGATAGAAGAGAATATTTGTATATTGAAGTGTGGGGTCCCTGGTGCTCTCTTGGTTGTTTTCTTGCAGACATTTTATTACCAAACAAGTAAACATCAACAGTACATCATCTGATCATTAAGCATGAGTTGCCTTGAACCACAAGATGGCTGGCATCTTAGAAATAGATAGATAGATAGATAGATAGATAGATAGATAGATAGATAGATAGATAGATAGATAGATAGATAGATAGATAGATGATAGATAGATAGATAGATGATAGATAGAAGATAGATAGATAGATAGATAGATAGATGATAGATAGATAGATAGATAGATAGATAGATAGATAGATAGATGATAGATAGATGATAGATAGATAGATAGATAGATAGATAGATAGATAGATAGATAGATAGATGATAGATAGATAGATAGATGATAGATGATAGATAGATAGATAGATGATAGATAGATACAGTAGATAGATAATAGATAGATAGATAGATAGATAGATAGATAGATAGATAGATAGATGATAGATAGATAGATGATAGATAGATGATAGATAGATAGATAGATAGATAGATAGATAGATAGATGATAGATAGATGATAGAAGATAGATAGATAGATAGATGATAGATGATAGATAGATAGATAGATGATAGATAGATAGATAGATGATAGATATATAGATATATAGATGATAGATAGATAGATAGATAGATAGATAGATAGATAGATAGATAGATAGATAGATAGATGATAGATGATAGCTAGCTAGCTAGCTAGCTAGATAGATAGATGATAGATGATAGATAGATAGATAGATAGATAGATAGATAGATAGATAGATAGATAGATGATAGATAGATAGATAGATAGATAGATAGATAGATGATAGATGATAGATAGATGATAGATGATAGATAGATAGATAGATAGATAGATAGATGATAGATAGATGATAGATAGATGATAGCTAGATAGCTAGATAGCTAGATAGCTAGATAGCTAGATGATAGATCGATAGATCGATCGATCGATCGATCGATCGATCGATCGATAGATAGATAGATAGATAGATAGATGATAGATGATAGATGATAGATGATAGATAGATAGATAGATGATAGATAGATGATAGATAGATAGATAGATAATAAATGTGAGAATTTAGAAAAGAATTCTGATATTGCATGAATTTCCCAAGCACAAGTTCCCAACTGGAACCAATAATTTTATATTTTCTATCATTGTGGTTTCCTTGGTAAAAATACAGGAGTGGTTTACCATTGGCTTCTCCCATGTAGTATGAATTGATGCCTTTGCCATTGTCACTAAAGTGATTATGTGCCTCTGGCATCTTCCTATATTGTTATATATATTCCTATATATTCCTATAGTGCCTATTTGCTTTAGCTGGGCAGCTGGAATTACCTTCATGCCTTGGGTGACCCTGCTGGGAAAATACCCCCCCTCCCCCAATGAAGCAGCACAACAAGTTTTGTGTGTGTGTGTGTGTGTTGTTGGTATGTTAGAAGAGCCAAAGGTTAGAACAAGATCAGCATGGAGAAAATCTATGTGATCATGACTTCATGGCATATAATCAAGTGCAGTCTAGGGGAGAACTTTAGCTATTTTTAATTAGAGACCTACTTAACATATTTTCCCCCTTTTAAAGTTGGATTTTATGATGGCTCGCTTGAAGAAGGTGGAGGAGTATGAACAGGAGCTGAACCAATTGCGGGTGCAAGATGCTGAGGAGTACAATGTTATAAAGATCAAATTGGAGCATGATGTGCAGGTGTGAATCAAGAACTATTGATATGCCCATTTGGGGGATGCTGAATAAAGCAGGACAATTTTCCCCGAAGAGCAGTGGGAAGGTGGGGTTGCCATTGGCAGATTCCTCGGTGTATATTTCCTTATTTCATCTGATGAACATATTATATGTCCATCAGATCAAAGAAGCTGGCCAGGCTGGTTCACTAGAAATGGATACCCTTAGCACAACCATTAATATGTATAGATTTCTGTAAAGTTTTAAAATATCTAAAAATTATACAGATAGCTGTATTTGGAATTCTTCCAACTTCCTCAGCTCAAGATCAGGATCAGGATGTTCTAATTGCTATTTAATATCCCTTCTGCTCAGGGGCGGGTTCCTAATTTTTTTGCTACCACTCTGTGGGCGTGGCTTATTTTGTGGGTGTGGCTTGCCAGCCGTGTGACCGCGTGGGCATGGGCCTCGGGAGCTTGGCAGCGGCTGGAGAAGCGGAGGGGGGGGACATTGCCCACCCGCAATGCAGCCCCCCACAGCGGGAGCAGCAAGACCGTGGCAGCGGTTCTTCTAGGAGGCTCCGTCCGGCCTGAATGCTTCTCCCCATTTGATGATCCTAGGCTCCTGCCGCCAGTTCCCCCTCCCCTCAGCAGCTCGAGAAGGCTCGAACGTGCGAAAATGCCTAGGATCATCACCGCGCATTCGTGGCTTCTCAGACTGCTGAAGGGAGGGGAACTGAGATAGGTCCTGCCGCCCGTTCTTTCAGTGTTTCACGTGCTCCCTCAGCCATCCTCCTCTGCTTGGACTCACTGTGGGGTAGGAAGGCAGCGCATGCGCAGTGCTGGAAACTCGGCTTTTGGGCATGCGCAGAAGAAATTTTTTTAAAAAAATTAACATTTTTTTTAATGGCGGCGCCCAGGCACCGGCAACCGATTGCACCGGTACTGTGATGTCACCAGCGGGCCACTACCGGTGCTATAGAGTGGACCGCACTGGTAGGAACCCACCACTGCTTCTGCTGCAAGGATGAAACTATCCAACTTCATACAGTGTTTTGTCTTCATTAACACAACTTTCATCTCTGGTTTCTTCTCAATTGCTCTGCTTTTTTATTTCCTTTCCAGATTCCCAAGCTGGTTACCTGTTTTCAGATGAGGGTGCTACCGTAAATTTTTTTAGTCAGTGTGTTTACTTGGAAAGCTCCATCTTGGCCCCTTAAAGTATACAGTAGGCAATGTTGTTGACATGTGATGAAAACACTAAAGGGGATAGCATTATTGCTGCTCAGCCTGATTCACATGTAGCAAAATCAATCCTGGTTTGCCGCTCAGTGTAAAAAAAAAGAAGTAGTCTAGAAGCATCTTTTTCTGACTTAACACATTTTATCAAAGGCATGCATGCCTTTTAATAAAATTTGTTACCAAAAAAGTGCTATTACACTCTTGATTTTTGCTGCCCTAATAGCACAGCTCTGCTATTACAAAGTTGACTTAGGGTATTATTTTCGTTTGTGGTACCAGATCCTGGAGCAGCAGCTCCAGCAAATGAAAGCTATCTACCAACTAAATCAAGAGAAGCTGGAATACAATTTCCAAGTGCTGAAGAAGAGGGATGATGAGAACACCATAATCAAATCCCAACAGAAGCGGAAGCTCAATAGGTGAGAGTAGCACAACAGCTTTCTTGCTTCATATTTTTATTGCTTCCTCTTTGTAGGAGAAGGAGTAGTAGAGCCTGGGGGTTGAGTCTAATCAGTCTAGAGTCTCTATGTTGTCACAAGCAGACTAAGTCCAACCCTCTTGAGTCTTGTTAACCCTTTAACTAGCGCACAAATAGTACTGTTAGTTGACTAGATTCCTGTGCATAGGCATGAGCAACAAATCAGCTTAATTGTCTATGGAGCTTCTCAGTCATCCAGGTGATGGTTGTCCCAAAGGTGCTTTTTCAAGAGGCAACTGGACGTTCTTGTTTTTCTTTGAAGAAGTTTCGCTTCTCATCCAAGAATCTGAAGAAGCTTCTTGGATGAGAAGCGAAACATCTTCAAAGAAAAACAAGAAAGTCCAGTTGTCTCTTGAAAAACCCTCTTTGGGACAATCAGTTTAATTGGAACTTAACGTATGGCCCTGGTCTTTTGCACCTGACACTTCTGCAGTCACCGTTTTTCCTTGTCCTGGAAAGAAAGTGCAAATACAGGTAGTCCTCAGCTTGCGACTGAAATTGAGCCTGGAATTACAATCGTAGTTGTCGTGGTTGTTATATGAGTCATCATGTAACCACACCCAATTTTACGATCTTTTTTGTGGGTTGTCATTAAGCCAATGCTTCTGTCGTTGAATTAAACAGCGGTCATTAAGCGAATCTGTTTTATGGGCATTTCCCCCCACCCACCCCAGAAACAGGAAGTTAATGTCACAAATTAGCAAAAAATGTTTTAAAATGCGGTCATGTGACTATGGAGCCCTGCAAACAGCTGTAAATGTGAGCCGTTTGCCAAGCACCCAAATGCTAACACATGACTGTAGGTGTGTGTGTGTGTGTGTGTGTGTGTGTGTGTGTGTGTGTGTGTGAGAGAGAGAGAGAGAGAGAGAGAGAGAGAGAGAGAGAGAGAGAGAGAGAGAGAGAGAGAGAGAGAGAGAGAGACTGTTGCAACTTTGAAATTTGATTATGTATTTTTGGCGGGGGTGTTGTCCATTGTAGCTTCAAACAGTCGTTAAGTGACCTGTCATTAAGCAAGGACTACCTGCATTCTGAACTTTATGCTAGAATGCACCCAAGTACAGATAGTCCTTGACTTACAACAGTTCATTTAGTGACCATTCAAAGTTGGATGGAACAGTGGAACTGAAAAAAGTGACTTATGACCATTTTTCACACTTACGACCGTTGCAGCAGCCCTATGGTCGCATGAATAAAATATGGATGCTTGGCAATTGATTCATATTTATGACGGTTGCAGTGTCCCGGGGTCATGTGATCCCCTTTTGCGACCTTCTGACAAGCAAAGTCAATGTGAAAGCCAGCTTCACTTAACAACCATGTTACTCATTTAAGAACTGCAGCGATTCACTTAACAGCTGGGGCAAGAAAGGTTGTAAAAAGGGGCAAAATTCACATAATGAATGTTTTGTTTAGCAGCATAAATTTTGGACTCAATTGTGATCGTAAGCCAAGGACTACCTGTATGCATATCCTAAGAAGCTTTTCAGATTCTCAGGGGGTAATGTAAAATTGTAGTGTCTAAAATCCATGATATATGAACAATGAAATCCATTATTAATAACTCTGCCTAATAAGCCTTATTGCCACAAAGTGATGAAATACTTTAAACCAGGGGTCTCCAACCTTGGCAACTTTAAGCCTGGCGGACTTCAACTCCCAGAATTCTCCAGCCAGCTGGCTGGAGAATTCTGGGAGTTGAAGTCCGCCAGGCTTAAAGTTGCCAAGGTTGGAGACCCCAACTTTAAACCTTGAGTTCTAAAGGATTTAAGCCCTTTTATTTTCATCTCTGACTGCTGTGGGTGTAATTTGCGTTGGGCATTGATTCATGTCCTTCTTTGTAATAGATGCGTCTGTCTCTTTGCTTCTTAGACTGCATGATGTGCTCAATAATCTGCGCCTGAAATTAGCCAAGCAGATCAAGCAATATCGTGAGGAGAACTTGACACTGACAGCTGACTATAAGCGGATTGTGGAGCAGTACAAGGACTTGCAGAGAACAATGAGGTGGGACTGCACCCTGGAAGGAGGGGCAGATGAAGGCAATTTGAGGCGCTTTGTTGCTTGGCCTAGAATTCTGCACTCAGTTATGTTGCCCTCAGAACAGATGAAGAATTGTGTTCTTTACACCAAGAGTCCTGTAAATCCAAGTCGGGGGGAGGGGGTGAAGGATGAACTTTTTCTTTTTGTTTGCCTTTGTTAAGGTATGTGCAGAGCAACCCTTGATTTATCAAGGACATGCACATAGAAACGGGATATTGCAGTAGGTATGAATTCAGTCACACACACAGATACATTAAAGTGCATATAGTTTTTACTTTAAGAGTTAGCACAGTCCAATAAACAGTCCAAGTCATACACATTCAAATCAGTCAGTATCTAGAAGTACAGATTCTTCTTATCAGTTTGTCTTTGTTATATACATTAAACAAAGATATCACAGCTTACAAACATAACAGAATATCAGAGAGAGTATCGGAGATATACAATCTAGCTCCCTCTTATGGCAACTTGCAACACTACAGCCAATCGGAACATAGCATACATTTAAAGGTACAGTATATTACATCAATATATACATTGTTGGTTTATATATTGCCAACCCAACCATATGGACAGAGTCCTAACAGCCTTCAACAAATTAAACTGTAAACCTAGATGAACAAGTCACAATTGTGTACATACATACATACATACATACATACATACATACATACACACGTATGTTACAACATACTGAAGCACAAACCACACAAGCTTCTTTTTATACATGACTCTTCCTCATGACTTGTTAACTGCAACGCAACATTTTCCTAACCATTAAAAGACATAATCTCACAGTGTTGCTTTCATCTTATCACCAGCTCACCATGCAGGCAGTTTAGACTCATACAGGTGGTCCTAGCTTAACAACCACGTGTTCAATGACTCAATTTATGACAGGTGCTGAACGAGTGGTACTTACGACTGGTCTTTGAAAGTTCTGGCTGTCATAGCATCCTTGCGGTTATGTGAGAACCATTTGCACCCTTTACCGCTGCCTTCGGACAAACAAATCCATGGTATTCTAGTAGTGTTTTTCTTTTTTTCCTGACACAATCCTCCACTTTAATGTTCGTAATGATGGACTCAGAGTACAATTTGTCCAGTTCCTGTTGGCCACTTTAAGGTATTCCAAGCATATCTATCTCCGGTCAAACTACACTTTTAAAAAGTTATTTTAGCTAGTATAACAGAAGAGACCAGTCACTAAGCTTTCAGAGAACCAACTTTCAAATCACAATGCATACCATCACCCATGGATGGAGGCGGGAGAAGTGCTCTGTCAGTCACGGCTCTGCATTCAAAACTGCAAGGTGTGTGTTTAAAAACTCACATATGAGAGCTGCTTCCTTTCACTACTTTTCTTGTAGCTTTTTTGACATCTATTCAGAAGTCTTCCTTCACTATCGTCTCTGGATCAGTCATTGTAGCATTCTGTCTAGCAAACAGTGGCTGATCCTTGAGACAGGTAGAGCAATCATCTGTCAAAACATGCCTCTTCCTGTTGGGAAAGCAATATATATATTCATCCATCGTATTAAGTCTTATATGTGGTTTATTTGGATATAGCATGTTAGGTGGCCGCCATTCCTCCCAATGACCAGTGCGATCATACAGGGTCGGCCTTCTTCAGGTCCCATCCGCCAGACAATGTTGGCTGGTGGGCCCGTGGGGGAGGGCCTTCTCTGTAGCTGCTCCGACTCTTTGGAACCAACTACCTCCCGAGATCCGTATTAGCCCCACCTTACTGGCCTTCCGGAAAGCCATTTTCCGGCAGGCCTGGGGCCAATGATCCTTCGATGAGGTCTTTTCAGATTGGCCCATGTATGTATGTGTGAATGGATTGTATTTTAAATATGTTTTTAAATTATTTTTCTTATTTGAATATGTATTTCTACTTGTTGTGAGCCGCCCAGAGTCCCCTGGGAGTTGGGTGGCATAGAAATTTTAGTAATAAATAAATAAATAAATAAATAAATAAATAAATAAATAAATAAATAAATAAATAAATAAATAAATAAATAAATAAATAAATAAATAAATAAATAAATAAATAAATAAATAAATAAATAAAGTATGCTTTGTTAACCTGGGTGTAGAGTTTGGCATGATATACTATATGATCTGAGCAATTTAGCTGCATATATTAGGATCTGACATCAGCCACAGCATGGAACTATAAAAAGAAGCAATGCAAGATTAGATTAGTAAAAATTAGTAAAGATTAGTAAAGAGACCTGGCCCATAGATCCCCAAGAATTGGACATGACTGAATCGATGACATCATCATCATCATCATTAGGATCTGAATTTTGGGACTTCTAACTATTTCACTATTGATCTGTAGCCAAACCATTGTGTGTTGATGCCAATCAAAAGCTACTTCTGAGTATAGATTCAAGTTTGTTGAGTCATGCATCTCTTTTCTTATCTCAGACATTTTGCCATTGTGGATGCCGAACATTTCCTGGATGTGTGGCTGATGAATGAAGAAGAGGCCAAGGCGCTGATTCGCAAAGCCTTTGATGCTGACCGTATCATTCATACTCAGCAGTTGGGGTTGCCCTGGACTGAACCTGATGGCTGGTTCCTGCACAATGTGGGACCTATCATGCATGCTAAGAAGATGAAATCAGCCAGTGAATTGGCCCGTGAATTGATCACACCTGATAGTAAGCAAAGTTCCAAAACTTTTGTGGAATTCGGCCTAAAGGAAGCATGATTGATGCAATTTGAGACAAGTTGCGCCACATTGCTAATTCTAAATCATTAGAGAAGTTATTAAGCCCATACTTCTGATCATATAACATCTCCCCTCTTCAAACATCCTGTTTTTTGGTTTTTTGGTTAGTACCTGCAAATTGATGAATAATTGTGACATTGTAAAGGTGAAAAACTGTTTTTAATACTAATTAAGACTGAAACTTTCTTAGGCTCTTGCATCTAGTAAAATAAATGTGGAATTTGCCTGGTGTTACAGAATTATAAAAATGTAGGCACTGTTGCCGACCCAGCCATCTTGCATGAGGGAAGCTGTATGTTGACTTGTTAAAATGGCATATGTTAGACTTCTGATTTTTTTTTTTAAAAAAACAATGGATAAGAAACAGCTGAATGCATATCAGACATAAATACAATCGAGAGAGTCCAGGAATATTTCACAAGAAGAGTTCTTCACTCCTCCACTCACAACAAAATACCTTATTCCACCAGACTTGAAATACTGGGATTAGACAATTTACAACTACGTCGCCTCCGATCTGATCTAAATGTAGTTCATAAAATCATATACCAAAATGTCCTTCCTGTTAATGACTACTTCAGCTTCAACCGTAACAATACACGAGCACGTAATAGATTCAAACTAAATGTAAAGCGCTCCAAACTCGACTGCAGAAAATACGACTTCAGCAACAGAGTGATCAATGCCTGGAATGCACTACCTGACTTTGTGGTTTCTTCCCCAAACCCCAAAAACTTTAACCTTAGACTGTGTACAGTCGACCTCTCCCCATTTCTAAGAGGTCTGTAAGGGGCGTGCATAAGAGCACCAGCGTGCCTACCGTCCCTGTCCTACTGTCCAATTGTCCTCTTTTATCCTTACTTTTTACTTATGTTTATACAAATTACTACTATACATATTTGACAAAATAAATAAATAAATAAAAATAAATAAATAAATATAATTGCTTTATGTATTTAGGAAAGTTCTCTGTTATGCTGCTGCCCCAGATTCTATTTTTTTTTCTCTAGTGAGTCCATCACTTCAGCAGCTCTTTTCCTCATCTGAGGGCAGACCACCAGAAGAGAGTGAAGCGGTCCCAGAAGAGGAGTATAAAGAGGGTGCGGAACCTGAACCAGAATCAAAGAAACATTGGTCTATTTCAAGAAAGACCATCAAGCACATTCTGGAGCTGCTATGTGATGAGTCGGTAAGCTGGGAAAATGAGGGAACATGGGGTTCGTCACTGGCTGCAGATGTCTGCTTCCGAGGCTGGGGCCTTGCTGTATCACAATATCCTCTTAAAGTCATGTCCTAAGTTCAGCTTTAGGAATTAGTCCGGCCCACAATTGATGTTTCCCCTCTTGTCTTCTGTATCTGTTTCCTTTGCCAGGGTTTTTTGATTGAGAGCAAGCTTCGGCGTCTCCTGCAACCTCTAGAGAGGCCTGATTGCGTTCTCATGAAGCTGGACTCCATCTTCACCGTAGGTTCCTGAATTCTCTTGCAGAAGTGATTGGGAAACCATGGACTTGGTCCTTTGGGATTGGGGCCTATCTGTGCTACCTTGGTAACTGATTTTCTTCCAGCAGTTATTCCTATTTACCCCAACGTAGAGATTTGTACAATCTGCCATGAATATAAGGTCTAAGCCTTTGTTTTTAAATTTAGCTTTGAGTTGTAACTGGACTCCTTATCAGGGGTGAAATTCAGCAGGTCCGGACAGGTTCTATAGAACCGGTGGCGGCGATTATGCGCAGTTCGGAGAACCGGTAAATCGTACCACTGACTGGCCCTTCCACTCCCCTCCCACTTACTACTCCTCTCCTCCTTCTCGGGCTCATACACACAGAGCAAACATGAGAGCCGAGGTGAAGAGCCGAGGTGGCACAGTGGTTAAATGCAGCACTGCAGGCTACTGCTAGTTCAGCAGTTCAGCTGTTCAAATCTCACCGGCTCAAGGTTGACTCAGCCTTCCATCCTTCTGAGGTCGGTAAAATGAGGAGCCAGATTGTTGGGGGCAATATGCTGAACTCTGTAAACCGCTTAGAGAGGGCTGTAAAGCACTATGAAGCGGTATATAAGTCTAAGTGCTATTGCTATTACTATGAGAAGGAGGTGAGAAGCAGCCAGGTTAAACGCTAGAAGACTTGGCCGAACTTTTCTGTTGGTTCTGTGAGCGTGGCTTGGTCACGCCCACCAAGCCACGCCCACAGAACCGGTAGGGGGAAAATCTGAATGTCACCCCTGCTCCTTATACCACCTAACTAGGTGATCTGTTAGCACCCATTTAGGTTTTTATACTTTCCTACAGGCCCTGTCCATTGACAGTGAAGATGATGTGTATCAAATGGTGGAGTTTTTCATGAATTTCAAGGCTCATAAGATGGCTGGCTCACAGGTAATAAAGATGGGGCTTCAACTAATGAATATAATGACTTTCAATCCAACCATCAAAACTTGCTTCATCATATTAATCGTAGTTCTGTTCTGGCTTAATTGTCTACTCCCACCTCCCATGGACTTTCTCTATGCGATGTCATTGAAGTTGAAAGTCCCCACCCCCACCCCCATCTCTGCCCTATGGAGGCTGAGAAACAAGAAGTGGCAAAAATAATCATTCTGTCTTAGGATTGTTTTAGTTGCAGTCGTGGATTGTACTTTTAACCAATACCAGCAAATGTTGGGTTATGGTTGCTTTTCACAAAATGTTGAGCTTTTCTTTCCTGTCTTACAATTCTCTTTGTTTTTCTTTAATACACCTCCCTTACACATACATCTCAGCTCTCTCGAGACTGTTGAATATTCTCTGTATTTCATTGGGACGTACGGTATGGCTAGTATTCTCCCAGAATGCTTCATCTTCCTTTAGGACTTGGAAGCTGTAGTGGCAGATACAGTTGTCAAAGAAGTATCTGGAGATGCAGAGAGTCAAGGAGAGGAGAAGGAGGAGGTTTCTTCAGAACCACAAGAGGAGGACAAAGCCTCCAGAGTTACAGCAGTGCCCCTTTCTGAACTTTATATGCACCCTGATGACATTTTGAAGGCTCTCAAGGCATTTGTGCAGGACGTCCAGATACCAAGGTAGGTCTGGATTGAAAAAAATGCGGCCTGGATTTGCCCGAAAGGTGAGGAATGGATTAAAACCAAAGGTTGGCCTGGTAGTAGTGCATATGATGCTCACAAGCAGCCTGGAATAGGTGCAGGTTCGAATAGAATAGAATAATACTAGAATAGAATAGAATGATGTTCATCCATCCTGTTCAAAGAGGACCTTGACATCTATCAAATCAGGGGGGGGTGTCAAGACTTGCGTGTGAATTGGATTAAAGTGAGGGAGAGGTGCGCATAGTCAGCCTCACTCTCTCTTCCCAGATTCCATCTTGCTCCAAATAGCAGGACAAGAGTCGAGACAGTTGGAGATGGGCTGGGCGCAGTGGTTGACCAGGGCGTCTTTTGTGTCTTGCCATGCTCTTAGCGTACCACATCGCTTGCAGAGACCGCCTTCATGACCGTTGTCCTATTCTAGTAGATTTCATCCGCTCAGTCTGCCGGAATCTGACTTCACATGCTCGGGATATACCCGAGTTGGGTCATCGACCTTCGGTGAGATAGGGATAGAATAGAATAGAATAGAATAGAATAGAATAGAATAATAGAATAGAATAGAATAGAATAGAATAGAATAGAATAGAATAGAATAGAATAGAATAGAATAGAACAGAACAGAACAGAACAGAACAGAACAGAGTTGGAAGGGATCTTGGAGGTCTTCTAGCCCAACCCCCTGCTTAGGCAGAAAACCCTACACCACTTCAGACAAATGGTTATCCAACATCTTCTTAAAAACTTCCAGTGTTGGAGAATTCACAACTTCTGGAGGCAAGTTGTTCCACCGATTAATTGTTCTAACTGTCAGGAAATTTCTCCTTAGCTCTAGGTTGCTTCTCTCCTTGATTAGTTTCCACCCATTGCCCTCAGGTGCTTTGGAGAATAACTTGACTCCCTCTTCTTTGTGGCAACCCCTGATATTGGATATTGGAGATATTGGAACGTATCATCAAACTAGACATAACCAATTAAAGCAACCATTCTTTATATGTTTTAGCCTCCAGTCCCCTAATCATCTTTGTTGCTCTTCTCTGCACTCTTTCTAGAGTCTCAACATCTTTTTTTACATCGTGGCGACCAAAACTGGATGCAGTATTCCAAGTGTGGCCTTACCAAGGCATTATAAAGTGGTATTAACACTTCACGTGATCTTGATTCTATCCCTCTGTTTATGCAGCCTAGAACTGTGTTGGCTTTTTTGGCAGCTGCAGCACACAGCTGGCTCATATTTAAATGATTGTCCAAATAAGCAGTGTCACTGAGAGAAAGGCTATAGGCCGCAGGGGTAGGCAAAGTTGGCTCTTCTATGACTCATGGACTTCAACTCCCAGACTTTCTGAGCCAATCATGCTAACTCAGGAATTCTGGGAGTTGAAGTCCATGAGTCATAGAAGAGCCAACTTTGCCTACCCCTGGTATAGGGCCTTTCCCCTGTTAAGCATTAAGTGAACTGAAGTTCTGTTTAACCATCTTTGAGTTGACACAAAACTGCCTGTACCAAATTACTCCATCCCTTTTCCTGACCCTTCTGCATATGTTCCAAAGTGTTAATTAGGATGCTGACCTAGCCATGACCTTATTATTTAGCACATCACCAACTGCAGACTGTCCATCATCTTTAGGCTCCTTCCAATGTCCCTCCTCCAATACTCCATTCTGTCATTAAACTGAGTTGGATTGACAAACAAACTCTTCCACGGCACAAAGGAAGCTCAGCAGCGCTTTTACTTATGTTTTTCTCTCCCTACTTTTGCTTTCTTTATGTAGTCAATAATACTTATTTCTGTTAAGTACCATAGTCTGCAATTATTGTATTGCCAGCTGAACACTCTAGGGCTGTTGCATAAAAGGCCACCAGCAGATCATTGTTGCGCCTAGCTTTCTAAGGGACAACAGCAAAATGACAACGGATAAGGCTGACTGGAGGGGAGGGACTTACCCTGATCTACCTGAAATGGCCATAAATATTTCTTTAATCTCACCAAATGGTCATAAATATTTCCTTGATCTCACCCACTAGTGGTCTCTTGATTGACCTGTCATGCAATGAAATGATGAAACATTACACATTTTACTTATTTTGTGATTATAGTGGAGACCCCTAACCCCAACCCTAGCAGGAAAAATATTGCCAGGGCATTTTTGGCTAAGTTAGAATAACTTTATTGTCACTTTGAATGTACACTAATCGGCATACATTAAAATGAAATTTCATTGCATACAGCTCTCAAAGGGTCACCACCTCCAATATGCACTACATAAACATGCAAAATAAATAAATAAATAAATAAATAAATAAATAAATAAATAAATAAATAAATAAATAAATAAATAAATAAATAAATAAATAAATAAATAAATAATAAAATAATAAAATAATAAAATAATAAAATAAATAAATAATAAAATAAATAAATAAATAAAAAATAAATATTAATTAATAAATAAATAAATAAATAATATATATATGTAATAAATAAATAAAAAATAATAAAAATAAATAAAAAATAATAATAAATAAAAAATAATAAACAAACAAACAAACAAACAAACAAACAAATAAATATTGTGCATATACCCACATACCCACATACAGTATATTGCATGACCAGAGAAACAACACAGTCTAAGTTTAAAAGCGGAAAGATTTTTGTGGAGAAATACAAAATTGTCACATATAAAATCTCAAATTTAGTCTCTGGCATCTCCAATTAGGACTGGGGAGAGTTACTGATGCTCAGTAGAAATGGATTGAAATATTGTTTTGAAAACAGAGAAAGAAAATCCCATCTATGCTATTCTATGTTTCTTCCCAGATGATGCAACATTTTTCATGATTCAACAGATTAAAAAAAACCCCAAAGCTGATCAGTTAACAGGATTGGAATATGTTAGCTCTATTGTTGACTGATAAACATTTCTTTTGAAAGCTAATGAAGATTTTATCTTTTGTAATGTTTGGTAATTTCCTAGTGTTTTGTTTTATATTTTTGTGTTTGTGCTGTCATAAGCTGCCTGGAATTATATAAAAATTAGGGAAGGTTGGAGGCAAGAGGGGAATAAACTATTAAATGCCCCATGGATTTAACTATCTGGATTAGAGGGTATGCCATCATTGCTATATTTGATGAAGTTTTCATCAAGATTTGAACACTGACAAACCACCAAATGTATAGTGTGTCAAAATAGCAGCTCATTATGATATCTCCATTCTAGCATTGTGACTCAGCCCCAGGTCATGCAAATGTTTGAGTTGGTGAGAATAGCATAGAAGAATTAAGTTGAAGCCTTCTCTTAGGTTGTGATATGAAATTAGGACTAATGCAGCAGGAAGCTGCTTATGTCAGATCAAATGATCAGCCAGTGGCTCTTTCCTCCACCTCTAGGAACCAATTGCCACAGATAAAGAAAGCACACGAAGAGCGGGACAACTCTAAAGATTCAGAATATTGGGATGCATTGGCTCATGTTATCCCAGATGGAAAACTGAAGCTGTGGGATGCTCTGATTGTTGCCTTGCAAAAATACTAGTAAGTGATGGAATCTGCACATCTATGCCCTTAGTGATAGTAGGGCAACCTCTGCAGATATAAGGAGTGGACTGGACACATTTGAGCTAAACAATCTGTGCCAAAGTGTGCTAATGTGTTACTTATCCTAGAGCAGGGGTCTGCAACCTGCGGCTCTGGAGCCGCATGTGGCTCTTTCATCCCTCTGCTGCGGCTCCCTGTCGCTCAAAATATGCATCACAATCGTCAATGTGCGACACTCGCCGGCACGTGATTTATTGAACTTTTCAACCCATCTTTTATTTTCAGAGTTCAAAATGTTTTTGTTGCATGCAGAAATAAAAATGTGTTTTCTCTGTAGCAGGTCATTGATTTCATAAATGCAACACACTATAGTTTTTTTTATATACATAGCATAAAGGTAAAAAAAAGATGCATGCAGTGTTATCTTCATTTTAGATGTCAAAAGGGTTTTGTGGCTCCCAGTGTTTTCTTTTCTGTGGGGAATGGGTCCGAATGGCTCTTTGAGTGTTTAAGGTTGCTGACCCCTGTCCTAGAGACTTGTGGTGAGAGCAATGTCTTGAGGTGAGATAGCAGAAGACTTATTTCCTCAGTTTCAATAAACTTTAATCAAATCCCAGTTCAATCCCAGTCTTACCACTGGTTTTTTAAGGCAAATTTATAGAAAGATGAACAGAAAATACTGGCTTTCTCCTCTTTACTGTTTAGTTTATCAGGAAGTGGATCTTCTGTTGCCCAGTTTTAATGGTTTCATCTCTCTATGACAGGGAAAAGCTGTATGTTTCTATTGAGGACACATCACTGTCCCCATCTTGCATGCCCCACTTCTAGGCTATTGAGTTTGACTGATAATGTTCCAATAGTATTGGAGTGATGGGGCAAAATAAAAATCCAAAGTGTGAGGAGGGTTGGGAAAACATGACTCAAGGCACTCTTGAGCATTTCACCCTTCCGATCTCCCCAAAGACAAAAAAAATAGATTTATTAATTTTAAAAAAAAGATATACAGGAGCCTTAACCTTCCTCAACACTTGAGGCACCCATTTTGCCACAGTGCTTCACTAGCAATGTTTGGTCATATCTACTCTGAGATGCTCTGGAAATTATTTGTGGGCTGAGGAGGGGGTGTAGGAGATCCATGGTTGCCCATTCGAAAGTCTGCAGTCAACAACACTGTTGTCTATACTGTTTTGAAGGACTCCTCTCTTTTTTCCACCTGTCTAGTCATTTTCTGACTCTGAGGGCAAAGCTGATTGAAGAGACTGATGGGCTGTCTCAGCAGAATGAAGAACTTCAGCTACTGCTACAGCAATATTTACAATCCCCAGTAAGTAAATGGGTAGAAACATACAATCATAAAATTGTAGAGGTGTAAGGGGACCATATATAATTCAATTATCTGCAAGATGCAGGAAAACTAATTTAATCCTACGTATGAGTTGTCCATCTGGCCTCTATGTAAGATTTTGTAGAGATGTAGAACCTGCAGCCTTCATAGTTAGACTACCCCATTTTATATATATGAATGCTATACGGCAGTGATGGTGAACCTATGCCACGCGTGCCACAGGTGGCACGCGGAGCCATATCGGAGGGCACACGAGGCGTTGCCCTATGTCAGCTCCACGGGCAAACTGGAAGTTTGGAAAAACGCACTTCCGGTTGGCCGTTGGGCTGTTTTTCGCACTCCGGAGGGTTCAGGGAAGCTTCCTGAAGCCCCGGAGTGCGAAAAACAGCCCAACGGGCAAACCGGAAGTGCATTTTTCCGAACTTCCGGTTTTGTGTGCGCATGCGCAGGGGGCAGCGTGGGGGGGTTGTGCGCATGCGTGGGGGGAGGGAATGGGTGTGGGTATGTGTGCGCGCACTAGCGCGCACCCCCCCCTTTTGGCACGCGAACAAAAAAAGGTTCACCATCACTGCTATATGGAATCTTGTCAAAAGCTTTGTTGAAATGTTGGTGAATTAAACCCCCTTCTCCACTGGTATATTGTTAAAGAAGGAGAAAAGATTTCTCTCTGAATACTTATTTGTAATAAACCCATATTGACTCTTGGCAACCATTGCATTGTTTTCAAGGTGCTTACATAAGGCCTGCTTTGTTATATGCCAAGCCAGTTATGTACCTGTAACTAGGCTAGAAAATTCCTGCAGGACCAATCGAGCATCTTTTTTGCAAAAAACTTTCTCACACTGAATTTAAGTTACGTTGATCTATGCTTATTTGGTAATGTTTGTCATTTTCCCTGCCATAAAACATTCTCCAGGATAATTTTCAGACAAAGCATTTGTAAAAACGCAGCGATATTTTGAAAATATACAAGCTGCATCAGCAGCAAAACCTTGACAGCATTTTCTAAAATTTCTGAAAATGCTTCGGAATAAATCAAATTCAAATCAGTATAAAAATCTTTCCTCAAAATAAAATTTGTAGAAGAGGATGGAAGGCTTCTGTCCTAGTTTTGTCCTACTTTATATAGTTGCAAGTCCACATAGACATCAGCAGTTGTCCTTCATGTTTTATTCTCTTGGATTCAGTTATGTTAACCTTACTTGCTTAGCATATTAAGTCAGTTATAATACACAGTATGTTATCATTTTACTATCTCCTTCCTATTATGCACTGCTCTTTAATCCAAGTATTATGTTTTCTATGTTGTCCAAATCCTAAATTGTAGCTGATGTGAGAGGCATTGGGGAGGCTAAGACAGTTATTAGGTATAAGCGTCTGTAAGATAGGAGAGTCTACTAACAGTTTTCCTCATAAACTTGTCCAGATTGCAAAAAACCTGGAAGGAATTTTCAAAATGTTTTGATACTGTGCCTTAAGGAATTCACTAATGAATGAGGGCTGTAATTTTCTTTTGCGGGTTGCAAGATTCCATATTTGCTCATTATCCTTAAAGATACTTTACTGACATCTTCAGTTCTTGCTTCCATTAGGTTGTCCAGCTGTTAGGGGATTTGACAGCGATATGGTGATAAGTGTGAAAACTAGTAAGCATAAGACTTTGAGTGAAGAATCAATTTAATGTGGATTAAGATAGAAGTGAATTCGTGTTTCTTCACCAGACTGTTTCGTTTAGTGTCTCATGGTAATGCATTTACACCCATGGTTGAATGCATGAGAGTTATAATTGAATATTATAGCAAGGAGGTAAAATTGGAGCAACCGATAGACACAAAGCAGTACCAAAGGTGGGAGGCCCATCCTGTTCCTCCTACTTCAATATTAGCAGGATTGTGGTACCAGTCAGTGGTGCTGACTGGAAGAAGATCAGGCAACCAGTTATTTCTTCATGAAGTTATTTGGTCAGTATAATGAATTTGCTGCCACACAATTATGAAGATGACTATTGGCCAACTCATTTTTCTAACTCATGGGAAACAGTCTCTCAGAGGCCTGAGCTATTTTGAACCATGTTTAGAGATAGTATGTTGCCAACTACAATTTTAAGGGTGTGGGTTTAGAAAAAGAAGATGGTTGTCCTTATTATCTTTCTTGTGGTATTCCCACAGACAGAGGATGCTGAACTAAGTCTATTTTTGGCTTATTTCACACAGACTCCTATGCTTTTATAGGCTTTAGTAAAAAGAGAGGAGAGGGAGAGGGAGAGGGGGAGTGAGAGGGGGAGGGGGAGGGGAGGGGGAGGGAGAGGGAGAGGGAGAGAGAGAGAGAGAGAGAGAGAGAGAGAGAGAGAGCGCCATAGACTCTAGAATCATTCTGAACGGACTTTATTGAATCTAATCTATAGATCTTGGGGACCAGTGCTAATTCTTAATAAAACTTATGTACCTTGAGATGGGGTATTTTTAAGCATTTTTAAATTGAGCTGGATACAAGGAAGCCTTAATCTCTTTGCTTCTGTTTGTTACAGGTCAATGCTGCGTTGCTCATCCCACCTACTCACCTACTGCATCTGCAGATGAATAACCCATGATAATCTTCTGTGGAAGAGGTGTGGGTTGGTTATTTCCCCAGTATTCTCATTACTTGCCTGGATCATTACAACTAGTCAGATAAGCTCCTCTTAAGTCCCCAAGAAGCAAGAGTGGGCATAAACAATTTCAGCATGTAAGCCCCTCAGTTGTTTTGAGGTTCTTGTTTGAAAACACATAGGTTAGTTGTCCCTATTAAAACACAGCTGTTTTCTAGCATGATGGCAGAACGGATGTATATAGAGCAGGGGTCCCCAAATGTGGCAACTTTAAGACTTGTGGACTTCAACTCCCAGAATTGGGAATTCTGGGAGTTGGTCCACAAGTCTTAAAGTTGCCACATTTGAAGACCTCTGATATAGAGAGTAATTAAAACTAAGTTAAAACTAAAACTAAGGCACATTAAATCCTCTTTGCAAATATTCTGATACATGCCCAAACCAGAACTCAATGTGATTTGACAAAGCCCACATTGACATATTTCAGAAAAGAGGAAAACTTTATCCTTCATAAAATTTTAAGATTATATAAACAAGATGTCTTTTTGACTGCAAACACGTATTTTTTTGAGGGGGGGGGATAAACATTTCAAAAGAATTAAAAGTCAAATGACAAATAAATATTTCATTACAACACCATTTCTTCTGACTCATCCTTGTTACCTAAGGAGACATGGGATGAGGCTGGGATGGAGGTTCTGTAATTGGATGGTATCATGAGCCTCCGAAGACTTGCAATTGCAGCTTTTGTCATTCTGAAATATTTGAAATATAATCCCAAAGAAACACTGAATATGAACTTGAATAGCAGCTTTGACGGAAAAAAAGAAGTCACAAAGGTACTTTGTGTATTGTAGGACTGAGACTGCATTTCCCTTGCGTTAAGCCATGTAGTTTGAGATGCTTCGTTCCACCATGATCATTAGTGTGTGGAAAATGTGTTGTCATACTCCAGTGCTTTACAGCCTATAAATAATAGCAATGTGAAGATATGTGGCAGATTTCAAGAAAGAAGACTCTTAAAACACTAAGAGGAAGACCAAGTGTCTGGAAATCATATTGTAAGAGAGCACAGAATGTGCTTATAAGGCAAAGATGTTCCTGGAAAGAAACTCAACTGAGCATTTCCAGAACATTCTAGTTCACATAAAGAAGAGAGAGTGCTATTGTTTTCCTAAAGATGGTCTGCCATCTTTAGAAGCTCGGATGTACATTTGAAGGCTAACATGACCAGGATCACAAGATATTGTAAAAGAAAAGTGGGAGCCTTAATTGAGAACTGCTTTTCTGATGCAGAATGTAGATACAGTTTTCTACTCTTGATGAACACGGCGGCTTTCCCCAGCTTCTCCCCTGTGTAGTTATTATGCACAGGAGTCTGTTGCTTTCAGTGATCCATTTTTATTAAAGAATGTACAGATTTTCTCTTGATCCAGAGATACTATATTAACAGTGCACAGAAAAATACACCTACCAATATCAGACCCCACCCCACAACTGTAAGGAAATAAAAGCAATAGTTTTCACACAACCCAGGAAATAATAAGCATGAAATACAGAAACTTCACTTTGTGCTACGCTGTGAAAGAGAACAGCAAAAAGGCAGTGCAATTGTGCTATGTTTTTCCCCCTAGAAATCTCATCAGTTAAAGCTTAGGACATCACATCTCCTTCCAACTTGTAAGCTATTTTGCCTCCCGATGAGGCAGATTTTTTTTGCTTCTATTAGCTATTGCAGGTCCCTTATGACAGGGGTCCCAAACCTTCGGGCCATGGATGAGTGCCAGTCTCTGTCTGTCCTGTTAGGAACCAGACTGCACAGCTGGAGGTGAGCGGTGAGTGAAACCGAAACCATCCTTCTCCCTCTGGTCTGTGGAAAAATTGTCTTCCACAAAATCAGTCCATGGTGCCAAAAAGGTTGGGGACTGTTGCCTTATGATACTATAGCATGGTAGACTTGCTTATCGAGCACATGTTTGGGAGAGGTATCTGACTCATAACGTAAGTCTAACAGAAACAATTATTATCATTAGAAACTAGAAGGAGTTGTAACTGCCCCCCCTCCTTGAATGCTTCTGCAACTGGCTTGCAAGAAAATGTGTTAGTGATCTAAAGTCCACAGCCACACGACATACACATTATGTCTCCTAGGTACCAGAAGACCGGCAAGCAGGGGGGGAGGGGCGCAGGGTAGCATGTGGTAAAACGTGTTGTGACATCACAGCATGCACCCTCCAATGCATGATGCAAGTACAAAGTGACATTTGTACCGTCACTCACAACACACACAATTCAGCATTTTGGTGCCACAATGATTAGGAACGGATACCAACTCTAGCAGAGATAATAGGTTAAGGAAATGAGAATAAGATGAAGAGCATCTTAATGTGTTCACATTAAAGAGATGATGCTTATGAGCACTGGACTATTGAATTAAGAAAGACGCTCTTAAACAATCCTCTCTGTTGGAGAGAACTGAATGTGTATGGGAGGATAGATTGAACTAAATATGTAGGGGCTTTGAAGAGATACCCAGTTTTGTGAAATGATAATAACATGAACTGGCCATGTTAGCTGTCCTTCAGTATCATTTGGCATTGCCTACATTCCCACAGCATAATCCGAGTTTAACAGGCCAAGCTGGATATTTCACTCCATCTTTCCTGCTCTCATCCAGTGTAGACCCATACTTCAAAATGATATAATTTTCCATTAAAATAGGATATTACATTATAACGTGTTCCCCAACCTTACCACACTTCTTATTCTCGAGGTTACTTGTCTCAGCAACTGATTCTACTTCCTGCTAAATCACATACCATAGAAAGCAGCTGTTTACCAGCTTTATACCTGATAATTAAAAGTTCAAAAGATCTTCTTGGCCCTCTTTGAAACATTGCCTTTCCACAATGTTCTTCAAAGCTTGATTTGCCAGTTGTTCCAACTGGAAAATATCAAAAACCCTGTCTAAGGATCATAACCAATCCCATTAGAGTGGTCATCTTAAAGAAATGAAAATTCTTTTATTTCCCAGTTGCATTCATGGAGTATAATTGTGTACACAGGTGCATATCCAATCAACATTTCTGTAATGATTCCAGGATGTTTTTTAAAGCACTGAATGCTTCAAGATTGAGCAAGAACTGCTTGCTCTTTTTATTTAATAATTAGGTTTTGAAGTGTGTCAATTTTACTTTATTTCAGTATAACTTGCACCTCACAACAAAAGGTAAAGAACGAACTAAAATGAGGAAAATAATAATTTGCCTATGAGCTTGGGGCCATTGCAGTTTACACTCTTGCCACTACATTACACACTTCGACAAAACAAAATGCTTATCTTCTTTTGTTGTCTGAAGCTAGGAAGCTGCTAGCTGTTTTCATGCAAAACCTTGGAAGGGCAAGCCTTCCCACTTTCCATTGCAATAAACCAGAGGTCTTCAAACTTGGCAACTTTAAGACTTGTAGCTGGACAAGTCTTAAAGCTGTAGCTGGACATAGCTGGCTGGAGAATTCTGGGAGTTGAAGTCCACAAGTCTTAAAGTTGCCAAGTTTGGAGACCCCTGCAATAAACTGTCAGACGGTCAGGGGAGCAGGGGGCAGCCTCTTTTTTTTTTAGTAAGGGGAAACTGCAGCATCAGATTCCAAGAAAATATGCCAAGATTTCTTAAGTAGCTGATCCCTCCAAATATAATATGAACAGGAATCCTTTGAAATGTCAGCTTTTTTTGGGGGGGGAGAGACACACACTTTGTGATATCAGCAAAGGAAGAAAACAATAAAAAACAAAAGAAGGGAGAAATGGGATAAATGCAATCCACACAAAATGGAATCCTGGTTTGTCAAGGTAATTCCATTTAAGATTAATTCATTCGTGGAGGACACTGAAATTGAGGCAACAACCAATAAATGTGGGAGGGGAGGCATGAAGTTGTTGAAGAGACTGAAGGACACTGCTGAAAAGAGAGCTTGCAGTGAACCTTGGGAGGAAGGACACACTTCCTTTTTCAAGTCATAAAGCAACAATAAAGCAATTCTGGATCCGATTCCTGCTTTCAAAATAATAAAACAAAGAAAAGAAAAAAAAAGGGTCCAAAAATACACAAGGAAGCTACTAAACAGAAATGAAAGGCTGTTTCTGACAATCAGGTGTCTCATGCTCCCAGAAGCTTCTTGACCATGTAACCAGGCATGGAGTAAAGGAAAAGGCCCACCATGATGAGAAGTAGAAGAGCCAGGACAATCTTGATAATGAGCCATTTGTAACGGGTACAAATGAGGTATCTGATAGACTTGAGTGGGTTCAGGAACCAGATGAAGGATGTGTCTGGACGACTGAAAAGGAAGAAGAAAATGTCTAAGCTTAATGGGGATAACTGTTCTTTGAGATGATTCATTCAACTTTTGTCTACAACTTACCAATCCCAAGAACACCCACTGTTCAATAGCAAATTGCTTCTTTCAATATGTCAAAGCTACCAAAATAAGCAAGATTTGGCACCTTCTCATTTATCCTGTTGTGCCTATTGATGGCACAAGAAAATTTTAAACCGAACACAACAACATGCCTTGTTCATCACCCACCAGATACTTGACAAATCCTTTTGTATCAGTAAAGGTAAAGTACAAGGGTTAGAAACCTATCCAGACCTTGGTGGCTACTATGCATTAGTGCCAAGCTAACAAAAAAAGCGGGGGGGGGGTGTTATCTTTTGCAATCTTGCTTCAGAAGCCCTAATAAAGCAGCTTGCCATCCATAATTCCTTGACAGGGATTATGTTGGGGATGCAATTTTCATAACACAAGGCTCAGCCATTTGGAAGAGTGTAGTGGACTACTACTCAGGTTTTGGAGAGATTTTTGTGAGCTAGAGGTTTTCTGAATTTCCTTTTTTAGATGTTTAGGACATTGAATGTTCAGTTCCATGGCTTGTTTTCAAGCCTAAAATTCCATTCTGCAACAATCTGATACAATCATCAAGAAAACTATCTCTGAACATGTCAAAAGCACTCAAATCAATAACATTAGCAAACCCTCACACATTTGGATAGAAGAACATGCATTCTGCCTTGGGGAATGGCAGTATTATAATTTATTTATTTATTTAATTATATTTCTATGCCGCCCAACTCCCAAGGGACTCTGGGCAGCTTACAACAATTTGCAAGCTATCTACCATCCTCACTTCAGCCGGCCTAGATTTACAATGGACTTATTGGTGGCATACAATGATATTGTAAGCATGAATAGGTGGAAAAACAGAAATACCCTGGGCAAAGAAGGAAGCCTTCTCAGGCCCCGAGAAGTTTCTTGACCAGATAGCCAGGTATAGAGTAAAGGAAGAGGCCAATCATAAGTAGAAAGAGAACGAGGAGAAGGATTTTCAGCAGAAGCCAACGATAGGTATGCCAGATAAAGTAGCGGATGGACTTGAGAGGGTTCAGGAACCAGATGAAGCTGGTATCTGGGCGGCTAGGGTAGGGTGGGGCAAGGAGAAGAGAGAGGCCAAAAACATATACCGGTAAGTAAGAGAAAGACAGGAAAACTGAATGGAGTTGTGGGGAAGGACAGGTGATGACAGTAGAGGCAGTCTAATTTTGCTTGCTGCCATAGTACCGTGTGTTTATGAACTCTCCCATGGCCTCCCCAATTCAGTATCCACACAGGATACAGGGTATCAGTCTGCTTGGATATCCCTGCTCCCATCATCCTTTCCCATGCACTCACTTGGGTTTTTCCAATGGGTCTGGCTCATTACGAGCCAATCCAGCTGGACATTTCTCCGCTTCCTCAGCTGTCAGTAAATGAAGCTCAGCTTCCACTTTACCCTGCAAGGGGATCAAAAGATCACAGAGAGGGTTACCTTCAGGACGAACAAGGCTATGCTTTTCGATAAGATAAAAGTACAAGTGAATTTGTTTGTGTGATAAAGAAGGATATTGTGTAGACTTTTTAAGAGAGTATGGAAATGATCTTGATGGAAACATTAAAATCAAAGATACATGGGGAGGGTGGGGGTGGAGCAGTGGCGGCTTGCTGCTGGTTCGGACCGGTTCGTCCAAACTGATGGCAGAAATTTGCCCCCGCTCGCCGAACTGGCAGCAATGGCTGGCTGACCACCCCCCCTTAACTGGTCTTCCGGTTGCCGCTCCTCGAAAGTGGCTGGCAAAGAACCCTCTGCGCATGCGCAGAGAGTCATTTCCCAGATGCAAAACGCAGACTTCCGACGCGATGCGAACCGGTAGGGAAGGTAAGTGGAACCCACCCCTGGGGTGGAGGGGGGGAAGGTGAGATCTGTTATCAACCACCTCCATTGTGCTGTTCCCCTAGTGCAGGGGTGGGTAAACTATGGCTCTTTCATGACCTGTGGACTTCAAATCCCAGAATTCCTGAGCCAGCCATGCATGCATGGCTGGCTCAG
This sequence comes from Diadophis punctatus similis, assembly GCA_023053685.1. Taxonomy (NCBI): domain Eukaryota; kingdom Metazoa; phylum Chordata; class Lepidosauria; order Squamata; family Dipsadidae; genus Diadophis; species Diadophis punctatus. The sequence continues at coordinate 27,574,606 of JALIGW010000001.1, forward strand.
GAATTCTGGGAGTTGAAGTCCACAGGTCATGAAAGAGCCATAGTTTGCCCACCCCTGCGCCTAGTGGGGCTCCAAGCTGAATGGAAAAGCTATGTCTTAGGGCCCTTACAAAAAGATAGGAGAGTTGGGGCCAACCTCACGTTGTTAAAATATCCTAGCTCTATTACTAAAGCAACAACTTTTAAATCCACAACCAAAAAATAGCAATAGCACTTAGACTTATATACTGCTTCACAGTGCTTTACAGCCCTCTCTAAGTGGTTTATAGTGGCAGCATGTTGCCCCCAACAATCTGTGTCTTCCTTTTACCCACCTTGGAAGGATGGAAGGCTGAATCAACCTTGAGCCAGTGAGACTCGAACTGCTGAACTGCTGGCAGCTGGCAGTCAGTATAAGTAGCCTGCGGTACTACATTTAACCAGGACGCCACCACAATTCTTATGATAGCATTCATAAGTGGCTCAGACCCCTTCCTTATTCACAGAAATATAATATAATATATCATATATTATATATAATCACAGAAATATAATTACAGAAAGGGGAGGAGGTACAGCACAATGAAACTTGTAAAATCCTGTTAATATAGCCCACCTCAATAAAATTAGTGTTATCCTCCCTGTGGAGATTATGTCTTGGTTTGGTCAACCTAGTAGCACTGACATCAAATCTTGCAAGTATTATTATGCACCTCCTCCCCTTTCTTATATTTCTCTGAATGTCTGAGCCGCTTACAAATGCTATCTGTTTATTGTGGACTTAAGGTATTTTTACCCTTTGTTGATACGGTAATAGAGCATGCATGTCTCAAGCAACCTCATCTCTCTACCATATTCATCCCTAACACCTACCCATCAACATGAAGAATTGGAAGGAAGCACTGAGCCATTATTATAAAGTCACACAACCCAAGGAATGCTCCATTCCTTCATCTATCCTGTGTGAGTTGTCCTTACTTGTGAGCTATTGCTTATCTCATAATTTCCTATATTTTCTTTGGGCCTGTTTAGGGATTTCCCCTTTCACTCCTACAATCTAAAATGATCTTTTTCCAATAGTCTTGACTCTAGGTTTTCTCATCTCTCTCTCTCTCTCCTTTAAACAGCAATGCCAGGTCTCCCACATCAACATTACCGTCATGTCCATTTCATCGTTCTCATTTCGAGCTACAAAGGGCCACCAGCCCTTCACCCTCTTCTGCTTGAAGATAGAGATCATGGGCACCTCTATTTCACCAGTTCCCAGCTCCATGCTGCACTGCTTGGCTGTCTTAGCACCACGCGGGAAGCGGTTCAAGTCAAGCTCAATGCCTCCTATGGGAGTATGAAGAGAAGGGAAGAATATTGAAGATTCCCTTAGCTGTGAGACAAGGGCTGCTAGAGATAAATCAGAATATTATAATCTTCTATGTTCCTTTGGCTCAACTTTTAAGTTGAAAAGGAGCATGGGATTTATAAGGCCCACTTCTATTTTTTACAGGAACATTCCAAAATACTAAAATTAATGAGTCTCAGATTAATGTATGTCATCTTCATTTTAATTGGTGCAGTTTGATAAAACAAACTGCTGATGACATCCCCACAGTCTTAAACTCTGCTTATTACTTATTCCTGAGAGGATGATCCATCATCCCCTATGCCAGCCCATCTTCAGTTTCAGTTGTATTCCTGATCCAGGAACATCTGCCTTCCAGAAGTTAAATCTGATAGGCAATCAAGGCCTCCGACATACCAAGGAAGTCATCAGCAGAAAAATGATCGGCATCCCACACTTGCAATGTGAGCCGGGCTGGAATCTTGTATTCAGTTTCATCCCAGGAGAACATAGACTCTTTCTTAGAAATAACAATCTTTTCTTCAGCGGCAAGGTAGTCGAAAGGAAAGATGTAGCGCCAGTTGAAATTGCCCTCCCCTGTCAGTGAGTGGTAGTGGACATCAGTATCCTGCTTGTCTTCTTGCTGGCCCTTCAACCACCTGCATGAACAAAAACAAGGAAGTTGATCAGAAGAAAGGATGAGATGGGGGGGGGGGAACCCAGCCATATCATTGAATGATTGAGTTCATTCTGGGTCAACTCAATCAGCAGTGGAGAGGGATGGCAAAATATAGTTTGGGAAGATGGAGAGCTTTGTTTGCAGGGAGACGGAGGAGACCATGAGGATGTGGAGTGAATCTACCTCCAATTTAGTACCTTCTCTATGGGTTGGACTGCCAGTCCCATCATTCACAGCCAGCAGGATAATGGGCAATGACTAATGCAAACCAAATGCTTTTAAAAGGACCCAATGGAATACAGATATAACTTTAGTGGAAGAACAGATGAGTCACAAAGGGAGAAAAAAAATCATAATCATGATTAAATGGAAAGTGTAAGAAAGAAATTGAGAAGATTTTAAGATTCAGTTGTTATACCCTACAACAGTGATGGCGAACCTTTTTTGGTGCCAAAAGGGGGGATGGGGGGTGCGTGCGTGCATTCCCACACCCATAATTCCATGCGAACCCCCCGCACATGTGCCTGTGACCCCCCCTCCCGGCACGCGATGGCACACCCATTTTTCACTCTCCCCAGGCTTCAGAGCCTTTCTAGGAGCCTGGGGAGGGTGAAAACAACCTTCCCCATCCCCCCAGAGGCCCTCCGGAGGCCAGAAATGGCCCGTTTCAAGTTGGGAAACCTCCAGGGGTGGTGGGGAAGGCTCTAGAAAGGCTCTGGAGCTTGGGGAGAGCAAAAAACGGGCCTTCCCCACCCCTCCGGAGGTTGGAAACAGGCTGTTTCCCGACTCCCAGTGGGCCCAGAAGGCTCGAAAATCAGCTGGCCAGTGCACGCATGCATGCTGGACCTGAGCTCACATGCCCACCGATATGGCTCCGCATGCCACTTGTGGCACGTGTGCCATAGGTTCGCCATCACGGCCCTACAACAATAGAGTAGCATTCCTGTAATCTCTGAAGTGTCTGTTTCCTGATTTGACCTATTTCACAGAGACGAAACAGACTGAGGAATACTGGATTAAAAAGTCTTCTCCTTGAGTATGACTCCATGTTGTAAGTGACAAAAAGTAGCGACAAAGACCTCAAGATGCAGCAGTCTTTAGAAGTCCAAGTGACCCAGAGAGTACTTTGGATTACTCTGAATGAAGGCAGTAAAATTGTTATTTCGCAACATGACTGCATTGCTTAATGTTAAAGTAGAATTTAAATCTATTCTACATAATTTGGAATTGTTCTATTAAGCAGAGAATGGAGATAGAAAGGAGGTATTTTTGGTAATTTTTCTTTCTCTCGGGTTGCCTGTCATGGCACATGTCAACTTTCCCATTGGAATTCAAGGAACAACATTCATTTGGGGATACCAGAAGTGTTCATATTTTAATTATGAAACAACCTTGCCTTCCCATACAAACCCTCTGAACCTCCAAATAAATTCTTGAACGCTAAATATAGTCATTTTTAGCCTTGGAATGTTGCCTTTATTACCAGTGTTGAGTTTATGATGGTTTTCAGAAACGACAGTCAAATATCAGGAAATTCTGCCATTATACCCAAATTATTTCATACATTTCCCCAGGAGTTTCATGCTGAGCATTTGAATGATTCTGCTTGATACAGCTGAAAACAGACCATGTCCTCTGTGAGGTTGATTGTTCCATTGTGAGATTGTTTCTGCTCAAATAAGAGGCTTTGCCTGACATGTCCCCAAATGATTGTCCAAAATGCTCTTCCCATCCTCCAAACCATGCAACAGAGAAGCAAGCCGTTGTTGTTCAATGCTCCCATCCGCACAATCTCTTTGCCAAGTCAGGCCTCTGCCTCTTGACTGAGAATTGTGGTTCACAAAAAGCAGAACACCCACACTACCGCTTCGATTCCCCAAAGCATGCAGAAAGGCAGAAGACAAGAACACTCCACATTCAGTCGGAAAGAAGAAAATCACCCTTTACAATTCACTCCAAGGCGTGTATGTGTGTGTGTGTGTGTGTGTGTGTGTGTGTGTGTGTGTGTGCATTGCATCTAACTGGGAAGGTGTAAAAGTACATCTGTGAAATGTTAGGCTGTATCTTGAATGGAAGGCACGTGATTCCCCTGCCCTCTAACAATCAAATCACTGCACCATCATGAATCCACCAGCAGAAATCTTCAAACTGTTCTGTTGTACAACAGGTGACTGGGCTTTTTTATTATTATTATTCCAATGTCTGGAGACCTCATGGCATTGGGCTATGCAAATATGGAAGAGAAAATCCAAAATTACTAAGAGGAATGTTTTTTAAGTAGAAAGAAATTCTAAATAGGATTGAGTACATAACCCATTACTGTTTTGTGTTGTATTTGTCCTTTTTGGAACTACCTAAGACTAAGAGTCAAAATCTTCTTATTCTGGAGCCTTTTGTGATGATCTACTATAAGAAGGATCAAGGAAAAAGAGACTAGTATTCTCCCTCCAGGATCAGCTCATGAGTTGCTTCTGAGTTATAGATATTCTGCAGAACAGTTTATACTGAACCAGAGGTCTTCAAACTTGGCAACTTTAAGACTTGTGGACTTCAACTCCCAGAATTCTCCAGCCAGCATAGCTGGCTGGAGAATTCTGGAAGTTGAAGTCCACAAGTCCTAAAGTTGCCAAGTTTGGGGACCCCTGTTAAACCATTTGCTTAGCTAATAGAAAATTCTAGATATGCCCACTTAGTTTTCTACTGTTGTTTTAGATGTTTCTGATCACTTGCCTTTTCCTATGAAGGCATCTCATACTGTAGTGGGTTCTAAAACCCATTGCTACCTGTTTTCCATAAAACTGCATGCGCAGAAGCGTCCCGGACGTGTGGGCGGAGCCTCCCGCCGCCACCGCTACTGGTTTGCAGAATCGGGCTGAACCGGGAGCATCCCACCGCTGATCTCGTAGCAGTTGAAACTAATGATCAATCTATCCCAGGATTGTTTGTCTCACTGGCATTAGTTGATCAGACAGATCTCATACTTCTTCTAGGCTTCTCCCTCCCTCCTCTTTGACATCTCTTTGATTACATTCCTTATCTTAGATCATGGCTTGCAAGGGATTATGCTTCAAGTGTTTCCTACTGGCTCAGGCTTAAGTATAACTGAATGTGCATGTGCACTGGAGCACTGAGAGTTCCATGCATATATGGATGAAAATGTCCCTCTTGATGATCCATAAATAGAAGAAGGGGGCTATATATCAAAACGATGTCCAATTGTTTTCTTTTCTGTATAAGTCACTGGTTGCTTTATTATTATGAGATTCCTTGTTTTCCTTCTACTCAATATATGAGGGTGAGTCAAAAAGTAAATCCATTTTCTTTATTTCAGGTGAAGTTTTTGATAAAAATACCTGAAATTTTTCCAAGTTATAAATGATTATATCATTTGCATTCTGAAATATTTTGTTTCTTACTTTTCAGGTTTGTAGACTTGCAAGGAAAATTCAAAATGGCTGCCCCCTTAGAGTTGCATCAAAAACAAAGAGCAGTGATTGAATTCCTTGTTGCTGAGTGAGAAACCCCTGTGAACATTCACAGACGATTACAAAATGTGTTTGAGGACAATACTTTAGATTATAGAGGGTTTGAAAGAGAGTTTGAGAGGCAAACATTATTCCAGTGACGAGGAAGTGAAAACTGCAGTGAAGAAGTGGCTCAAAGAACAGTCAACAGAATTTTACGAGGCAGGGATGCATGCTCTCATTCGAAGGTGGAACATTGCTATTGAGAGAAACGGTGACTATGTTGAGAAGTAGGGATGTGATCCATAGAGGACCAGCTTTATTTTGATGCATGCTAAATGTTCCTGTGTTGGTAATTATACCTGTCCTAAAGAAAATGGCATTACTTTTTGACTCACCCTCGTATCATGTGTTCAACAGTATTCTGGTCAAACCAGTGAAACTATGTTACAGCTCCTATGTCACATAAGAGAGATTGGCATGCGCCTAATAAAATAACTCAAGGGTTCCTTACTTAGAGACCATCAGACAGTTTCATTTTTTAGCAGGTGTTACTCTATGATGCACAGATTTCCCAATTACTTGTTCACATTTTTTCAGTGTGCACATGATGTAGTTGGACATATAAAACAATACTTTGTAAAGAGACTATTAATAGATGGGAAACAAAAGAAGTCAAAACAACAAAAATACCTTTAGATGGTCCAGAATGCTCCTAGTTCACCACAGACTTTATTTTGCTAGGGGAAATTGCTTTGAAAGCAGTTCTTCTGCTCTATCAATACTTGTACTTCCCTTCTTTATGGAAAAGAATTGATAGAGCTGATGGAACGTTATGGTGTTCTTTATGGAAAACTAGGGAGGTATGCTAGGCAGATCTATATGGTGGTTCCTCCACCACAGGAAACTTCTCTGTGCTTTCTCTTGCTCAAATAGTCCTGCCTCTTGGATGGGCTGAGTAGTAAGTCTTGATTAGTAACTCCTTACCACATCTGACTTCATCATCTTCAGGATAACCTCACTGATGTTCTCAGGAATTGCCAAAAGCTCACACCTAGCCATCACGCACAGCAGACAGTGGCACACAAGAACAAAAAACACACAGAACAGAAGAAAAGGGCAGGACAGAGAAGCAAAGTATCCATTACTGCTACCTGCACAGAGCAGATGCTTTGCCTATGAAACAATCAGCCATCCTCTGCAGAGACCTGAGAGCCAAGCGGCACCAAAATCACAGAAAGCTCACACACAGAATACCCAACTGGCCTTGAGGGGCCGCATGTACGTACCCCCGGACAAAAATGTCACTGGATTTCTCGCCAGTGAAGTAATCATCGTCCTCCAGGACTACCTCATCAGTGTTCCAGATTATTACTCTAAGTTCATATCTGGCAAGGAGGAAGGAAGGGAGAGAGGGGTGAGCAGAGGAGAGGAAGGATGGAGGTGGATCTTGGGGGTATAAGGTTGCCAATAAAAATAACGTGCATATACTTTTAAGATATCCACCCCGACCCAGGAAGATTTGAGCTGCTTGAACAAGACCATTATATCTTGGGCTTGTTTTGTTTCCTCTTCAGTTGTTTTGGACTTATAACTGGAGTTGAAAAGTATCTGCTGGGACTCCTCAAATTCAAATTGATGTTTCCCCCCTACTTCTCCAAAGAAACAGCAGATATCCTGTCAATCCAAATTTGCTTTTAGTGACTAAGGACAGGCCAGTATGTGCTTGGCCAGTATGTGTTTGGCAACTTAGAGAGTTTACTATCAAATAAGGTTGCATTAGTCAGATTAGGGTGGGGACCAAATGAAATCATATTGATTATGTCCATAACCCAGCCTCTAACAAGGTAATGTTCAAATTCCCATGACTTGACCCAACCTGTTTTGTTTTTAAAATGTTGTTCCAAAACAGTATAATTTCCCACCAAAGTTTAAAGTGGGCATCTGGGAGAAAAAGTAATTCTTACTAACACTGCTTCCTTATTAATCTGTACAGAAGTAACTTTCATGTAACTTTTGAGTAGTCAACTTGAATAATCAACTCAAGAAGTCCCGAAGAATTCTCATCCAAAATCTCTCTAAGGTAGCATCTTGCTTCCAACAGTAACAATCAGATGCTCATAGATAACCCATCAAGAAAAGCCTGAAGGCAACTGCTCTCTGCTATCACCAAAAATGGTGATAGATGATGAATTTCACTATTCTCTATTATTTAGGATTATCCATGCCTCTAAAATATTTAGAATAAATTGTTTATTCATTTGCAATTCATGAATCAAATGCAGTTCATGAATCAGTGACCATGTTTAGCTTTCTGCATAAACTGGGAAAAAAATTGTGGCTACTTAAGAGTTGCCTTAACTTTAATAAAGGATTCATTAAAGCATTGACTTCTTTTTTTTTCTGGCTCAAGAGGAAGTTTGAACAAACGTTGGAGCCACTTTAATGGATAGAAGAAAAGGCTGAAATTATACATGTGAAGCATGACAATTAATCTGTCTTGTTCCATCAGAAAAGTCATCTCCAAAGACTGTGCAGAACTTCACATCTGAACTCAAAGCAGTGCTTTGGGTTATAGGCAGGGATTCTTGCATGTGTGGCAATTCCTTAAACCAGGGGTCTCCAACATTAGCAACTTTAAGACTTGTGGACTTCAACTCCTAGAGTTCCTCAGCCAGCTTTGCTGGCTGAGGAATTCTGGGAGTTGAAGTCCACAAGTCTTAAAGTTGCTAATGTTGGAGACCCCTGTGGCTTAAACCAAATCCATCTTTTCCTGGAAAATGCATCTTTTCCTACGGAATCAGTTTTTAAAAATGCTATAAACATGTTTTTCCCCATCCATTCAATTATATATTGATTATTGATTGCATTGATTATTAATTACATTTCTCTCTCTCTCTCTCTCTCTCTCTCTCTCTCTCTCTCTCTCTCTCTCTCTCTCTCTCTCTCTCTCTCTCTCTCTCTCTCTCTCTCTCTCTCTCCTCCGTTCCAGTCATTCATTACTCATCCTTTTGCACCTGGAAGTTTTCTTGCTTTTCCAGCATGCACTGACCCCATCAGATTTAGGACTTTCCAAGTACAATCCCACCCCCCTCACCCAAACTAGGGCAAGGCATTACTTCTTTGGTTTCCTTGGTGAGATGTCAATGGCAGGGCCTGGTGCCGGCATGTCCATCGGGAACATGTCCACCCATAACTCCAGCCGTCCCTGCAACATTGGAAAGACCCAGTTATTGGTTCCTGATGCCCCCAAGCTTAACTTCTTACCACTGGATTCCATTTTCAGGCTCCACTGCTTCTTTGTTTATCTTATCTGTTATAAACCCCTGTTCATCCCAATATTTTATAAACATGAGATTAGCCAGGTGATTCATTTTGAATTATGGACAGTGGGACACTACTTTGAAGTACATAAGCTGAATTCAAAGGGAACATCCCTCCTTTATTGCTTTCTCAGTCCAGCGACTAGCATTCAGAGATACATTGCTTCAGAACATAGAGGCTCTAATAAGTAAGTCACTCATATTCTGCCAATCTAGTCAATCAACTGGTGGCTCATGGAACACACGTGTTCTTTCAGAGAAACTTGTTACCAGTAACCAAGTTCACACTCCTAATTCCCACCTTCTTGCCACTGAACAGTTGTCATACCAGTACACTAATGGGCTAAACTGTGGACTTGCCTTCTGCCCAACTGGTTAACACTGGGAAAACTGTTTCTCTAAACCAGGGGTGTCCAATTGGCGGCCCGTGGGCTGGATGCATCACACACAGGCCACGCCCACCCCAGCTCCGTGAATGGGAAAAACATTGTGAAATGTCACGTGACAGCTACGTGACACCGCGAGTTTGACACCCGTGCTCTAAAGGGTTACTAAGCTCTTTTACTTCTCAGCATCAAAATGAAAAGAACAAGAAGGAATAGTAGCTGTGCCAAGAAGGACTGAAGACATTTCCAGCCTATAGAATGATGCCCTTTGCATCTCTAAGGAAAAAAGCTATTGAGAACTATGCCACCCAAAAGTTGATAGTAGTGCACTTTAAGATAGCTCTGAAGTGAGTAACTTCAACTCCTATCCAAGCTTTGTGTAGAGCTTCTCTAATGTGTTAGCTATGCAGGATGAAGAACTGCTCTCATTTAAATCTAAAAGGACTGTACACCTCCTCCTAGGTTCAGGCCTACAAGTCCTATGTTGTGACCAACCCCAAAGCCCTTAAAAGGAGACAGTTTTAATGGATCAGTTCAGTGGTGAAATCAATTTTTTTTTACTACTGGTTCTGTGGGCCTGGTGTGGCTTGGTGGGCATGGCAGGGGAAGGATACTGCAAAATCCCCATTCCCTCCCCACTCCAGGGGGAAGGATATTGCAAAATCCCCATTCCCTCCCCACTCCAGGGGGAAGGATATTGCAAAATCCCCATTCCCACCCCACTCTGGGGCCAGCCAGAGGTGATATTTGCCTGTTCTCCAAACTACTCAAAATTTCCGCTACCAGTTCTCTAGAACCTGTCAGAACCTGCTGGATTTCACCCCTGGATCAGTTCCTAATATTGACTCAATACATTTCATTTACAAATGAAAAAAAGAAGAAGACGAAAGGACTCCTCTACAACCAGTGTGGACTTCTACTCAGAAAAGATTATAATGGTAAACTCTTTCCAAAGCTTTTTAGAAATTCCCTTTAAATGATGAGCATCACACCATCTTAGGACTGTATCAACAGTGATCTGATCAGACCCACAGGCATTAAGAAATGTCATACATTTATGCAAAAAGAGTCTTCTTTAGTGTAATGCTTAGACCAGTGTTTCACAACCTTGGCAGTTTGAAGATGTGTGGACTTCAACTCCCAGAATTCCACAGCCAACGCTGGCTGGGGAATTCTGGGAGTTGAAGTCCACACATCTTCAAACTGCCAAGGTTGAGAAACACTGGCTTAGACTTTATAAGAAAGAGTATAAGACACAAACAGATGTTATAGCAGAATGCATATACAATTGATGTTCTAGGCCAACAGAACAGTGTATGTGTGGAGACAACAATATTGCTAAGTACCTGCTCAATGCCTGGCTTGTCTGGGTTCAGCAATGGCCTTGTTTCCACATGCTCAGGCACTAATTTGCAGCCCACACGGGGGATTTCCTCCCAGTGGTGCAACACACTCAGTGCCAGATGCTCATCCGTCTTCTTTTTCTGACCTGCAAGCATGGAGAACACAGCAAAAACTCAGAGGCAATAAAAGAATGCAACCAAGGTTGGTTTTGTTATTTATTTATGCCTTCCTCATCCATATAGATGCTGGGCAAGGTACAAGTTCCAAAACCAAACCACCCCATGAAAGCCAAACACAATTAAATATACCACAATAAAGGATTATCTTAGCAAAACTCTGTTTGAATAAGGGGGTTCAAGTAGAATGAAAGTAATCCAAATTTTGGGTTAAGATTAGTGGAAAGTTTTCACATGCATCTTCTGAAAATTAAATAAAATCGTATAATGTTGCTTGTATTGAATAACTTAATTTTATTTATTAATCACCAGAGGAGAAAGAAGATAAAGTGAGTAACAGAAAGTTGCCTGGATATCTCTTTCCTTCATAACTCAAACTATTGCATAGTCTTACTCTCAATTTAACATTTCTCTAATAACTGTGGACATTTTAAAGTATATCTTTACAATCACAAGAGTGAGGATTTTGATTTTTGGAAGATAAACCTTTGTTTCTCAGGATTCTGAATCTATGTTTACTTCTAAAGTCAATATTTTTACAGTATAATAACACAATTTGGTTATAAAATAATACAAGGTTATGCTTCATAAACGCATACCGTATTTTTTGAAGATGCACCGGAGTATAAGATGCACCTTAGTTTTTGGGGAGGAAAATAGGGGAAAAAATCTACCTACCAGGTATTCATCTGGCTAGCATCCTTAGTCTGGTCAGCTTCAGCACATTATTTTATCCCCTGGTTAGGGCTTAAAAAAACCTTATTTGGAGCGAGCAGCAATGAAAAAAAAGCCTGCAAAGACTTAGAGCTGGAAAAAACCTTCTTCGGAGAGAGTAGCAATGAAAAAGCCTGCAAGCTGGTAAGAGCTGGAAAGATCATTAACACCTCATTAGGGCTGAAAACAAGAAGCTTTGAAAAAGCTACATTCAGAGTATAAGACGCACCCAAATTTTCAGCCTCTTTTAGGAGGGGGGAAAGGTGCGTCTTATACTCTGAAAAATACGGTACATCATTGAAGTGCCTTGATTTTCAGCACTTACCATTTTCATCCTCTACTTCAGTGGGGCCAGTGAAGACTCGATTGGTCACCTTGACTCTGCCTCCAGGGCCATAGTGGGGACCATCAAGTTTTCCTTCTTTACAAAGCTTGGACAGGATTTGGGTAGGCTTTTGGGGGTCTCGCCACATATTATATCCATGGCTGTGGAGAGAAAGATTGTCAGATCAAGTCCTCAGGTCTGTAAATTTGTAATCCTGCCTTTTAACAGATGCTCTTTTAAAATCAAGATGCTGTTTCATAAGATTGCATTAATAAGCGGAAGAATGATTTTTGACCCTAGAAGTATTTCTTGATATACAAATGAGACCAAGACCTCATCTTAAACAAGTGGGCTATATCTGAATCTGAAACACTGTTCTCGCTTGCATCTGAACACTATTTACCTCAGCTGACCACACATGATAGACCAGAGGTCTTCAAACTTGGCAACTTTAAGACTTGTGGACTTCAATTCCCAGAATTCTCCAGCCAGCATAGCTGGCTGGAGAATTGTGGGAGTTGAAGTCCACAAGTCTTAAAGTTGCCAAATTTGGGGACCCCTGTGATAGACAGAGGGGATACAGCTAATGCATCCAACATGCAAAGCAAGATCTTTATCTGTTGAATTATGGCATATGTGCCAAAATCCTATTAGATTTTAGACAGATGTTTTTCTGTCCCTTCTATCTATCATGAGATAGAGTCAGTGTTGGATTGATATGACTAATAGTATGACTTGATGAAAAGAATTTCCTTTATTCCTAAAAATGTTATATGTTTGTTTCTTAAAATACTCAAACTTTCGTATGGCCAATACGAGTCTGAGCAATAAGACTTCCTAAGATATAGGCAGGTTTGAAAGTCAGAGATGGGATTTATATCTTTCCAAAAAGATAGGTATTTTCTTATTAAAAAGTAGGTCCATAATTTGGGTGAGAAATTTGGGAGTATCATTAGAACATTATTTTAACATTATTATTTTAACATTTTAAAATAATGAGAAGGTTAACAATTCTTACAGAGCATAGTTCCAAGAAATGCCACATGTTGCTCTATGCTTGCTGTAATACCGGTTCTCCAGATCTATCTTTGTCTCACCAATCAGATCATCCGAGCCCACCAAGTCCCAATCATAAATAGCCACCGTCAACATGGATTCCATAGGGAATGTAGCCTCAATGTCAAAGGATCTAAATGGGAGGAAACAGGAACAAGAGCAAATGGGATCAACTTTTCCATGAAATGAAGAGTTTTATGCAGAAACCTAAAAGACATCCTTTGGCTATTTTGAAGAAAATTTGTTCCTGGGGTATTTTTATGGCTAAAATGAGCAAGAAAATGTAGAACTAAAAACAAAAACTTGAAGAATTCAGGGTTGCACTAAAGTTAGTTGATTAAACCCATGCCATTGCATATGTGTTCCTATTTTTCATGGTAACATCTTGTAACTTGTTTTTTTAAGTACACAAATAACATTGAAATGCCTTAACTGCCTTCCATGTAATCCTGTAGTATTTAACACTCATTCTGGTTCACCAGGGGCGTCTCTTACTTTCCAAAGACTGGGTTCAGCTGTTTAGAGATGTAATTCTCCTTGTCTTTGATATCTGTCTTTCCCAGTTTGATGGCAACGTAAGGGTCAGCTTTGCCATTTATGTCAGCAGGATGCAAATCAGTAGCCTGGAAGGGAAGTCAACCAACAATCAAGAGAAAAAAAAACTTTTCAGTGGTGGTACTTCCTGTAAGGCAGGACTCCCCAAAGTGATCAATGTCAAACCTCAAGGGATGCTGAGACTATCCGCTACTGTTGTTGTTATCATTTGTAGTATTTATTAAATAAGTATTTAATTATATTCATACAATAAAAAATTGTGGATTCAGATAAACAATCTGAAACTTCATGAGGGGGCCGATGAGCTGAAAAGTTTGGGGTACCTTGCTCTAAAGGAACTTTTCCCAAAAGGTTTCACCTAGTACTTTTAGTGTTACAAAAATACCTTTTTCAGTCTCTCAAACAGGTTAAATTTAGTGTTTTTAAAACCTAATTGTTTTAAAACTGCTAATTTTTATGGTGATTTTATGCTGTTTTCATTACTCAGGGTAATTGCTGCTCCTGATTTTCATGTTACTGCTTTAATAATACATTTTCATTCACTACACATCAGTTTGGTTTTGGGATGATCTAGAAATGAAACCAAGTGTTAAAGTTGACAAAGCAGTTCTGATAGGGACACAAGGAGTTCTTCTACCTCTTTGGCTGGCCAGTTAGATGGAGGGCTTTGGGTTTCTCAAGAAGTATAGAAGTTAGGAGACAGGGGCCTAGAAAAAACGAGTGCTGGGAAAGGAAAATCCTTAGCAGTCAAACATACCAGACTTTAGGGCACATCTGCTCTAGAACTGGAACTTCAACATTTTCCCACCAATCAGAACGTTCTTCTCTTTAGCTGGCCCAATAACCAGCTAGCACACGAACCCCACTGAGGGAGCAAACATGTGTATAGGCCAGGGGCCAGCAAAATAGCATACATTTATTACTCCTAAGTCCTAATAGCATACATTTATTAGTCCTAAGGTGAATAGCACTGCCTGGGGCCCTTTTTCTTAATTTCCTTCTTCTGCCTACCACCCCCACCCCCGCCCCATGCTTATAAAATCTGTTCCTAATTATTCAGGGGAAGGCATAGCAACAAATCATTATTCCTAAAATCCGTGGAGTCAGTACTCAATAGCAATGAGCAAACCAAGGCTGAGACTTTCAAGATAAAACATGAAAGTCCAATCCTTCAGAAGAGGTAAAATTCATTACTCAGAGCTGGAATGGATATGAGAACAAAATGGCCTTGAAAGATATATCTCACTTGTTCTCACCCTCACAATGTAGACCCGGACCAACACATTGATGGGATCATTGTTTGGAATTCCTTGGAACATGCCAAAAGTAGGGTCATATCCAGCCTCCTTGGTGATATCATCAGGAAGAGGCACTTTATAAACACACAGGGACCCCTGGGAACGAGAAGACATAATTGTAGCCCAATTAAAAGTCCATCTAGGTTTTGGCAGAGAAGGCAAGAAGTTACTAAGTTCTCTTTTCCCATCTTCTGGCAACAGCACCAGGCCTGTGACACAACAGCACCAGTGTCTTCTGACACTTTAAAGTTTAAACAATATTATGGAATCAAAGTTTTCGTGGCTCTAATGGAATTACATCACACTTGGGAATATTTTTAAAGTAAAAAAAAAGATAAAATGTAATAAATAAGCAATTTTACAAAAATGTACGATTTCCACAGGAGAGCTGTATTTAAGGAGACATTATTTTTTCAGCTGTTGGAAAGGTGACAAAATATTTACCTACTCAGCAAAGTTAGTGAAAAAAAAATATCCCTTAGTGCTGAACTGGCATCATGACAAGGAGCACATATTGCATATTTTGCTCTTGCAACCTGCAAATGCTCTGGTGCAAGTTTAACTGATGGGAGTGCTGAGAATGATTAGAACAATTCCAAACAATTATTGGCCTTTTTCCCCCTAGTGTAGACAAGAGAAATCACACTTTTCTCCACCCAAAGGAAATGCGAGAAGGGTTGCCCTGTGTATATTATCGGAGAAGAAATAACATTTCAAAGACTTATTCTCTTCTTTAATTTGGATTGACATTCCTGATTTATCTATCCATCTTTTCACTCATTCCATTAATCTTGCTAAATCCCCATTATCTTTCTTTTAAAACAAGACCAGTTTAACTGAACACATTCTCTGTTCAAGTCAAAAGAGTGAAATCAATCCTTTCTTTGCCTCTCTGGCTTGCCAGTTAGTCTACCAGGATTAATGAAATTGGAAGTAAGTAAGTGGAATTTGACACTCACTTTGAATCTTCCCACAATGCGATCTTCATCTGCAGAATTGTCGTCATCATCTCCAATCTTCCCACGGAGGAGGTTAAAAGTATGCAGCCAGTCCTCAAAATTATAAAACTCTGCCTCCAGTTCTTTGGGATACACCTAAGATAGTATGGAGCAAATAACATAATTTGGGCCTCTGGCTATTATGATCACATATTTTGACTTATTCAGGAGCAATAGTACTTATTGGTCAAAATTAAGATATTTTGCTAACTCAGAAGGCATGATGCACAGACATGCCCACTACCAGCTTCAAAATATGGTCCTTGATCCTTTTTAATTAAATAAAAAAATATATGGAGAACATCTGTAAGCATACAATAATATGCAAGAATGGAACCACCCAAATTGATGAGATCTCTTTTTCCTATTTCTTTTCCAGTTTTCTCACCAGTCTGAAAGTCATAAATATTTTAATCATCATTTATGACATTGCAAAATACAATTGTTGCTCCAAGTTTTATTTTGTTTCATTTGTATCTTCTTTTCTCCCATTCTCATCACTGATTAATAGCACCTACACAATACAGAATTCCACTGTGATACTGCAGGGGTGTGTGTGTGTGTGTGTGTGTGTGTGTGTGTGTGTGTGTGTGTATGTGTGTGTGTTTTATTTTGCAGAAACACACTTCCTCGTAAATAAAATAAAAGAATAATGAAGCAAAGAATGTGAAAAGCTTTTAAAATGAGGACAACCTATTTAATCATTGCAGGACAGGTACATTGACAATCTATAGCAGCTACTGTATATTCAATGTGTTAGCCTTTAGATGTATTGAGTATAATTGTTGTCATCTTCAATCAGTATGACCTATCAGAACATCTGGAAAAGAAGGCTGAAAGGCAGTGAAGAAATGGATGAACAAAAGGAACTGTAACCAATTTTGTATATGATTGAAATTTCCCCAGAACTGAGATACTGTAGGTCAGGGGTGGCCAAACTATGGTTCTTTGAGGATCTGTGGACTTCAACTCCCAGAATTCCTGAGCCAGCCATGCAAGAATGGTTAGCTCAGGAATTCTGGGAGTTGAAGTCCACAGGTCCTCAAAGAACCATAGTTTGGCCACCCCTGCTTGGATGAAAGGTTAAGTTGACATCCCTTTTCTTCAGAATTTCTGACTGGAATGGTAGATTTATGAGAAGACTCCTCTCTCTACCTAACAGCAGTTTTTCTCTCTCTCTTAAAACACTTTGTTCCAAGAAGACATTCAAAGAAAATAATATGTTGTCTCTTAGCCCATCAAAACTAAGTACCACAAGGAAATATTACAAAATAGGCCTTTCCCTTATTTTGCAATTTTAGGACAAGAATTAACTAGTGGTTTTTTAAATTATATTTTTATCCTTGTAAATGTTTTGATAGTACTTTTGAGGGCAGTAAATTCTAATAACACCAAGTCATGTACTGTTTTCATTTTAAGAACATGACCATGTAATCTGGAATTCAAAAGGTTAGGCAGAAATATAGATAAACAGCAATGACTGGTCCAGAGGTTCCCAATGTTGCATTACTGAATGATGTATGAAGGAAGTTTATGGGAAATGACTTCTCCTGAGCCATTTAGCTCAGTGCTGTCTGCACTGACATAGCAAGTCTACAGGATTTCAAAAGAGGGCCTTTCTCAACTAATAAAGTATTAGTATTAGTAGCTTATTTGTATTAGTATTTGTAGCTCAGGGTTGAAATGAAGGGTTCTTGGTGCTCTCTGAGTTTGGTTGTTTCTTGCAGATGTTTCATTACTCAAAATTAGTAACATCATCAGCTAGTCATGTATGTCACTAGCGCTGATGATGTTACCAATTTTGGATAATGAAACACCTGCAAGAAAACAGCCAAGCAGAGAGAGCACCAAGGATCTCTCTTTCTCAACTCTCTGGAGATGAAAAGAGATAAGATTTTCAATCCTTCAGAATGCCCATTAGGGCTGGCCAGCCCTACAAGTGGAATATTACAGACATCTTAAAGCACTCCACTTTATACTTAATGACATTCTGCAAACCACATGGCGTAAATTCTGACCCTGGTCCCTTTGGTGATGGTGTGGCATGCTCTTTAAAAAGTAAAGGGGTTATCAAAGGACCACTGATGAAGTCCATGATAAGAGTTGCCTATCCATTGTGCATGCGCTCCTACATTTCAGCGCACCTAGAATAAAGGGAGGTTTGCCTGCTAATTGTTCATTATTCTGACTGGCAGTAATAGATACTGGATTTCATTTGGGAAACTGGCCTCTCCCAAAACACATGAGCTGAATTCTGAATGATGCTTCACTTTGGATTCTTGTAGAGCTCCCCTTTATAGGAGCCGAGGTGGCGCAGTGGTTAAAAGCAGCACTGCAACCTACTTCAGTGACTGCTAGCTCAGCAGTTCAGCTGTTCAAATCTCACCAGGCTCAAGGTTGACTCAGCCTTCCATCCTTCCGAGGTCAGTAAAATGAGGACCCAGATTGTTGGGGGCAATATGCTGAACTCTGTAAACCGCTTTAGAGAGGGCTGTAAAGCACTATGAAGTGGTATATAAGTCGAAGTGCTTGCTATTCATTTCAAAGGGACTTGACCAGGAAAAAAAAAGGACTAAAAATACAGAGCTAAAACATTACAATTGGATAAAATGCTTTTCATTTAATTGGGATTAGGAATGGGAACAGCTCACCTTCATCTCATCAATCTTCTGCTTGTTCTTCTTTTCAGGGGCATTGGGCTGCGGCTGCGGCTGTTTTTTCTTTTTGTCCTCTTTGGATAATTTGACTTTGTCTTTGGTCTTTCCTTGGGCTTTTGAGCCTTTCATGGGAGAGTCATCAAGTCTCATTTCTGAGCTCCCAGAGAAGAGCAGCAGATATGCATGACAAGAATAAGATGTTTGTGGTAGGGAGATAAAACAAAAACAAAAAATTCAGCCATGGCGAGCATGAAAGCTGACAGAAAAATTAGCTAGTAAAAATTAAAGTTTGCAATACTGATCTAGTTTCCAGGCCTGAAATTTATCATGCAAGCACGCACCTTGTTCTAGTTAAGAATATTCAGCATATTCTTGGGGCCCTGTGGTTTCTTATTGGACAGACATTTCATTACCTGAACTGATAAGTATCATAAATGAGTTGAAGTGAATGGGTTTATAGAATCAGAACTAAACCAAGAGAAAAGCTGTCCTGGCTGATATCCCCTTTCAGTAGGAATAACAAGGAGTTGCCATCATCATCCTAAGCAGGGAGTTGGACTAGAACAGGGGTCACCAACCTTTCGGACCTCAGGGACCACTAAATTCATAATTTTAAAATCTGGGGACCACTAATATGATCTGCCTAATGACTGGGTGGGTGGGCGTGGCCAACTCAATATCACGTCAAGGGGCACCTGGCCAGCCTCTACTTGCCCCTCCTACCCACTCCTCTCCTGCCCGCCTGGGCTCCTTAGGGCCCCAACAGGAAGCAGTTATTGGAGCTAAGCAGTCACCATGAGAAAGAGTTGGCAAAACAGCCGGCTCATTTCAAATTGGATCTGACCAAGAAGGAGGTTCAGCAGAAGCACCTCACTGAGGACTACGAGCATAGGCTTTCCAAGCAGAGGGAAGACCTGTGGGAGTGCAAGGCCAGGTACCGATGCCTGGAGGCTCAGTGGGCTGAAATGGTTCCAGGCCATGATACAGTCCCACTGGAACAAGGTCCTCCAGCTCTTCGCCACCAGCAGCACTGTCAGATAGGAATTTTTCTACCAGAGGCGATTTTAGGATCTTGCTTCCTCGAAGTCATTCGTATTTAGAAAATAAAACCTAGATTCAAATCTAATTAACAAAATATTTATTTCAGTACAAAAGTAACAAAAATAAACCCTTAATAAACTACATCTTCTCAGCTAATGGATTCACGTCTGCCTTCGGCAGGCATCGAAGAAGAAAGGGAAGTGGGAGTAGACAAAACTCCTGGAATGCACGCATGCGTAGTAAAACATATCACATGTCTGCTTGATTAGAAATAAACCTTAGAAAACAGTAGAGATGCACAACTGGCAATTATTCACATCGTGACAAGCACTTCCCTCCAGCCTTCGCCCAAAGCCCTGCACCAGGAGGTTGAAACAGACCCCAAGTCGGAATTTCTCCCCCCCTCCAACCTGCACAAAAAGACCCTAAAGGGAGAGACTCTCTGCAGCAACACAAATGTTCATTGCACGTATCCAATCCAGGGGCTGTAGTTTGAGGACCCCTGATTTAGTGCAATATAAAAAATGCAAATAATTTTTCTGTGGACCACCAACATTTTCTTGTGGACCACCAGTGGTCCACGGACCACCAGTTGGTGACCGCTGGACTAGAAGACCTCCAAGGTCCCTTCCAACTCTGTTATTCTATTATTCTATTCTATTCTATTCTATTCTATTCTATTCTATTCTATTCTATTCTATTCTATTCTATTCTATTCTATTCTATTCTATTCATCAGTTATTGCTCTACTTACAATCAACACAATTACCCTATGATACTCTTAACGATGACAAAGCGGGAGCCTTTCTGTAAACTAAATTGATACACTTCACTTTCAGCAAGTTCAACAGTTTCTAAAATGCAGATACTAAAAACAGTGTGATGCTAAATGTACCCCCCATCCACACATATAAACTGCATTCACTACTGAACCTGTGAGATCCTACTCTCTTCATCCCACAGAAATATGAACTGCTTGAAATTACCTTGTAAAAACCAAAACCAAAATATTCTCAGCATGCTAAATAGAGCCCAAGTTACAAGAGAGGGAAGACTCGTCAGAAATCTGTGACCTAGTAAACCAGACTGCTTGCTTCTGTTCAATGACTATATCTCAAAGCATGCTGCCCTAGTAAGAAGGGATTTAATTTAATTTATTTAATTTAATAAACTTTCTTATAAGCCTCCCAATCCCGTGGGACTCAGCAATGATAAGCAATGAAATCACACAGATGGGTGTAACTA
Source organism: Diadophis punctatus similis (assembly GCA_023053685.1). NCBI lineage: Eukaryota > Metazoa > Chordata > Lepidosauria > Squamata > Dipsadidae > Diadophis > Diadophis punctatus. The sequence goes on from JALIGW010000001.1 coordinate 27,595,181, forward strand.
CAGTATTCCTATATGATGCTGTCATTTCTACTGTTTCTTCCTTTTTTCTTTGTTTTGCCTTTGCCTTTTTTGTTATGAAATATAGTGGGTCTATAGTGGGTATATAAGGCCTGGTTCTGCTTTTGCTCATAGCCACTCAATAAAGTATTAGAACTTTGATGGGGGTCCAATATATACTGTATTACCTGCATGCATGTCAAATTATGTTCTATCTTCAAAGTGATCTGGTTACTTTAGAGCAGTGTTTCCCAACCTTTTTGTGATCGAGTACCACTTGGAGGTCCCGTACAGTCGCCGCGTACCACCTGGTTCCAGAGAAACTAAATTCGATCAGATATCACTTTATTTCCATAATTGTACCGTTCCTTTTTTGGCCCCGCGCATCCAGCAACTGGATTCTCAGGCCGCTGGGACCAGGTGGGTGGCGTGTGGCAACAGTTGCAAATCGTTGCCAGATTATCTTGTGTTAGGCAATAAACATTTTTGTGAAGTAAAAAATAACTAACTAAAAATCGTTCATGACCCCGAAAGTGTTCGCATACCACCTGGAAGGCCCTCGCGTACCACTAGTGGTACACGTACCACAGGTTGGGAACCACTGCTTTAGAGAGCCAGGTTTTGGCCACAACAACAGATTAAGAGGGAAATTTGGAATGGCAAATGGCTGTTATGAAAAAAGTATGGCTGTTATATGGGGGGAAGGATACTTTTTCACATTTTCTACTAATTTAAGCAGTGTTATTCTATAAACTCCCATGAGCTCCCATATAGTCCTCAGAGGAATTATTTATATATCCTCGTTAGATTATTGTCCTTCTGTACAGTTTCTTGTGTACTTACTTTACCACCATATACCATTCCCAATATAGGGACTTGCTAAATATTACTATGGCTTGGTCTTTAATTGTTCTGTAACAGACAATCAATCAACCAACAGGTGAGATGCTTTCTTATTAAAGAGCTGCAGTGAAAAGAATATTTTTCCTGCTTCTTGTTAGAGAGAGTTTTTTTTGTAAAGGAAGAATCACAAGATCTCCTCTCCTGTTTCGTTGTCTTTCTACTTTTCAAACATTTACCTTCGGTGGTGTCCATCTCTTCTTTCTCCTCGGCTTCTGCTGCAGCTGCCTCTTGCTGCTGAAGTAACTAGAAAAATGAAGGTTAACCAACGGGGTGGTTAAATATAGCACAATTTCTCTTTCGACATATGGACGGTAATCATTTATCAGACTACAGAAATGCAGAGAAAAGTGAATCCAAATGCAATACTTCCTGTGGCATGACAAAAATCATGCCATCTCCAGTCCTGGAGAGACCTATGTTTACCCTTTAACTGGAAGACTCAGGACAATGAATAATACAATGGAAGTCCCAAGGTGCTTTTTCAAAAGGCAACTGGACTTTGTTTTTCCTTGAAGACATTTTGCTTCTCATTCAAGAAGCTTCTTCAGTTCATAGACAATGCAATGGAATTACAGGAATAGAACTGAGCTTATCTCATTAATATTGGTGATTAGTACTATAAAGGTTCAGATAGTTCTTCAGAATGTAGACTCTGAAGTCTGGAGGGAAGGGATATAATGGAGTAATTTTCTTTCCTAAGGAAAGAATAGGAGAAAGATATCATAACCAATCTAATCTAAAAAAAAGACTGCTCTGGGATTGTTTTTAACAATTCCTTAAAAATAAATAAATTTGGAAAGGCCAAGTATATCTCACAATCAGAAATACGGAGTTGGATTAATTTCTATGTTTTGGCCATGAAGAATGAAATGTGAGAGTTCAGGGCCTGCAGGCTATAAACTAAAAACTAAACTCAAATCGTCGCTATAGAGCACTGCACACCAAGACAACTAGACACAAGAACAGTTTCTTCCCTGAACGCCATCCCTCTGCTAAACAAATAATTCCCTCAACACTGTCAAACTATTCACTAAGGCTGCATTACTATTACTATTAGTTTTTCTCATCGTTCCTATCACCCACCTCCTCCCACTTATGACTGTATGACTGTAACTTGTTGCTTGTATCCTTATGATTTATATTAATATTGATTGTTTCCTGATTGCTTATTTGCACCCTATGACAATCATTAAGTGTTGTACCTCATGATTCTTGACAAATGTATCTTTTCTTTTATGTACACTGAGAGCATATGCACCAAAGACAAATTCCTTGTGTGTCCAATCATACTTGGCCAATAAAGAATTCTATCTATCTAAATGAGAATCTTCTGAGCACCTGTCCTGCTTGCCAGTGAGTTGCCCACCTTCATAGTTTCAATGGAAGCAAAATACTTGGACCACCAGTCCAGCATGCTCTCATCGGGCTCCTCATCTTCAACTTCTTCTGCATTTCCTTTCTTCTTCTTCTTCTTTTTCTCCTTCTCTTCTTCTGACTGTAGGATAGTAGAAAAGAAGTGAGAGATAGTTATGAAATGGAAAATAAATTTCTGTTCAATCAATGGAGAAAAATCCAGACACTTTGATTTTTATACATCTATACCTGTGTTTCTCAACACTAGCTGAGGAATTCTGGGACTTGAATAACATCTTAAATCGCTGAGCTGAGAAACAGTGCTCTATACCAGTGATGGCGAACGTATAGCACGTGTGTCACAGGTGGCATGTGGAGTCATATCTGAGGGCACGCAAGGCGTTGCCCTTTGTCAGCTCCCATGCACATGTGCACACTGGTCAGCTGATTTTTGGCCTTCTTTTTGGCCGTTTTCGCTCTCCCCAGGCTTTAGGAAAGCCTCCTGAAGCTTGGGGACTGCAAAAAACGGCCCAACAGGAAGTTCACTTCTGAACTTCTGGTCGACCCGCTTGGCCATTTTTCGCTCTCCCCAGGCTTCAGGAGGCTTTCCTGAAGCCTGGGGAGAGCGAAAAACAGCCCATCGGGCCTACCGGAAGTCCGGAGGCTTCAGTGAGACCTGTGCATATGCAGCGGGGGGCAGCACGCGGGGCAACACGGGGTTGTGTGCATGCGCGGGGGGAGGGCATTGCATCATGGGTGCGGGCACATGCAAGCATGCTACCGCGTGTGCACACACCCTTTTGGCACCCAAGCCAAAAAAGGTTCGCCATCACTGCTCTATACAATAGCTGAGCAACTTTGGCCTGTGGGTCACAGGTGTGTAGCATTCCTGGTGCCTTTTTAGAAGTCCCCAGCAACAGCGTTTTGTGCATCCTTAGTTTTCTTTTTGTAAAATAGTAGGATTATACTGATTCACCCAACACATGCATTTTATGGAAGTTCTGTAGCTTCTTCAAACAGAAATTACAGCCCTTCTTTGCTTCGGGGTGCTAGAATATGCTAAGAACTAACTTATTCTTTGAATGGATCAATCTATTCTGCAAATCCAGAAACTTGATTAATTGATTAACTTGTGTGACTCAGTCAATAAATTTGAGCAATTGGATGGACTTTTTCAGAAAATGGACAAATGGTGAATGTATTGATTGAAAAGACCTGTATATGGGGAGAAGAGAACTATATTATGTAACTTTGAAGAGGAAAAGGGGCATTAAGTATGTCTGTAAAGAAGATTAGAAGTTGCTTCTTTAAGTATTTCTTTTTTTCTTTCTCAATTTCTACTGTTTTCATCATTTTTAGTTTTATCTTTTTCCTTCTTTTTAATTTGTTCATGTTCATGTAACTTTGCAAAAATATTATTTAATTTAAAATTATACACATGCACATATATACATATACATATATGCATACATATACATACACACATATATACAATAGTATACATATACAAACCTACATATAAAACGTAATTTGGGCCATGGCAGCAGATACTGCAATAAATCAGTTTATTTTCTAATTGATTTATTGCAGTTCTTGCTGCCACGGCCCAAACTCATTTTTATATTTGTGTTTGTTTCTATATGTATCTATATCTCCCCAAGATATACGTGCAAGTCTTGACATCCCCCTCAATTCCTGTATTGATGTCAAGGTCCTCTTCGAATATACGATGGACGAACATCATCATTATCATATCTCCCCAACATTTTTTCATTACACTAAAGCTGCAATTTATGATATAGGCTGAAAATTCCAAATATGTCTCTTTGTGTGATAATGTGTGTCTTTGTGAGTGCGTTTGTATGTGTGTGTATTTGCACTGTAAAACTATCAATTTGAGATCTCTCTCTCTCTCTCTCTCTCTCTCTCTCTCTCTCTCTCTCTCTCTCTCTCTCTCTCTCTCTCTCTCTCTCTCTCCCCCTCCCTCCCTCCCTCCCTCCCTCCCTCCCTCCCTCCCTCTCTCCCTCTCTCTCTCTCTCTCTCTCTCTCTCTCTCTGTGGGTGTGTAAGAGCAAAGGACCGTGGGCAAAAACTTTCCCCAAATCTTCAGGAAGAACACTGAGTATCTATCAGTCTCAAATATTCACTGGTCTATTCTCATTATACATAGGCCTTCCAAGAAGGGAGCAATTTCAGCTTACTCCCTGAATTTAAGAAGATAATGTTACTATAAATTGTTTCCAGATGCCAGAGAAGATATTTTAGTAGGGCACACAGAAGCACGGCTGTCACTTACCACGTCCACCTTCACAACAGCATCAGAATTCTGTCATCAGAGAAAGGAATGGAGAAAAACAAGGGAGAGTTAATACAATGAAGGAGAGCTCTTGCTGTCTGCAGTGCACCTACAGTACTTGGACATGGGGTACAGCATCTTTGAGCAACGGAGGAAGCCCAAGCACATATCTGATACCAAACAAAAAAGGAAGGTAACACACAGCCCAAATCAATGGAAGGAATGTTACAGATGGATGAAGAAGCTTAGGATGCTGTTCTGTCCAGATTTTTTGCTAGGTCTCTAATTCATACATGCAGAATAGCTAATGACAAATTGATTTTATTTTTATGTTTTATGTAGGATCATCAATTCACAAAACTTTTATAGAACGTATAGGCAAACACTGGACCACAGATTCTCTGAAACTTTTTACCACTTGCTCTTCAGGTCCTTTGAATAGTCTTTTCTATCTGATGCCCTCCAGATGTTTTGGAACAACAGCAGTTCATCTTACAGTGACTAGGAATTCTCTGAGTTCTGGCTTCAACACATCTGCAGGGCACCTATCCTGCCCCCTCTCCCACCCCTCCATTTTTCTGGTCATCCAGCTGTTCACCATCCACTGGGCAAAACATGCCAAACTCAAAAACACTCTGTCAGGAAGACACTCATTTTGAAAGTATGTACTGTTTCAATGCTTGCAAAAATGTTCGATTTGAAAAGCATGAAGCAAGCGCTCTTCCCAATATGACCTTGGAGAAGGCTCCCAAGGGGTAATATAGAAATCAAAGGTCATTCTGGGGGGGATGGGAAGATCTGTATTGCACAAAAGTCTTGCAAGGGGATTTAATGTTTACGAAAGTGAAAAAGAAAAAAGAAAGTTCCTCTGGTAAAGGAAATCATAAACTAGGAAAGCATGTGGAGATGATCTATATGTCATACTAAATATGTCAGGGCTAACTGAATACACACCCTTCCCTAAATACCAGAATAAAATTGGCTTGTCAATGTTCCCCCCACCCCAGCCCCATTTCATGCACTACATGTGTTTAAAAAAATATGAGCTTCTTTACTGATAGGTAATCAGGAAGATCAGGCATTTCCAAGGGTGATAAACGTTCTTTAAATATAATTCATGCCCACATAACACTTCGATTTTAAAAAATACCTTTGGAGAAGTCAAAGTGTCATAAATCAATGAAGGGGAAGAAGCCCAACTTTTTTGGCCCAATAGACACATTTATCATTTTGAGAACATATTGTGGGAATGCTTGGTAAAGAGGCTGCTGAGATGATGGGCTAATCCAACCTGCACTCCCAAACCAGGATGCTCAATCATGCTTGCTGGTCCTGTTTTTTTTCCTAGACAGGTAGACTCTTCCAAACAATGTTCCATACACAGCCATCCATTATGCATTTAGTCCTATAGACTTCACCTGGCTAGGAAGCTCCTTTGATGGCTGGCACATCACTTACTCCTTGCTCAGAAAGCCAATGGTTTTTGAGTCCCTGACTCGAATAGCAAAAAGGAGAAAAACTCAGAGAGGAAATCATTTGATCCCATCAATTGAAAAGAATTTGCTATGCTTCAAGGCACATTTCAGAACAACCTAAATTGTTTCAGACAGAGGGGTGCAGGAATTGGGTCTCAAAGTTTCATTGACCACTATAATTAAAATGCGTTTTGTCTTGGGGATCAGACCTAGTCCGCCTTTCTTCATTTAATCTTGAGATAGATTAATGGGATTGTACAAAAGCAATCTTCTGAATGCTTTACCTGTCTTTCCAGATTTCTTCTTTGAAATGGAGCTTCCCACACTTTCAACCCAGTACCCAGACATGATTATTTATTTATTTATTTATTAATTGTTCTTCTATGCCGCCCTACTCCCGAGGGACTCAGGATTATGCATTTGTATTCTGCCATTTAATTGAATGCAACAAAAAAACAAGTTTCTTCTTCTTCTTATATTTCTCTGACTAGACTCTATGCAGCATGGAAGCTTTAAGCCCCCACTTTTGCCTCATTTTCAGCCGCCAGGTAAACAAGACTACCTGGAGTCTCCACAAATCCTTTTATTCCCAGCACTGCTTTTACAGAATTATAGAATAACAGAGTTGGAAGGGACCAGGGGCGGGTTACCGTTTCCTACTGGTGCGCTGCATGCGCATTGCGATGTTTCGCGTGTGTCCCCTACCGCAATTTTGCTTCTGCGCATGCGTAGAGGGACGATTTTCTTTCTGCGCATGCTCAGAGAGCTGAAAAATCACCAAAAATTAGAAAAAAAGATGGCGGCGCGCATGGACCGGCAAAGACAGCACCAGAGCCATTGCGCCAAAATTGCGCAATCGACGGGCCACTACCAGAGCAGAGCTCCGAACCGCACCGGTAGGAACCCACCTCTGGAAGGGACCCTGGAAATCTTCTAGGCCAACCCCATGCCTAAGCAGGAGACCGTATACCATTTCAGAGAAATGGTTGTCCAAACTCTTCTTGAAAACCTCCAATGATGGAGCATCTACAACTTCTGGAGACAAGCTGTTCCACTGACAGTTCTTACTGTCAGGAAATTTCTCCTTAGTTCTAGGTTGGCTCTCTCTTCGTTAAGCTTCCATCCATTACTTCTTGTCTTGCCATCAGGTGCTTTGAAGAATAGCTTGACTACCTCTTCTTTGTGGCAGCCCCTTAAATATTGGAACACTGCTATCATGTCATCCCTAGTCCTTCTTTTCATTAATCTAGATCAGGTCTGTCAAACCCGTGTCATCACGCTGTCATCATATGATGTATCGGGACTTCCCCCCCCCTTTGCTAAACCGAGCATGGGCGTGGCCAGTGCGTGATGCATCCGGCCTGCAGGCCATGAGTTTGACAGCCCTGATCTAGATATACCCAATCCCTGCAACCATTCTTTATATGTTTGGGTCTCTAGTCCTCTAAACATCTTTGTTCATCTTTTCTACACTCTTTCAAGAGCACAACATCTTTTTTATATCATGGCAACCAAAACTGGATGCAGTATTCCTAGAGTGGTCTTACCAAGGCAGTATAAAGCAGTACTAACTCTTCACATGGTCTTGATACAATCCTTCTGTTGATGCGTGATACATTTGGAAACTGATTGCTAATTTTCCCAACTAAGATAATTAATTTTAATTATATATTTGCTTTTGTTATTCATATTAAAATAAAAACAAAAACACCACCCCTCAATCCCAAATTGTACATACTAACTTTAAATGGGGTTTGTTATTAAACATATTTTAAGTGGAATTGGAACATTCTATGTGTCATTACTGGATCTCAATTCATTAGAATACATCTTTTGGTCTGTGCTGGATATACAGTATATTTGGAGATATTCTTGAGTCATGTTTCTGGAGCACATCTGGTAACAGTTCTGAGTTCAAAATAGCGGGTTCAAGTGTTCAAAGCTTTAAATAAAAACCTTTGGGCTTTGAAATTTGGTCTGAACATTTTGTTCCATGTTGTTTTGAGTGTTGTAATGTTCCCTGATTGAACTGTGTTTTTTAATTAACCTCCACTTCCCAATAAGTGAGGAGTGGAGCGAAGTGCAGATGAGGAGATGCGGCTAAGTACATTTACAGAAATATTACTTTGACATAAAAAAAAAAAAAGAAGACGACCGCTGCTTGCCTGGAAGTTAAATTTACTGCTACTTCTAAAATTGTTGCTATGAGGAGAGGTACTTTGGTTTCTTTCTCAGATGCCCTATCATATGGAAAGTGTGCCCTGTGCATTTGAGTATGAGACAGAACTCTTATTTTTCATTTTTTTTCCAATTGTCACATGCAAAAAGCATCATGCTTCATTGAGTTTTGGGGCAGATTGTCAAATGTAGAAAATGCACATGGCCTATTCTAATAGGGGAAACGAACCACACACAGGGAGGAAACAGAGAACTTGAAAAGGAGTAGGTTAAAACCTCTGCTACCCAACAGTTTTTCATAAGAACATTGTTTTCTTCCATTAAAAAATAGGCAAGAAAAAAAATCAAGGCTCAGTTAAGGATGTGTTGGGGTGGTCAGTGGGGGAGGCACACTTCAATCATGTATTATTTCCCAGGCATATAGTGTGCCATCTATGTGAAAAAAAGGGTGTGTATGCAGTATCTTTGCCCATTTCTATAACTCCCCCAAGACTTTATTAGGGCCAGAGCTGCTTTCCATCTCAAAAAGGTACCCTTGCTTAAGAGTAGAAGCCAGGGGTCCTCAAACTTTGCAACTTTAAGACTTGTGGATTTCAACTCCCAGAATTCTCCAGCCAGCTATGCTGGCTGGAGAATTCTGGGAGTTGAAGTCCACAAGTCTTAAAGTTGCAAAGTTTTAAGACCTCTGGTATAAGCAAACAAAACACAACTGATGGACATTCATGAGATCACCGCTCTTGGGACTCAGAGACAGCAGCAAGATACAACCAAAAGAATGGATCTAGTATGCAGACAGCACCCTCAAAAAAAGAGAACAACTATTGAAAAAAAATCAACATTTTCAAGTGAATAAAATTTACAAGGGAAGAAGAAAACAACCTACTACACTTCCTGGATATTCTTATCAGCAGAGGAAATGGTGGCAAATTAGAAATGTGAATCTATTGAAAAACAATCCACACTAACCAGGAACTCCATTACCAAAATAACAATCCAGCTTTCCATAACAGGAGCTGGAGAAGACATTATTCAGATAAGTACAAAGACATTACAGTAACCCAGAACACCAGGGGGGAAAAAACCCAGACCAACTATACATCTTCCAACTAAATGGATATCCACAACTCTTTATCAAAAAGTGCTTGACTCTCAAACCACTACATTACAACCAATGCAAGCAACAAAAAGGACAACCTACATACATAAAAGCCATCTCAGAAACCATGAACAGATTACTATACCCACAAGGCATCACCGTAGCACAGAAATCACTGTGGCACACAAATCAACTAAAGCCTCTAAATCAGTGGTTCCCAACCTTCCTAATGCCGCGACCCACACCCCACCCCCGCGCCCCCACCATGACCCATCCCGCTACCCGCCTTTTGGTTCTTTTACCCTGTGCGCATGCACAAAGCATTCTGTGTATGCGCAGAGGGTAAAAGAACTCAAATGGTGGCGTCTGGGCGAAGTCTCCAGATCTGGGCGAGGTCTCCGCTCGCTTCGCATGTTGCCTCTGGGAGCTTTTCGAGCCCTGTCGCGAAAGGCGTGCGCGACTTCGGCGGGGCCGGGACAGGCTGCTGCCTGAAGAGAGCCATCCCCTTCGCAGAGTCTCTCCTGTCTACCTGTAGCATTCGGGGCAAAGGTGATGGCTCTCTCCGGGCAGCCGCTTGTCCTGGCCCACCGAAGTCGCACACGCCTTTCGCGACAGGGCTCAAAAAGCTCCCAGAGGCAACACACGAAGCAAGCGGAGACCTCGCCCGGATCTGGAGACTTCACCCGGACGCCGCCATTTGGGTTCTTTTACCCTCTGTGCATGTGCAGAACGCTTTGCGCATGCGCAGAGGATAAAAGAATACAAATGGCGGTGGCGGGGCGCGGTGGGGGCGCGGGTTGTGGGGCATGATATGGCCAGGCTTGTGGCAGTGGGGGGGAGCTGAGGATGCTGGGGCAACCCCTGGGAAATGGTCGTTCGACCCCCAAAGGGGTCGCGACCCCCAGGTTGGGAACCGCTGCTCTAAATCATTTTAAGTAAACCAAAAGACCAGACCCAGTGGCCCAAGAAGAAAAATACAGAAGTGGGCTACAACAGGGCTCTCCAAACTTGGCAACTTTAAGACTTGTAGCATGGCTGGCTGAGGAATTCTGGGTGTTGAAGTCTACTAGTATTGAGACCCCCTGATCTACAACATACAGTGTAAGGACTGTAACAGCTATATGTTGAATAGATAGGCAGAAGGCAGAGCACATCCATGAATATCAACTACCAGTAGTAGTCAGAAGACATTATAAAAACTCCTTACTCTCACAACACATGGACAGACCTAGCCATAGTTTCTGGGAGTTTGCTGAGTGTAAACTGAGCTGTAAATTACCCACAATAATTTTCCAACAAGGACATGAACAGAAGGAGAAAAACAAAAGACAGATGGAAAGGAGCAAACCCAGACTTCATTACTTGAATGAAAGACTGATCAGAGATTCAATCTTTTGGGTGCCATGCATCAAACCCTTTAGGACTTCTGTAACTCATCCTTGATCCCTCTTACCGCTTCCAACTTCACCATGGTCTCCATCTTCTTGATGGGAACCTCTGGCTCCATGTTAACCACAATTTCACCTGTGGGGTGAGAGTAGGGCCCCCCATTTGCAAGAGTCACATAGGCATTCAGAAGTTTAGCTGGACAGAAAATAAATAAATAAGGGAAAAAGAGAGAGTGCATAATAGGCACACACAGGAAAGAGAGAGAAAGAGAGCACAGATATATGAAATATTTTAGCATGGAAGTTGTCTGAAGATGAGATAAAGTACATAACATTGAAGAAGGAAAACCTGGTTGAAAAAATGTAGAAGAATTTATGGAGGAACTTGGGGTTTAAAAGAAAAAAACCACCCCACAATAGTAAGAAGCACACATAAATATTGAATATATGGGGTCACTATGATGGACTCATCTATCATCACAATTGTTTTGTATTATGTAAGCTGATTTTCTAATTCTGCTGAATATATCACCTAGGCAAATATTGGAATAAATTAAGTATAGCCATTATCAATATTGCCACATATGAGATGGAGGAAGCAAAGTCACAGATACACAGCATCTTCATTTCTTAAAGATAACATAAGGATGACTCTCCTAACATACTAACACTTAAAACTTTAAATAACAAAATATAGTTAAATGTTCCCATAATCTGCTATGTCTGAACAAATAAATTATATTATGTTTTGCTATTAGAAACCAATTCATATAATGTGCTTAAGGCAATATCTCTAACACTCTGAATTTGCTCAATGCTATTTCAACTAAGTTTAGAGTGTTGATTGAACTCATCTAGAAATCTTATCTGTTGTGAGATTTGAACATAATCTCTTCACTATCTTGCTGTCTTCTTAAATCACATTTTGCCATTCACCCTCACATTTCCCATTTTCTTCTGTGCCAGCAAACTATCATCTGGATTCCTTGATGCTCTCTGAACTTGGATGTTTTCTTGCAGACATTTCATTACTAAACTAGGTAACCTCATCATTACCAGTGCAGTACATTGATGAGGTTATCTAGTTTGGTAAGGAAACATCTGCAAGAAAACAACCATGCTCAGAGAGCACCAAGGACTCCACAGTTGAACCCCGAGCTACAAACATTCTCTTCTATCAATATCATCTGGATACTTAGAATGTATTAATAAGTCACGCTCTTGGCCAATGATGACAACCAGCCCAACAATTGATCTTCTCCTGCCATCTATTCCCATAGCATGAATTCCTCTTCATTCCCTACCTGCTGTGCTCCAGTGCTGAGTCTTCTTATCTGGAGGTCTATAGATAAACTTCCGTAAGGAATTGACAGCATGGCTTCCCACAAGGGTGTAACGCCCAAAGGCACGGCAATCCACCACACGAATATTGAGGGGTGGATGCAGGAGTTCATTTTCAGGCAGATCCTGAAAAGAAAAATAAATACAAGTCATACAATTTTGATCAGGTTCTGGTATTTAAGAAAGAGGCACAGAGGAAACATAAGTGTGTTTTAAATAAAGGCTATCGATTTATCAAGCTTTATATTGTCTGTATCACTATAATAGGCATCCTGAATGCTCTCCAGAAGTTTAGGATTTCAACTCCCATTAGTTCTAGCTAGCATGGTCAATGCCAGCAGGATGGGTGAGTTATCTAAACATCTGGAGAACTTCAGCCTGCTAACCTTTGGCTAATGTTCACTTACAATAGCTCTTAGGATTTTCAAATAGAGATTCACATAGTGTGTGTGTGTGTGTGTGTGTGTGTGTGTGTGTGTGTGTGTGTGTGTGTATATATATATATATATATATATATATATATATATATATATATATATATATATAATTGTGTGTGTGTGTGTGTGTGTGTGTGTGTGTGTGTGTGTGTGTGTATTCCAAGTTCACAACATAATTGGACTTTCTAATGAGAATAGTGAAGGAAAAACACCAGATCTTTTGGGTGGTAAACCACAGCGGCAGAATATGACAACCTGTAGATTCATGCTATGGAGCATTAAGGCTGCTCTGACAAAGGAGTAGGTCAGTGGTGGGTTGCTGCCAGTTTGGATTGGTTCGCCCATACCGGTGGCAGAAATTTGCCCCGCTCTCTGAACCGGTAGCGATGGCCGGCTGGCCACGCCCCCGAACCAGTCCTCCGGTCTTAAACGGCTGGCAAAGAACCCTCTGTGGATGCACAGAGACTTCTGCACATGCGCAGAGAGTCATTTCTGCGATGTGATGCAAAACACGCACTTCCGACGTGATGCGACCCGGTAGGGAAGGTAAGTAGAACCCACCCCTGGAGTAGGAGTGAGAGAAGAAGGTTGAGGAAGATGGTAGATACCAGAGGTTAACAGATAAAACTCTCCAGAGAAAATACCTGCTGAATTAACCTTATCAGGCCTGTACAAACAAACTCCCTCACCCTTTTACATTGCCTGACCTTGATTCAACAAGCTATTGAGGCATAAAAGAGACCTGGTTCCTTAAACTGGAAAATCTTCCTCAGAGGCATTAAAACAGTCATTATTGTGACTATTGTTGAGAAAGCAGAAGAGAAAGCTTCAGACTGCTACTTCTGAAGAGTTTACCTCTTTGGTTAAGTACGTTATTTTGAATGTTGAGTTCTTAGTTTAGATTGCTGAAAAACTCTAAAAGTCTGTTCTCATTTCCAAACCCAGTTCCTGAATGCTTAAGGGACTGGAAGAATAAGTTTCAATAGATCCTCTACACCTTTGGAGAGTCCATTGTTTGTTTTCTGGTTCTCATTAGCCAGCTCTCCTCTTCTTTATGTACAAGAATTTCTGCCAGAGTGAACTAAAATATTCTCAAACAGAATTTTGGGGATACTCAAACATGTTGAGGATGAGAAATAATATCTCATAGAGGCGATTTGGATCTTTTCTTGGAATTCAGACAGTTAGAAATAAAACCGAGATTAAAGTCTAATAGAAAATATTTATTTCAGTACAAAAACAATAAATCCTGAATAATTACATCTTTGCTAAGAAAACACGACCGTTCAGGTCAACAGCTAAGGCAGAAGAGAATTAATGGTGGTTTAGGAATGCACACATGCGCACTCATCATATCACGTGTTCTGCTTATATTGGAATGTACCATAATATTAGATAGGGGTGCATCACCCTGCATAGACATACAACAGACAATATTCACTACGTGACAAAACAGCTATCAAGAGAGGTCATCTTGTCATAGCTAACCCGTATCTAACCTGGTTGAGCTGTTAACCAGCTGATCAAGTGTTCTGCCCTGTGCTGAATGATATGATCTATGCCAAATATGAAGTTTGCCAAATTTTCATAAGAATTTGACATTTAGAATATGACTATACTGACTTAGTTTAAATCTAAGATATAATTATGACATCTAAATTTGGGATGGGATGGGGAACTATTTATTGCTGAAGGATGTGAAAGCTGTTACTATAAGATTAATGCTCCAAGACATGAAATGCATTTCTGAATCTTTTCTTTTATATATAACGGCTATTTTTAAGTATAAATATTTACATACCACTTCTGGCAGTAAAATTATAAGCAGATTCTGCATTAACAGCACAACCCTATGCATGACTTAAGTAAATGTAAAACCTACTTATTTCTCGGGGGCCTTTGCCAGGTATGTAAAAGTAAGACTGCAGCCAAGGAAGATCAGATTCTGTGCCAAAGATGTCTATTGGATGATCAGTGTGAGCTCTGTACACAGCTGAATCTGCAACTCATCAAAACATTTTCTGCTTCCAAGACCACTTAACCAGTCTTTAGTAAATAGATATGGGTCAGACCGATATCTGGTTAGTCTTACCATTGTTATTGCCTTGGGCATGGTTAGGCCACCAACGTCTTATGAGAAGTGTACTCATATTTCTAATCTGATTTTCCCCCTACATTGTTTCAGTATTGTAGTCAAATAAATATGTGATGTCCTTGAATTACAAGTATTCTACTGTCCAGGGAGTGAGAGTGAGGGTTACACAAATGTTACGCTTTTTCAATGTCATTTCACTATGGGAAAACCTTAGGAAAGATTGCAAGAGCACATGTATTCCTCATAGTCTAACACAGGAGCCAGCAACCTGCAGCTCTGGAGCCGCATGCGGCTCTTTCATCCCTCTGCTGTGGCTCCCTATCGCCAGTCAGCTCCACAATTGATAGGGCTTTCAGTTAGGATAGGTAGAGGAAAAAGGATGCCATGCTAGGAGGAGACTCTATGGTGGGGGAAACCGGACTTCCGGTTGGCTCCAGAATTGAACGGGGGTCTTCCGGTTAGGGCCTTTGTGGCTCTTTGAGTGTTTTAAGGTTGCCTACCCTGGTCTAACATTTCAGCCTCATGCCATTTACTATGCTCACATTATGGAGAACAGGGCCAGTATATGGTGGGAAGGAAGCCCTGGGAAAGCATAAGGAGATGGACAGGACATGGGATCTTTCCATGGATATCAGTTGTTAGAATGCAACAGTGGGAGTAGGCCATCTCATGGTGAGCATCCAAAATGATATTTACAGAATGCTGGATTAGATTTTGTTGTGAGCCATCGGGGCTGTCCTTTCAATTCACTTTATTTATTTTATTTATTAGTGAGACTTATATACCGCCTCATAGTGCAAGCACTCTCTAAGCGGTTTACACCATTAAGCAATGTATATTTATATTGCCCCCAACAATCTGGGTCCTCATTTTACCTACCTCAGAAGGATGGAAGGCTGAGTCAACCCTGAGCTGGTGAGATTTGAACAGCTGAACTGCTGATCACAGTCAGCTAAAGTGGCCTGCAGTGCTGCACTCTAACTGCTGCGCCACCTTGGCTCTTCCTTATGCTGTGACAAGGCATGCAAAACTTGCAAAGCCTTTTTCCCCGGTGGGGAGAATTGCTATTAAGCAATCCAGAGGTAAATGGAACGTGTCTTCCCATGGCATGAAAATAAACCGATAAGATTTAGTTCTACGTAAAAAAACTTTATTATAAAGGTATAAAAATAAATGACTACATCCTACCAGTACAAAAACACGTCCGTCCGGACCAAGATGAAAGTAAAGAAGGGAAGAAAAAAGAACAGAAAACCGCACATGCGTAATAAATCAGTCACAAGACACTTGAAGATAAGAACTTCTCAGGTTACACACACACAGGATAGATGCTCATGGAAGCTCATCTGACGAACCAAAAAAATAACGGTAGTGACATGCTGCTTCCATGAAGGGAGGCAAAACTCACCACTTCAAACCATTTGACCAAAGTGCTGAAATTGGGATTTTTCTTATAATTCTGGATGAGAGATGACTGGACCCCTCTTCCAGCACATTCAATGTCCACTCGAGGTCTATCCACCTGGGCCAAGTTCACTCGCTTCAGGTCTCTCAATCCCCAGAACAAAATCTAGAAGGAAGTTGGATCAGAGATTAAAAGAGGAGTCTGTTATAGTTAGGCAATTGGAAACATCAAAAAGAGAAAAGAAATCAAGGATGCACACAATGCAAATCCAATTAACATACATGCTTAAGAAATATAAGAAGGCAATATAAGAAATGTTACCAGGAAGCTTAAGAAGCCCCTTAAGAAACTTAATAAATAATAGACCAATTTCATCATAATGAACATTGTTGGCCTAAAACTCCTACATGCATTGAAAGGAAAACCTCCATTTACTTTAGTTATAAAACAAGGGCTGAAATGTTAAAGGTTTCAAAATAATATATTCTATCGGGGTGGCCAAACTATGGTTCTTTGAGGACCTGTAGACTTCAACTCCCAGAATTCCTGAACTAGCCATGCATGCATGGCTGGCTCAAGAATTCTGGGAGTTGAAGTCCACAGGTCCTCAAAGAACCATAGTTTGGCCACCCCAAATTGTGGAAATTCTTGCTTTGATATTTATTTGACTCATAGCTAAATTACTATTCATAAGTTTCCCGTGATGCTTTTGTTCATGATTGTATATATGTAATTATATCTTTCAAGCTCTCATTTTGTTTTATTTCTTGTAAAATAAAACAAAAGTCTTCATGTGGGGACATACAGCATATATACAAAAATCTAGACAAACACAAACATAGAAAAGGTTGTGATTCTGTGCCCAGTAATCAACTTTGCTTTTGAAGATAAAGGCAAGAGATTTCTTCATTCCACATAATACCTCTGACAGTTCACAAAGCCACTCAGAATTGACTTATAGGGGAGATGTGCAGCATTAAAATTTAATAAATAAATAAATAAATAAATAAATAAATAAATAAATAAATAAATAAATAAATAAATAAATAAATAAATAAATAAATAAATAATAAAACAGTTTTCCAAAGGGAGCCATCAGTTTATTGAGGGTGCCTATAGTATGGTCTGCTATGTGGATTTTGTGCTAAAGAGATACCTAAAAACTCCAATAATTGTCAAAATAATTCATATTACCTCTACTCTGTATTTGCTCAGAACAGGGCGAATCCCCAGAGGGACAGGCAAGATGGGACCCCGATCCATATCTGTGGGTCCATCGATGGGAGGCAGATCTGATTTCCCAGCGGATCCAATCTGGAAGGTAGAAGGTTGATATGAGAGAGATTCTATTTTTTTAGCCACTTAATCTTTGCAAACATGATGCATCGTCTGTTGAGAAGGCAGTTTTTCATTTATAAGTTTCCTATGATTTGGTGGTCTAGACTATCTCTTACACACACACTTCTGTTTTAGTGAAATTACATTAGTGCTTCTTGCTTCATTTCTAGCTAATTTAGAAAATCCAATTACAACATTTTATCTGGGACTTAAAGAAGTTACCGTATGTTCCGGCATATAAGACGACTTTTTACCCCTTGAAAATCTTCTCAAAAGTCGGGGGTCGTCTTATATGCTGGGTACCAAAACTTCCAAGCCGGGGGGGGGGGGAGCTCAAAAATGGCTGCATCCCCGCCATTCTCCAGCTAAGCTGCTGAAAGAGCCCCGGAGCCCCGCCGCCGCCCTGCGTCTCGGTCTCCTGCTGGGAAGGCTGCGGCCGCCACTGTTAGCCGCAGCCTTCTCAGCAGGTGGGCACGCGCTGGGGGACGACGACAGGACCCTCGTTTCCTAACCTTCCTCATCTTTTCTCTTGTTCTCCTCCTTGTGGGCGCGCGCAGGAGGGACCGTGGAGCAGAGGCACCCAGCGGCTTAAGGCAAGAGGCAGGCGGGAGACACAGGCAGGAGCCTGCCACCGACGCCGCCACTTCTGGCATCCCCGTGCCTCTCGCCCCGCTCGCCGGGCGCCTCTGCTCCGTGGTCCTACAAACCAATCCCCACCGTGGCTCCTTTCTCCCTCACCCAGCCCTCTTCCAAGTGCAGGGAACCACACCAAGCAAGGTAGGTGGGTGCGCGCAGGAGGGACCGTGGAGTAGAGGCGCCCGGTCAGCAGGGCGAGAGGCGCGGGAATGCCAGAAGTGTCTCCCTTCCGCCTCTTGCCTTAAGCCGCCGGGCGCCTCTGCTCCGTGGCCCCTCCTGCGTGCACCCACAAGGAGGAGAGCAAGAGAAAAGATGAGGAAGGTTAGAAACCGAGGGTCCTGTCATCGTTGTCCCCCAGCCTGCATCAATGGGCCTCTTCTTGGGGAGGGTTGAGAGCCCCTCCTTTTCCTGCCAGACCAGAGGGCTGCAAAGCATTGGGGGGCCCAACCTGAGCACCATAGTCCCCCCACACACAAGCAGGATGAAGCCCCTACGCTTTTAAGGAAATTCCACCTTCAATATCCCAACAAACCACGTTAACTTGCTTATTCCTTTTGTTTTTACAGGTGGATTTTCCTTTTTTCTAAGGAGGGCAGCATGTCAGATCCCTATTGTGATACTGTCATTCTCCTGGGGAAGGTGGCGGGACTCTGGATGTATTATTTAGTTATTGCTTTCTTCCTCACCCCCTCACAGCCTGTAACCTTTCACTTTATAACCTTTATCCTGGCACCTAGCCATCCTGAGATTTTCTAACCTTTTGGAGAATATATGGGGAGGGAGGTTTTGTGGTCTGCCAGCGGCCTGTGCAGCTGGTAGTTGATTCGGACAGGGAAGAGGCTGGTGTTGTGATTCTCCAGCGGCCTGTGCAGCTGGTACCAGAGTTGGAGAACGAGGAGGCTGGAGAGGGCTCGGCACCAGAGGCAGAGATTCAGCCAGGGCCTTCAGAACCTCCAGAACCTCCGAAAATGAACCTCCAGAACCTCCGAAAATGAAGAAGAAGAAGAGGAGCCTGTTCTCAATGCACGTGTGCGCAGAGCTGCTAAAAGGCAGGAATGGTTCTTGAGGAGAAGGACTACTCGAGAGTAAGGCTTGGGGAGAATTGACAACTCCCATAGCCTATTTAAGTGGTGAAATCGAGGGAGGAAGTTGCAGGAAGCAACTTTGTTCATCCCAAGTTCTGGTCTTTGAAATTCAAGCCTCTGTTTCTGCTCCCGTTTGAACTCGTCAAAGTTGCCTACAAATTGCTCCTGGGCGTTTGCCAATCAGCAAGATTTGTGTGGTTCATCTGCTGTTATCTGAAAGACTCTTCGTCAGACTTGTGTACTTGTGTTTTAACTATTGTCGACTGTTAAGGAGCTTAATTAACAGCCGTTGCACAGAAAAGACTGATTTATACTTTATTTGACTTTAGAATGATTGCTAAACAACCTAATTAGTAATCTTTACTATTAAAATAAGGTTTGTTTGGACGCTGTGTTGTGCTGTGTTCCTTTGTTAGGAAGCTGGGTCAGAACAGGAGGGCCATGTGGGTTGTATCAGTATGAAAGTCTAACCCTAACCCTAACCCTAACCCTAACCCTAACCCTAACCCTAACCCTAACCCTAACCCTAACCCTAACCCTGAGAACATTGCTTATCACGTTCTCAGGATAGCCTTTATAATAACATCTCCACACCTGCAGATTGGCTGAATCCACATTGGACTGAAGGGAGGGGTTTCTAATTCCTTTATCCTAACTGTATTGCTTGAGGGAACTTCAGAGTCTGCTTTCTTTATGTCTTGCTATCACTCCTGTTCAATAAAAGGTTCCTTTTTGAAATGCCAAAGTTTCAAGAGTTTTTACTTTCTTGAACGAGGAGGAGAGGCCGGACCTTACACTATCCATTTGTACTTTCTAAAACACCACACTTCATTCCATTACCTGAAGGAGTTCAAAGGCAGCCAGTAGGTCTCCAGCAGTTGAGTTACCCCGGTAGATCTGGTAATATTCCAACTGAGGCGGGAAACGTGGAGGACAATATTCCTCATCTGACATCTTTACCACAGGTTTGGCAAATGTTCGCCCCATGAAGTCAGCCTTCCCCTGAAAATATACAGAAATCACCATCCTAATCCAGGGTCTCCAAAGGGCCACTGCTGTGTGCCTACCAGTTGAAAATTTTGCTCAAAACATCAAGACTATTTACATCTTGATCTCCAGTCCACCCTCAGGGGAAAAAATAGTTGATGAAAAGTTCGGAATTAAAGTAGGCAGACAAGCTACTCTTTTAATCTCTGCCTCAAAAATAAATGCTTACTATTTGCCTTGGAGAAATGCATATGGGGACAGTAGTGCAGGAGTGGTGCTGTTTTTCATTGATGAACATTTTTAGACATACAGCAAGATCCTGGACCTGGAGTGGTGCGTTGGCCTAGAGGTGGAACTCTCGCCTTATAATCAGGAGGTTGTGAGTTCGATCCTAGGTAGAGGCAGATATTTCTCTCTCTGGGCACAATGAGAATATATCTGCTGAACAAATCTCCGCATTGGCGACAGGAAGGGCATCCGGCCAGTAAACACTCTGCTAGCTCCATTCAGTTGCCCAGACTCCACCCCGCAAGGGATTATGGGGCCGTTAAAAGAAGCAAGATCCTGGACCAGAGCCTGCTGCTAACTATCTAGTTTAGTTGTTTAAGAGCAATATATTACATTATATTAAGAAATATATAATGATAATATATAATAATTATGAATGATAATCCTGAGGGATACCAGGAGACATTCTTACTGGGGGCTTCTGAATTTATACAATACATGTAAAACAAAAAGAACTTCTGTCTCATTTTATGGACTATGGAGACCCAATTGCCTCACTGGCTTTAGTCTTCTCTTACCACTGTATCCTGGTCATAGATTTCAATGACAATAATGGGAGGGTCATCTCGCATCTCATGTGCTTCCCCATATAGCTCAAGATTGTCAAACACCAGCAGTTGGTCCCAGGTAGGACAAAGTGTTTCATTCAAGACCTGGGGGTGGAGGTAGCAAAAGATTAAAGATGTCCAATAACTCTTCTTCATCTCAACAAATCTTCTTTTGGCTTCCATTCTACAGTGGGTTTTTTTTGTTGTTAATATAAAACAGAAATCTTTCACTTTTGTTTTGAATTTGAAATACCAAGCTCAGCATTCTGATCCCCTTTTCAATCAGACTTTTTTTTGGGTTCACAGACAAGTTGTTTTCTGTGGCCTTATCTTAATTATGGAATTCTTTCTCTAGAGAAATACAAAAGGCTTTCATAATGAGCATATCACAACACACTGAAAACATATTTACTCAAGGACACCATGTATAATTAGCTTTAATTATACAGAGAAACATCTGTAAGGAACAAAGATGCCGAATGGTCCAAAGAGAACTCAAAATGCTTGTTATGCATGGAATATTTACTGACTAGAAAACAAGCAGACAAAGAACAGTAGAATAGAATGGAGCATAGAATTGGGAAAAAAAGTCTTGAAACATTTTGTTGCTGTAAATATGTTGTTGCTTTTTGCTGTTATTTTAATTACATATGCATGTCTAAGCGCATGCATTCATAGACATATATCTTATGGCAACTCTAGAATAATATGAATTTTTATTATCTATTTATCCATTCAGCAAACTATGACTGTCCACTACATAAGTTAAATACCTAAGTTAAAAGAAGAACGCTGAGTCACTATAACAAATGCCTGACCCATATATTACATACACACACACACACACACACACACACACACACACACACACACACACACACACACCACCGCAGACTCCATTCACAACTGGGGGAAAAGCCAGATCTTTTGGACCTTCATGAAAGGCCAGTAGGGTTGGGGGTTGTCTGAATCTCTTTGAGGAGGGTATTCCATGAAGGAGGTGCTATTTCCTTGACCCAACCAGATGACATTGCTTTATCAAAATGACACACTGGGTGACATAATAGCAGTGTTCCAATACTTGAGGGGATGCCACAGAGAGGAGGGGTCAGGCTGTTCTCTATGGCAGTGCTCCCCAACCTTTTGTCACCCTCGGCACACCATAGCCTCTCGCAAAATTCCACGGCACACCACATACAAAAATTGGAAAAAAAACAAATATAATCTTCAAAATATCGTTTTGAAGAGTATAATAGTATAGGAATGTCAAACTGGGCATAACAGAATTACTTGATTTATTATTTTATTTGATAATTAGGTAGTACGTGAACTTAAAAATTAGAACACAGTGCAGAAAACGACAGATAGGTAATACCTAATAATGAACACTGCTCTGTCCAGGCCCTGTAGACTTGTGATCAGGACAATCATGAGCGGGGGAAGGGGGGGATAGAACTTCTTGGACTCAGAGCTGTAGGGCCGCGGCCGCACATCGAATGCAACAAAACGTTGCTGGGCAAAATCTAGCATTCGGTGGGCAGCAGACCGTTCTGGATATGACGCGAGCTTTTGCCGCGGCACACTTGGCATGGCCTCACGGCACACCAGTGTGCCATGGCACACTGGTTGGAGAGCACTGCTCTATGGTACCAGAAAGCCAAACAAGGAATAATGGATGGAAGCTGACCAAGGAGAGATTCAACCTGGAAGTAAGGAGAAACTTTCTGACGGTGAGAGCGATCAACCAGTGGAACAGCTTGCCAGCAGAGGTTGTGAGAGCCCCAACACTTGCGACCTTCAAGGGGAGACTGGACTGCCATCTGTCTCAAATGGTGTAGGAACTCCTGCTTGAGCAGGGGGTTGGACTAGATGACCTACAAGGTCCCTTCCAACTCTAATAATAAATCTAAATCTAAATCTAGTAGAACAGTCAAAAACCACCAGGGATGTTATGGTGACTTGGGAATGGCATGCAATGCTGCACCAGAGTTGACCATGCCTGGTGCACCATGAAACAGGACTTCTGATTTTCATCGTAGAGCAGAAGAAAGAATACATAAGAGACATGATGTACAAAGATAAAGAATTAGTCCTAAATTATTTATGGATTTAGAAGGATGAATGAGTACATTGTTTTTATTCTTTTAAAATGCTTTTCGTGTTTTAATTGTAATATATTTTTTGAATTGTAAGCCGCCCAGATTCACTGACTGAAATGGGCAGCTATAGAAAATGAATGAATGAATGAACTCCCCCCCCCCAATGAATATGTAACCAATAACATGGAACAGCCTCTGACACACATATTCTGCACACCATCAGGCAACTATCAAGCAAAGACACTCTGAAATTCTGGCATAGACTATAGCAGTGATGGCGAACCTTTTTTTGCTCGGGTGCCAAATGGGCGTGCGTGCCCACACCCATAATGCAATGCCCTTCCCCCCATGCATGCATGCACAACCCCCCACGCTGCCCTCATGCATGCGTGCAGGCCTCACTGAAGCCTCCAGACTTCTGGTAGGCCCATTGGGCCGTTTTTTGCCCTCCCCAGGCTTCAGGAAAGCCTCCGGAGCTTGTGGATGGCAAAAAACGGGCCCAACGGGCCTACGGGAACTTCCAGTAGGCCCATTGGGCCCATTTTTTGCCATTCACAGGCTCTGGAGGCTTTCCTGAAGCCTGGGGAGGGGAAAACGGCCTCGCCCCTGCCCTCCAGAAGGCCGAAAATCAGCTGGCCAGTGCACACATGCGCACTGGAGCTGACATAGGGCAACGCCTTGTATGCCCTCAGATATGGCTCCGCATGCCACAGGTTCGCCATCACGGGACTATAGTGTTGCATGGTTGTAACCCTGTACGTAAAAAACAGGAAACATTTTGATCACACCCTTGAAGGTACCCTCTCAACTTTTTTACCTTTGGAGACACCCGTGAAAAATGACTTAAAAGCAGAATTTCTACACCCTGCACCTTCCAGATGTGGTATATCACCTCCATTACTCTAGGTAGCACAGCTGTCATGTGTCTCAAATGGAATTTATAGGAATTGTAACCCAGCATACCCAGAGGACAAAGAGTGGAAAAGGCTGACCTGCAACAACACTCCTTGAGTCAGGCAGCCGCCATCTTACCTCGGTGCATTGACCTTGAGTGATAAAGAAAACCCTGGCAAAAGGATCAGAAAGGCCACTGCTGTCTGCAGCGAACAAACTCCTGGCCTGGTACATATGGGCTCGGAGCTGGAAGACTTGTTTCTCTGTGATGGAAAGGAGAAAGATTATTCATGACATTCAGGAAGGCAGATGCAGAATTAGATTTGGGGGAAAAGGAAAAACGAAATCATTTTGCAATAGGCCTTTGCCTTGAACCTGGGTCCCATTTTCAAAATTAATACCTAGAAAATCAGGCACCTTAATAACGCTGACTATATATTCTCAGATATAGCCTCATTACAGTATTAAGCAGAGTGCAAATTATGGAAGAAACGCAACAGAATATTGGAAGATGGAGCTGTGAAGTGCCAAAAAACATCGTCCCCCATTAACTTAATCTAGCCTGCCATTCAAGTAACATTGAAGCAGCTAATGCCAAAATGAGATCCATCCAGGGACCTCTGAGTCTGGAACTGCTGGGGGGGGACATCATTTTACCTCAGCAAATCAGAGGTGGGATCCTCCCGGTTTGCACCGGTTCTATAGAACCGGTAGCAAACTGCTGGTGATGTCACAGAGCCGGTTCTGTCAATGCCGGTCCGTGGACTCTGCCATCTTTTGTTTGAAAAAAAAATATTTTTTGGGAAAAAAATTTAAACTTTTTTGCTGGTTTTTTGTTTTCTTCTGTGCATGTGCAGAAGCCGAGTTTCCGGCAATGTGCATGCACCACCATCTTGTTTTTGGCTTTTTAAAAAAAATGCAAATTTTTGGCACTGCACATGCGTGCCCATGCGGCATGGCCACGCGGCGTGCAATGTGTGTGCAGCCACGTGGCGCAGGAGGAAGCGAACCAGCGGCGAGGTAAGTTAGAACCCACCCCATGCAGCAAATGTCTTCTGACAGATCTTCTTCCACTTCCCCACTGTGTGAGAGAAGAAATCCTGTGCCTTGTGTCTCCACTCCCCATCCCACCGAAAACAAAGGGGATATTTTCTTACTAGTGTAGAGGAGGCTGATGGGTGGGAAATTTAGGAGACTTTGTCCCGCAGGAAGTTTCTTCTCCTCAAAGCCACAGGGTAGACCACTGAGGAAATCTTTCCTCTGTTTGTTGAGTCCTAGCCACAAATAAACTTCCATTTTGGCTTGTACAGTCCAGCCGGCTGGCCCAAATCCCCGTTTCCCAGGTAACTGAAAAAAGATGAGTCAAGGAAGAGAAAGATTTAACAGGTTGTGTTTCCATCATTCTATTAGAATCCTTCTCATTTATTCCTATTTTTGAGTTCTGAAACTCATGAAGTTATCACAAACACTACTATTTAATACAAAGCTTTAAAAAATACTAGCATAACCATTAAATAGCACTTAGACTTATATACCGTTTCATAGTGCTTTACAGCCCTCTCTAAGCAGTTTACAGAGTTCAGCATATTGCCCCCAACAATCTGGGTCCTCATTTTACCGACCTCAGAAGGATGGAAGGCTGAGTCAACCTTGAGCCGGTGAGATTTGAACAGCTGAACTGCAGCTAGCAGTCAGCTGAAGTAGCCTGCAGTGCTGCACTTTAACCACTGCGCCACCTCAGCTCTTTTTTAAAGGTGCAACTGGCTGGAAATGATAGGAGCTGTAATCCAAGAATACTGGGTTGATTTTTTTTAAAATGCCTTCCACACAATTAAACATGTTTTAACATTTTGGGTTTATCAAATTTATAAATTGTTTCAATATCTAAAATGTTCTGGATTTGGAAAAAGACAATTTCAAAACATTATTTTTTGAATATATGGATCAGGCTTTCCCCCTCTCCGGCTGAATGCTGAACCAGCCTGTTGTAGCAGAAATAACTTGGATCCGTTCTTCTGAATTGCAGCAACAAACAAAAGTCTATGGCAGGGGTGTCAAACTCGATTTCATTGAGGGCCGCATCAGGGTTGTGTTTGACCTTGGGGAGGCAGGGGGCGTGGCCAGGGTGGGTGTGGCCAGCTCAATGTTACTTGTGTCAGGGGTGCCTGTGGTGGCCCAAGTGCTCTGCCAGTGAAAACGGGCTCCCGAGCTCCATTTTCAGCTGTGACAGCCTCCTGCACACCTCTGCCAGTGAAAACGGAGCTTGTGAGGGCCACCCGTGGCCCCTTGAGCTCTGTTTTCGGCTGCGATTGCTCCTGCACACCTCTGCCAGTGAAAACGGAGCTCGTGAGGGCCACCCGTGGCCCCTGTGAGCTCTGTTTTCAGCTGCGATGGCTCCTGCACACCTCTGCCAGTGAAAGCGGAGCTCATGAGGGACATGGGCGTCCCACAAAGCACCACGGGCCGGTCCTTTGCTGTTTCCATGAAAGCTCCTGGGCCTTGAGTTTGACATCCCTGGTCTATGGAAAGTTGTCAGCTTTCTTTCTTTCTTTCTTTCTTTCTTTCTTTCTTTCTTTCTTTCTTTCTTTCTTTCTTTCTCTTTCTTCCTTCCTTCCTTCTTTCTTTCTCTCTCTTTCTCTCTCTTTCTCTCTCTCCTTCCTTCCTTCCTTCCTCTTTCTTTCTTTCTTTCTTTCTTTCTTTCTTTCTTTCTTTCTTTCTTTCTTTCTTTCTTTCTTTCTTTCTTTCTTTCTTTCTCTCTCTCTCTCCTTCCTTCCTTCCTTCCTTCCTTCCTTCCTTCCTCTCTCTCTCTCTCTCTCCCTCCCTCCCTCCCTCCCTCCCTCCCTCCCTCTCTCTCTCTCTCTCTCTCTCTCTCTCTCATGTTTTTCTCAAGTTCTCAACGTATTACATGATGAAGCTCTCAACAGTTCTGTGAAAAGCTTCAGCTGAAATTCTGTTTCATACAACTGTGTTGAAAGCCCAGGACCACTTCTGCCCTTGTTGCCTTCAGACTACAGACAAGGGGGATCTATGGATAAGCAGGATCATGATATCCTGGCAAATTTATGTCCCTCCGTTCTTTTTTTTCACACATGCGTCTCATATCCTTCTTCTTCCCCCATCTACTGTAGAAAGCGAAATGTTAGTCAGATAGAGAAAGACACGCTACGTTACCTTGAGGAAAACTGTCTTCACTTTTCCACAGTCTTTGCCTGTTTCCTCGTCCACAATGGAGTAGAGGATATCCTTGGAGGGGATGCGGGCATAGGCTATGCGCTTGCCGTTGCTCATCATCCAGATGAAGATCTCAGGAATGCTGTGCTGAGGCTGAAAATGACAGGCAGAGAGGAGAAAGATAGGGATTGTTGGGCATGATGAACCAAGCACCTACCCTTCATTGAATCAATTTCTTTACCCATTTCAACTGTGAATATGGGACTCTGCTAGAGATCAAAAACATTTGGGAATTGCTACTTTCCTTGTTCTAAGATGGATTTCCCACTCAGTCACCCAAACCATCCGTTGGGCTTCTTTCACGTGTAAATGGAGTCATTGCTTTTCCGGGGCTCTCAACCTAAAAGGCCCCAAATGATCATTCTACCAGCTGCTTCTTCTTATACAACAAAACCAGTGGTGGGTTCCTACCAGTGCGGTCCACTCTATAGCACTGGTAGCAGCCTGCTGGTGACATCACAGTACCAGTGTGGTTGGTTGCCGGTACCTGGGTGCCACCAATTTTTTTAAAAAATTTTTAATTTTTTTAAAATTTTCTTCTGCGCATGCCCAGAAGCCGAGTTTCCGGCACTGCTCATGCGCTGCGTTCCTACCCCACAGAGTCCAAGCAGGGGAGAATGGCTGAGGGAGCGCGTGAGACACTGAAAGAACGGGCGGCAGGAGCTATCTCCATTCCCCTCCCTTCAGCAGTCCGAGAAGCCACGAACACGCGGTGATGATCCTAGGCATTTTTGCACGTTCGAGGCTTCTCGAGCTGCTGAGGGGAGGGGGAATGGGCTGCAGGACCTATCTCAGTTCCTCTCCCTTCAGCAGTCTGAGAAGCCATGCCCACCTGGTCACATGGCTGGCAACTGCCACACCCACAAAATAAGCCACGCCCACAGAGTGGTAGTAAAAAAATTAGGAACCTGCTCCTGAACAAAACATTAGGTCAGAACTGAAGATGCTGCTTGGATGAGAAGTAAAATGTCTTCAAGGAAAAAACAAACAAAATATAACTGACTTTGGAAAAGCACTTTCAGGATAACCATGAGGACATGCCTAAGAATCTCCATAGACAGTTAGACCTTCCTTCCTATTCTGGACAGAGGGTTAAAAAGTGTTGGTGCAGCTGTCCCCATAGCACGGATGTTGCACCACCAAATCTGCAGCTATTTCCTTCCTTGATTGAAACAAAAACAGTACTGCAAGGAGCAGGTCTCTCTTTGCACCTGCAGACTTAAATCATCTTTGACACCCAGGGTGAGTTAAGGTGTACATATAAAGGGGGATAAAGTTATGAACGAATGAAACTTAGTCTCACCTCATCGGCAAGGAACCGCAGCTTTTGTAGGAAGTTTTGGGATTGCTTCAACTTGTCCCTGATAGTGGTCTTCTTCACCTGAGATCTCATGGTCTTAGCTTGCTGGCCCATTGTTTCCTGTATAATGAAAGAAGAAGCAGAGAAAAAGAAATGAGGCTGAAAGACAAGAAAAAAGGCTGCAAGAATATGCATTCAGAAGTGGATGCACCTAATGTACCTGGCACACAAGACATATATTTTATTTATTTTTGTTTATTTGATTTATTTGTCAAGCATGTATAAGATAACAGATATAAGTATAAACATGGTTATGAGTACATGAGATGGTTATGAATACATGGGGACATTAGGACAGGGACGTTAGGCACATTGGTGCGCTCATGCAGACCTCTTAGGAATGGGGTGAGGTCAACAGTAGACAGTCTAAGGTTAAAGTTGTGGGGGTTTGGGGAAGAAATTCACAGAGTCAGGTAGTGCATTCCAGGCATTGACCACTCTGTTGCTGAAGTCGTATTTTCTGCAGTCGAGTTTGGAGCAGTTTACATTAAGTTTGAATCTATTATGTGCTCGTGGATTGTTGCATTTGAAGCTGAAGTAGCCATTGACAGGTAGGACATTGTAGCAGATAATTTTGTGTACTACGCTTAGGTCAGATCGAAGGCGTCACAGTTCTAAGTTGTCTAAGCCCAAAATTTCAAGTCTGGTGGTATAAGGTATTCTGTTGTGAGCAGAGGAGTGGAGGATTCTTCTAGTGAAATATCTCTGGACTTGCTCAATTGCATTAATGTCTGATATGCAGTCCGGGTTCCAGACAGATGAGCTGTATTCGAGAATGGGTCTAGCAAAGGTTTTATATACCCTAGTTTGCAAGACAATATTACCGGAGAAGAAGCTTCGTAAGATTAGGTTAACAACTCTTAATGCCTTTTTGGCAATGCTGTTACAGTGAGCTCTGGCACTTAGATCATTAGAAATGAGTACTCCAAGGTAAGCTAAAGAGGAATAGGACAAGAAAATCCTGCTGCTGATGTTACCTAGTCTGGTAATGAAACATTCAGAAACTAAATTGAAAAACTTGGAGAGAAAACCACTGCCAAAATCTAATGTACCTGTGCCTACTTCCGACCACATGTAAACAATGAAGTTCTATTTTATATTCTTTATTAATATCTAAACCAGCCTTAGGTTATTCTAACAGAAAAAGTTTTAAGATTTATACAATCTGAACAGAAACCAGAATACATTCTTAAGGAATATAATTCATGTTTTCCAGTGTATTCATAAACATGGTTTTGCTCCATGAGCCTAGCATGACCATATTTACATACAAATATAAGTAATAAATATTTGAGGCTTAGGATTTTCCATTATTTAGAAAGCAGCAGTATTGGTGCCGAAAATTGCTCACTGGAATATGAATGCAAAAAGGACATTGGCAGAAGTGTTCTTAATGGCTTCTCTTTATTTGCCAAATGGGCATTGTTACTCTTTATCTGGACTTTGGTGGATGAAAATTTATTTATTTATTTATTTATTTATTTATTTATTTATTTATTTATTTATTTATTTATTTATTTATTTATTTATTTATTTATTTATTTATTTATTTATTTATTTATTTGTCAAACATGTATAGGATAGCAGCAGTTTGTATAAACATAAGTAAAAAGTAACGATAAAAGAGGACAATAGGACAGTAGGACAGGGACGGTAGGCACAGTGGTGCGCTTATGCACGCCCCTTACAGACCTCTTAGAAATGGGGAGAGGTCGACTGTAGACAGTCTAAGGTTAAAGTTTTTGGGGTTTGGGGACGAAACCACAGTCAGGTAGTGCATTCCAGGCATTGATTACTCTATTGCTGAAGTCGTATTTTCTGCAGTCAAGTTTGGAGCGCTTTACATTTAGTTTGAATCTATTACGTGCTCGTGTATTGTTGCGGTTGAAGCTGAAGTAGTCATTAACAGGAAGGACATTTTGGTATATGATTTTATGAACTACATTTAGATCAGATTGGAGGCGACGTAGTTGTAAATTGTCTAATCCCAATATTTCAAGTCTGGTGGAATAAGGTATTTTGTTGTGAGCGGAGGAGTGAAGGACTCTTCTTGTGAAATATTTCTGGACTCTCTCGATTGTATTTATGTCTGATATGCAGTGCGGGTTCCAGACAGGTGAGCTGTATTCCAGAATTTTTGCTGATATATGAAAAATTGCTGATATTCTCTTTGATTTAAAAAAGCAGATATCTAGGGTCCAAGAGTGATAACTTGCAAAACTTGGGAGGTGTGAGCCTGTGGATCTCAAGAACACGGATTAAATTTTCTCCTAGGCCAGTTTTGCCATCTATAAGGTTTTCCCTGGTTGGTTAAAACTTCTGAGAAGAGGATTCACTGTGAGATGGTGGAGAGATTGCCTGCCTTGAAAGAGGTACCAGTTTGTTTCCCTTTCCAATAGTCCAGCCCTGGACCCAGTGAATTAGGAGAAGTACCATCTTTTTTTTTCAATTTTCCCTTCTTGGGGAAATCTGTGAAGGTGATAGTAAAGCAATTTTTAGAGAACCCCAGAAAAAGTTTATTTGCCCACAGGCAGTCTGGATTCAAGGCTGGGTTCAGATAGAAATTACACTGTTTGCCTGCATTGATAACCTATCACAGGGCTAGAGTTCAAAGAGTGATCCATCTTTGGCCTACATTTCTCAGTGGTCATCAGAACTGTTGACCATGATGTCCTTTCAGGTTACCTGAAGACATTGTGAGCAACGTTTTATGGTGATTGTGTTCATTACTGTGTGGATAATCCCAGCTGATAATTATGAGGCAGGAGAGAGAGAGAGTTCTCAGACCCTTCAATGTAGAATGCTTGACCCCCTGGTCTATTTTATTCAACATCTATATGAGGAGGCTATCCAATGATTCTGGATAAGTTACCATATATATGTGGATGATGCCCAGTTGTTATAAAACCCCATGATTCAAATGAATCATTTAGTAGAATCTCTAATACAGTGTCTTGACAATGCACTATGAAATGTTTTGTGCATTACAAAGAAAGAAAAACAAAAGAAAGAAAGAAAGAAAGAAAGAGGGGAAAGGAGGGAGGGAGGGAGGGAGGAAGGAAGGAAGAAAGATTACCAGTTCCCGCATGCAGGATTTCAGCCTTTCCCGGTCCAGATGTGTCCGGGAGGAGTGGTTGTGATCTTTGTTGGAGAGAGACACAAATCTCCTGTGGAAAGGGGATATTGTGAAAAAAGTGAGAATTGTGACCACAAAATTCAGTCCTCTAACTTTCATCCTTTAATATTTGATTATTGAATAGAAAAGGGGAATCTCACCAAATTTACTGGTGATAGAAAATGAGGGTGGATAAGGGGTGGGTTCCTCCTGGTTTGGATCGGTTTGCCCGAACCGGTAGCAACCTGCTGGTGATGTCACGATGACTCCACGGAACCAGTTCGGTCGGTACCGGTCTGTGGAGGTCGCCATCTTTTTTTTTTTTTGGATTTTTTTTGGGATTTTTTTTTTTGGATTTTTTTCCGGGTTTTTTTCCGATTTTTTTTCCTTCTGAGCATGTGCAGAAGCCGAATTTCCGGCACTGCACATGCATCACCATCTTATTTTCGGCTTTTTTTGGAGGTTTTTTTATTTTTTTGGCACTGCACATGCGCGTGTGGAGGAAGCAAACCGGCAATGAGGTAAGTTAGAACCCACCCCTGGAGTGCATGACTAGTAGATAGGCACAAAAAGGAGTTGTGGAATGGGACACAAACATCTTCCTTTCTGTTCTTTTTCCTTTCTTGGAATTTCCCTGTTTTCCCAAATGCCAGGCTATAGTTATTATGTACCAAGATAGCATCTATTTCTGCTCTTAGAAAATATTTTATATTCCATAATATAAACATGCTCAAGTAATGGGAGCTCACCCTGTTGTGTGGCGCTCGGGTCTTGAACCCGGACTGCCAGCTGACAAGCTCACTGTCTTTAACCGCTGAGCCATTGTGGAGATAAACCTCACCAATTATTCAAATCAAGAGCCTTAAGAGGCCTAATCCCTTGGAAAGAAAGGTAGCTTCATTAGCATCCCCAAATCCCCTTTCCTACTTACAGACATCCACTACTCAGTTCTTCCAGCACTCCTCGGAGACGGCGCTCTGGGTGTGGTTTTTCAGTCTTGATCATCTCATGCACATCATTGAGGCCTTCTTCCTAAAGGAGCAGAAGTGATTTTTCAGTAAGCAGGGCTACAATGGCAGATTTGCACCCGTCATTCCAGAGGCATTTCGAGTGGTGCGGTGGCCTAGAGGTGGAGCTCTTGCCTCCCAATCAGGAGGCTGTGAATTCGATCCTAGGTAGAGGCAGATATTTCTTTTTCTGGGCACAATGAGAATATATCTGCTGAACAAAACTCCGCATTGGCAACAGGAAGGGCATCTGGCCAGTAAACACTCAGCTCCATTCAGTTGCCCAGATTCCACCCCTCAAGGGATTATGGGGTCATTAAAACCCACTCCCATCTTCCTCTTATCCTTCTATTTCCCTTGCAGGAACTCACCAGCTTGTCTGCAATCTTATCAATGATATTTGAATTGTACAGACGTCGCCTCTGGTCCTGCCACCAACTCTTGATATAAATGCAAGGCTTCTTGTCAAAATACGGTAAGTGAAAATAGTTCCTGTAATAGCAGGAGAAAGGAGTGATATACTTTCATTCAGTATTTATTTATTTATTAGTGACACTTTATATACCGCCTCACAGTGCAAGCACTCTCTAAGCGGTTTACACCAGTAAGCAATGTATATTTATATTGCCCCCAACAATCTGGGTCCTCATTTTACCCACCTCGGAAGAATGGAAGGCTGAGTCAACCTTGAGCCGGTGAGATCTGAACCACTGACCTGTGGATCACAGTCAGCTAAAGTGGCCTGCAGTACCCCACTCTAACCGCTGCACCACCTTGGCTCTTAAGTATCAGAATAGCTTCCCCCACCCCTTTTGTTATTATTTTTCTCTAATACTGGTAGTCCTCAACTTACAACATTTCATTTAGCGACTGTTCGGAGTTACAGCAACACTGAAAAAAGTGCCTTACTGTTTTTCACACTTGTTGTAGCATCCCCATGGTCACGTGACCAAAATCCAGATGTTTGCCACTGACTCATATTTATGATGTGGGGTCATGTAATCAACTTTTGTGATCTTCTGACAAGCAAAGTGAATGGGGAAGCCAGATTCACTTAACAACCATGCTACCAACTTAACAACTGCTCTGATTTACTTAACAACTATGGCAAGAAAGGTCGTAAAATGCGGAAAAACTCACTTAACAAATGTCTTGCTTAGCAACAGAAATTTGGGAGTCAGTTGTGGTTGTAAGTCAAAGACAAAGACTTACTGTACCACATGACCTACATGAAATCTGGGACAAAATTTTCCAAGATCTGGTCTTTTACTGATGTAAATGTAAATGCAATAGTGACAAAGGCTTAGCACAAAAGTCTTTTGGGTTTGGCCATCCCTCCTACATGGTACTGAAGATGTGGAAATGCAGTATCATTTGCCCCATCTCCGAATCAAAGAAAAGAAAACCCATGAATATACAGCTTAACACCCAACCAAAGATCCTACAGTCTTCCTCTTTTCCAGTAAATGTCCTTTCATATTATTATTTTTTTGTTGTTGTTGTTTGTCCATCATGTTCGAAGAGGACCTTGACATCTCTCAGGTTGTGGGCTGTTTGCGATGTGTCCGCAGATGGCTGGTAAGGCCTATACGGCCAATATCACTTGCCTGTCAGTAATCAATGGTTTCAGGGCTGGAGAAGTAGAGACTGAGAAAAATTCCCCATCGATATTGGCCTCCTCATCACTGTCATTCTGTAGTAGCTCAGATTCCTCCTCATTGCCATCCCCACCATCTTTCTTCTTCTTGATAGTGGGCCTGGATATGCCATCAATTTCATTGCCATAATTGCCTTGGGAGAAAGAAAAAGGAATCAGATTCTATAGGATGAAGAATGAAAAAATTATACTATTTATTAGAGCTACCGAGCCTTGCCTAACCATACCATCAGCGGAGGGTTCCGGTTATTTTCGCTACCGGTGTGCATCATGAGCATGCGCAGAAGTGAACTCGCGTTCCATCGGGCGATTTCACTTCCGCGCATGCTTAGGACGACATTACAAGCCGAAACACAGCTGAGGAGCTTCTCAGCTGTGCTTCGGAGGAAGAATAAAGGTCCGTACTAAAACAAGGGTGGGTGGGAGGGCTTTTTCCTGACAACTCAGGACGTGGAGAAACCAGAAAAAGCACCTGAAAATGATGTCATTGCCGGGCTCCTACTGGTGCGGCGTCCCACACAGCACCGGTAGGAACCCACCACTGCATACCATGGTATCTTGGATGTACCCAGAGGCTGAATTAAGCTTTTGGGCACGATGAGAATAACCATAAGGCCCAAACTTAAGGAATCAGTGTCTGGGATAACATTGTCGAGTGAGATTTCATAGTTATACTTTAATGGATTACTGTTATGTATAGCGCCTGCAGATTGGAAATGGAAATAACATAGAACCTAAAATTTGAATAAGACTGATATTACATAAATAATTCTCAGGAATATGAAAGTTTCACGATCATGCTCGGTTGTCATTATTCAATCCTGAAAGTGATCCATATTTTATTATGCTCCACATCTGGAGAGCTTTTATATCAAGCTGCATCAGAAGGATTGAAATATAAATCACAAAAATTCAGACTAAAAATAATGTGAACAATCACGGTGATGGCAAGTTTCAAAATCACCTATACAATTAATCACACATCAGAATTAGCTTGTTTGTATCTAATATCAAGAACCATCTTCATCTTCATCACCGCCACCAGAAACCATCCTGAAGCAATCTTACTCAAATCATGTGTACAAATTCTTATATGAAACACTGACATCTTAATATGTCATTTTAAAATCATTTATGCCAATATGCATATTTCAGTCAAATATATCTCCCTACCATTCATTCTCCTGTTTTAATGTTTGAAAAAGATGACTAATTAAAGCTGAAGTATAGCTTGACAAATGAGGGGGTCAGTGAGGATTTATCATTTTACATATTTTATAAACCACAGTTTCATCCAGAAATATATTTGTGGGCAGAAAACATAAAAATTCAAACAATATTGGAAAAAAAATAGTATAGTAAATTGAACAGAGTTATGGATATTCAACATACTAGAAATATAATCAATGTAAAGTTTAAAATGCAAAAGGAATACAATATCTGTCCTAAGCATACTTCATTGTAGATAAAAGTCTATGGAGATTCTCAGTCATCCAGGTCATGGTTGTCCCAAAGGTGCTTTTTCAAGAGAAAACTGGACTTTCTGGGGTTGTTTTTGAAGACGTTTCACTTCCCATCCTTAGGACCTTCCAGTTGCCTCTTGAAAAAGCACCTTTGGGACTCCTTGTAGATAGCAATTCATATTAAGGCATTACTATTGGGGAAAAAAGTACACATACAGTAGAAGTATGTGTACTTAAGTTCTGTCCATTGAAGGTCAAATAGAAAGATGTGATTTTTGCGTTGTTCAATATACTGAACAAAGGCATCTTTAGTCAATTCTATTTGCAGAATTTTAGAATATCTACAAAATGAAATCTAAGAATAAACCAGCAATCTTTTTAAGGAGTTTAGGGATTCAGGAATTTTTCTATGATAATTTTGATTTAATTCTTCTAAATAGCATTTTTAGAAATATCAATAGAATGCTTTCTATGATTCATTATTAATCAACTAAACCCATTTGGTAAGAACAAATGCAACCATAGGTGTTACATGCTTTGTATTTTGATAAACATTATGTGCTAGAACAATAACATCTACAATAATGAGTAATCATCAATCAATAATAGTGAAATAGCATTTCCCAGACTAGAGCAATTATGCAAGGCCATCCTTCTTGTTTAGACACCTGGAAAAGCCAGTTCATACTTTCAGTTCTGCTTGTATGGCATTGCAGAAAGCAAATTTCCCCTCCTTTACCCACACCCAATGCTTAACATAGTTCCTTCACAAACCTATTGTGACCTCAAAATTAATTGGTTTGTCTCCATTCTTTCTGTCAACCATGGTAGCCTCCAGGAAGGATCCAAAGAGAAAAAACTCCTCCATCTTGCCTGTGCAGCTCTGTGGGATGGGGTGGGATATAAACACAGCAGGTTTTATGATTATGGTGAAAGACTTCAACTCATGAACGTGACATATTTATTTAGATCATTGGTCAATATCATAGGTAGGAAACATGGAATCTGGGGCAGCAATATGTCTGCAAATAATCCCTTTGATGCCCACCAATTGAAACAGGCAGGCCACCATAGGAGACGTATTGTGCAGAAACAAGTTCCTCCTAAGCAGGCATTTTATAAGAGTATCCATAACAATTCTCAGCATTTTAAAGGAGTTTGCCAACTCCAAAAGATTACCGTACCTAGTAAGCTCTTTTCTTATTTGGTGGCATGGGAATGTACCCAGAGGTGGGCTTCACATAATTTACCTACCAGTTCGCCCAGCACCGAAAATGTGAGCATGTGCACCCTTCTGCGCATGCGTGCAGCCTTCCGCAAATGCGTTTTGCTCGTGCGCACAGCTTGCATGCATGCGCACGTCTTAGAAAACGTGGCTAAATAGGATGGCATAGCACCGGGCCAGATGGGAGGGTGGGCGGTCCCACCCACAGGTCGCTATAACCGGTCCCACCCACAGGTCGCTACTACCAGTTCGCCCGTACTGGTCCGAACCCGCTGAATCCCACCTCTGAATGTACCAGAGATTTTGTATACACAAAGCATGCAATTTAACAGTGAATTATTTTGTGTTTTTTTTAAAAAACCAATAAACTATGACTAACTGGGAATTGAGTTTAGGTTTGTGCATTCAGAGGAATCAAACCTGGAACCCCAGATATACAGCACCCCTTGGCCATATTGCTGAAACACAACTCTGTTGTTTTCTTAGATCTTCATCAACAACACAGGTTTTGGTTCACACTGAAAAACAAGAGCTATTTGCAATAAAGAATCGACTAAAGTCTATTGAAGGGAGGCTTCCCCACTAAATGTGATTGTGTGATATCCTGAGAACATAAGATATTGTAGTCATTACAACATAGGAAACATACATCAGTGACAGGAGTTGCTAATTCAACTTGAACTTCTGTGGAACTGGTGATTTCAGGATTGCTGGTATCCAAGATCTCTACTGCCAGACCAAGAAGCAGGCGGGCTCGGAAGGAAACCCCTTCACCCAGGCCTTCATTCAAATCCTGGTGCTCATCCATCAGGGTATAGTTGCGGGTGGACCCATACATGTTTACCCAGGCAGGGCCAAATGTGGGCAAGAAACCTTGTAGAGATAAGCAGAATTGGATAACTATTCATTCCAAAACAGCTTTTAACAATTAAGTTGGCTCATTTGCAAAACATGTTGCCATAATTGTTCTAGTACTGGCATTAACAGAAGACAGTAATGTGTAGTAGATCTTCTAGCTAGCTATCCTCCTCCACTATTGTTTCCTCTAGCCTTTGGTATCTTTTCTTCCTTTGGGTTTCAAGAAAGGAGGTGACCTAGTAATTTATGTTGCTGTATTTATGTTGCTGTATTTATGTTATGTAATTTATGTTGCTGTATTTATGTTGCCAGGGTGGGTTCCACTTACCTTTGCCACCGGTTCGCAGTGCGACGTTTCGCACGTCCCCTCGCGCGATTTGGCTTCCACGCATGCTCAGAAGCAGGAATTAGCCTGAAACACAGCTGAGGAGCTCATCAGCTGTGCTTCGGGTGAAGAAATAAAGGTCAGAATTCACACGCGTGCGGGCGGGAGGGCCCTTTTTCAAGCCGCGGAAGGGGAAAAATTCGCACAAAATAAAAAAAAGATAGTGGAGCGCACGGAACGGCACCGACAATGACGTCACCAGCGGGTCGCTATGGTTCGGGCGATCCGGTCCGAACCGGGAGGAACCCACCTCTGGCTCACACCTATCATTTACTATTTACTTCCAAG
Organism: Diadophis punctatus similis; assembly: GCA_023053685.1. Classification (NCBI taxonomy): domain Eukaryota; kingdom Metazoa; phylum Chordata; class Lepidosauria; order Squamata; family Dipsadidae; genus Diadophis; species Diadophis punctatus. Next base: position 27,633,608 of record JALIGW010000001.1, read on the forward strand.
GTTTTAAGTCTAGTAGTTTCATTTCTTTTCCACTGCTGATTGCTGAAGATGCAAGTAGGCCTGAGATGAGGTTGCAATTGTAGCAATGGAGATGATATTGTCTAGGCACATATACCTCAGAATAACAGCATAACAGAATAACAGAGTTGGACAGGACTTTGGAGGTCTTCTAGTCCAACCCCCTGCCCAAGCAAGAAACTACATGATTTCAGAGAAATGGTTGTCTAATCTCTTCTTAAAAACCTCCAATGTTGGTGAGCACCCACAATGTCTGGAGGCAAGCTGTGCCATTATTAATTGTTCTCAGGAAATTTCTCCTTAGTTCTAGATTGCTTCTCTCCTTGATTAATTTCCATCTATTGCTTCTTGTTCTGCCTTCAGGTGCTTTGAAGAATAGGTTGGCCCCCTGTTCTTTGTGGCAGCCCCTTAGATATTGGAGCACTGCTATCATGTCTACCCTAGTCCTTCTTTTCATTAAACCAGACATACTCAATTCCTGCAACTGTTCTTCATATGTTTTAGCCTCCAGTCCCCTAATCATCTTTGTTGCTCTTCTCTGCACTCTTTCTAGAGTCTCAACATCTTTTTATATTGTGGCAACCAAAACTGGATGCAATATTCCAAGTGTGGTCTTGCCAAGGTATTATAAAGTGATATTAAAACTTCATGTGATCTTGTTGAAGGCAGTGCAGCTGGACAAGGAAATGTTGTCAGAAGAGATATGTTGCCAGGATATTAGCATTGAGAGGTGTAAGGAAGCCATGGTGGCCAAACCCACTGAAGTTTTAAATCTTTTTAAAATGCATTCTATTATAAGACATTTATGAACCTTTGTTGTAAATAGAAAAATGTAACTAGATTTGGAGACAACTCACCAGAAAATGAAGAATAGGAACAAAACCACGAAGTAAGCAAAAAATAGAAGTGTTTTAAGACAGAATTTCTGCGTCCTCCTTACCTTTCTCTCCTTCATTGGAGATCTTCCTCAGATCAATGAAATGGGTTCCAATAGCCACATCGTTGACCTTGTCAGAATCTCGGATCTGGATCTTGATCCTTTTGCAGAGAGGGGGAAACATCTCTGCAAAAACTATCTGTTCATTCCAAACAGGTTCATAGCTGCTCTTCTGAACAGACGTTTTCCCCTGGGCCATGGACATAAGATTGAAAGAATTTCAGAATCCTTGATGGATTAAGGCGTCCATATTCTTAACCTTCTCCTACTGCTGCTCTTTCAAGATTGGTATGAAGATATTATGGTGTCTCTGAAAGTTCTGTTACAGGGGCGAAATCCAGAAGGTTCTGACAGGTTCTGGAGAACCGGTAGCGGAAATTTTGAGTAGTTCGGAGAACCGGCAAATACCACCTCTGGCTGGCCCCAGAGTTGGGTGGGAATGGAGATTTTGCAATATCCTTCCCCCAGGAGTGGGTAGGAAATGGGGATTTTGCAGTATAATTCCCCTGCCACGCCCACCAAGCCACACCACGCCCATCAAGCCACACCATGCCCACCAAGCCACACCACGCCCACCAAGCCACACCACGCCCACCAAGCCACACCACGCCCACCAAGCCACACCATGCCCACCAAGCCACGCCCACAGAACTGGTAGTAGAACAATTTGGATTTCACCACTGTTTCTATATGATTATCATTACTATTCCTTGGGCAAATGAAGAGATTTGCACATGTAGATTCCTTGTATTCTTGTAATAGCTTAGAAGCAAATTATTTCACAAATTCAAATGCTGAAAACATATTTTGAGATTAAATTTAAATCAGCTTTCCACAACGGTGCCATTAGTTTGTTTCAGGTCTATTCGCATAATACCGCAGCCAGCATGATCTCCGTTAAATATATCTGGAGAACATCAGGTTGGGAAAGGCAGCTCTAAGGTACTCGGACTGAATGAAACTCCTGACTATGATCAGTTACATTCCGGTCCCTACTAAAAATGCCAGTTCCTATGCTAGGATAACATAAACATATTTATTCATTTATCTACCAAATTTATCTATTTTTATTTATTTATCAAATTTATATAAAATAAATATGAATGGCTGTCTGACCTGATCCATCAAGATCTCACTGGATATCACGTACCTTCTGTCCTGCAAAAAACACCTGGACGTAAGGATCCACCAGGTCTTTGTTTTCCCCAATGAGGGCTTTCTTCACATTGGCCATGATGCTAGTGTTCATGCGTGGAAGCCCCTCTGCCCGATAAATCTTAATATAGAAGCGAGCCCATTGCCTTTCTGAAGGAACTCCATCCGGAAGCAGTAGATTCCTGCAAGAACCAGTAAACCAGGGATAAATGAAGACTACTAATTATATTCAAAGCAGTACCTCAGGCGGTCTAGTGGGCTTTCTCCATCAAGGAACCAGAGGAAAACTGTAACCTAGTTAAGACTGTCATGAAAAGTGGGTGTGGGTCAGGGGTGGGTTCTGACTTACCTCGCTGCCGGTTTGCTTCCTCATGTGCCGCGTGGGTGCACGCGCATGTGCAGTGCTTAAAACTCAGCTTCTGCGCATGCGCAGAAGCGAAAAACAAGATAGCGGCGCCTACGCCACCACCGAGAGACCCAGTTCAGGGGCGTGTCCAGCCGGCCATCGCTGCCAGTTCGGGAAGCGGGGGGAAATTCCTACTACCGGTTCTATAGAACCAGCCCAAACCGGCAGGAACCCACCTCTGGTGTGGGTCAAAACGGGCAATCTGTATATCACAGAGCAAAAGTAGGCTACATCTTGCCTTAGTTCCTTCTTGATAGCCATGATACTGCCAAAATTGAGTTGCAAATTGTTGAAACAACATTAGCACAATCCCCTTTGATTATACTGCAGTACCAGTTAACCAGGTTTTTTTAGCAGTTTTGGTGAAGATTTTTTTAAAAAAAGATATTAATCTTCTAATAGTTCTTACTGTATAGGTTATTCTTGACTTACAACCACAATTGAGCCCAAAATTTCTGTTGCTAAGTGAGACAGTGGTTAAGTGAATTTTGCCTCATTTTATGACCTTTCTTCATGTCTCTAATCACATGACCATGGGGATGCTACAAATGGTTGTGTGAAAAATGGTAATAAGTCATTTTAGTGCCCTTTGAACAGTCACTAAATGAACTGTTGTAAGTCGAGTACTACTTGTATCTTTAAAATTTCAAAATTCCCCCTGTAACCAAGAGAGAGAGAGAGAGAGAGAGAGAGAGAGAGAGAGAGAGAGAGAGAGAGAGAGAGAGAGAGAGAGAGAGAGAGAGAGAGAGAGAGAGAGAGAGAGAGCTCATTGTCAGGCCTGGAAACCATCTTGGGCCTTGGATCTTCAGGTCTGCCAAATTTAGTGCTGTGGGAAACTGGGAGGGGGGATTCTGTGAGTGGGAAACTATAGTCAAAATAACATTCCTTTCTCCGAGAGTCAAGGTCACTCTGCCCTGCACCTGGAGGGGTGTGACTGGGAGGCCTCTCCAGTTGGGATAGTGCATTGATTGGACAATGCGATGGACATGTGGGTGCTGGGGCTGGAACTTGAACTTTCTTTTGGATGTGGAAAACCGGAAGCTTTCAGATTCAGGTTTTCCCAGATGTGCCAATATGACATCTCTAATAAAATGGACTTTTGAGGAAACTCAAGCCTCGGAGTTTTCTTTCGTTGGGGGTATTACTTGGAACCCTGACCCCCACCTCATGTTTATTAATAATGTCATGTTATTTCCTTACCCTTTTGTCATGGCTAAAATTTTAATAATGATGATGGTAGTGGTGATGATGTCACTCTCAGCTATGAAAAGGATACTCCCCTGAGCTAGAGGGAAATTTTTTTTTACATAGAAGACATGAAGGAATCTTTCTTAAGTTGTTTAAACCTAGTTAGATTTCTCCTTTGTTTGCAATCTTGGGAGTTTTCCTTGCAGTCTAGGTGTCAAAAGGGCATAAAACAGATCTTTTTCTCAGGGCTTTAAAAGTAATATTTTCATAGTACAGATTTGCCCAGGTCTTTTTTTTTTTTATTTAAGGTTATTTGCAAAAATCTGTCCCATTTTACCAGCCTGAGATGGGTGGCCATACAAATCATATAAACAAGCAGAACAATAAGTTTTTTTAAAAAATGTAAGTAAACTAATACAAAACTGCATGGCCGAGATATGATATTTGAGACCGAGAATGCAAAAATCACATAAAATAAAGAAACAAACATTACAATAGAAGGGTGGCTTTCTTGGTCAAGAGTACCCTAGAAAAGATGATGGCAACAGATCAGTGGGGGATGATATTGAGGAGAGACAAGGTGAGCATTTTTACTTCTCTTAAGTTCTCAAACAGCAAACCATCGACCTCACCCCATTCCTAAGAGGCGTGCATAAGCGCACAATCGTTCCTACCATTCCTGTCCTAATGTACCCATATATTCATACCTCTTATACTCTTATTCATGCTTGTACATTATATATATATATATATATATATATATATATATATATATATATATATATATATATATATATATATATATAATCATAATTTCACTGTTTATACTTTGCTTTAATCATATATGCTTGACAAAAATAAAAACAAACAAACAAACAAACAAACAAACAGATGCAGAACCTGTCCAAAGTTGCCCTGAAAGAATTCATGGCTATTTGATAACACAGGGTGAAACCAACACTGCCCAGCAAGCCCTACTTCTCACCCTTCAATATCATCCTCATCTGTCTCATTCGCTTTGTGTGGTGTCTTTATATTATCTCCTTTGCCCACCACTGCTATGTCAACCTTTACGTAGCCTTTCAACCCAGCTGTGATGTCCTCCGGATCAGACAAGATGGCCCACTTGTGGTAGAACTGATGCTCTGCAAGGAAAGGAGAAGAAAGAGCTATGAACAAACTAGAACCCTGTTGACAAGACTAACACCCCATTAAAACAACATTGGCTGCCAAAATGCATGTCCTAATAGAAATATAGAGGACAGCAGCATTTGTGGAATAACAATTTTTTAAAAAATCTAGTTTTATATTCCATCAATTGAATGTGGTTTTCTCCAAAACTATTGACTAGTTAAATGTAATCTACTGTGTTTGGATGAATAAACTAGAATAAACATTGAAAAAGTGGAAAGCAATGCTTCTGAGAGTCCTATGGCCAGGCTGGAGGAAAAGGGAGGCCACAAGAATTACACTTTTGCTGTGGTCTCACAGCCAGCTGGGACATTGATGAAAGGCTACATTAGAAGCGAATGGCTCTAGTAATACTGTCAGCAGAAACTGGGATATTTAATAGCTCCTGGGAGTACAGACCTAGGAAACTGCATGGAAATCGGTTCTTGACATGAAGTGCCTCCCAAGCAAAATTGCCAAGACCAGAAAAAGCAAGAGGCTTTCTCTTACACAATTTTCTTTCACAATATATACATATATTTCGCATTACACACCTGGCTGGGTGTAGACGGTTCCCACATCCATTTTGAAAGAACCCACCAAGGTTCCGCTGCGCAGGATGTTCTTGGAGTGAATCACCTACAGGTTAACAAAACAGAGGTAATCTCAGGCACAGCGGACCACAGGATTGCCAAGAAACCTGCCTTGGAGTTCAGAAAGCACCTCCAGAATGCCTGTGGAATGCTCTCCACAGGGAGATTTCTCCGCCTCCACCTAGAGCCCCCCCCATCAGGGTAAAGCAAAGACCCTTCTTATTTTTCTGAGTGTTTGAACTGGGCTCGACAGTATCTCTTAAATGGAATTTTTTTACAATATTTAACATACTCTAGAGAGAGAGAGAGTAAAATGTCAGCCCTGAAACCATTTTGGAAATCTTCAGGGCTGCCACAGCAAGGCCGGTTGCAGCTGTGGGAACGTGAAGGGGGGGAGATAGAGATAGCTGGGGGGGGGGGAAGTGTAGCCAAAATAACATTCTTTCCCATGGGAGCCAAGGACGTCCCCACCAGATGTTTGGAAGGCATGGGTCAAAGACAGACGGAGGAGGATTGTGACCTGATTGGGCCATGTGATGACCTGGGGGGGCATGAACTTTGGGTTTTGATTTGGGTGGGGAAAACCTCGGGTCCTTCAGAGTTTTCCTAAAAAAAAAATTTACTTTGAGGAAACTCCAGGTCTCAGAGTTTTGATTTTGTTGGGTCTGTTACTTGGAACCCTGACATAAAGTTTTAGTCACTGTTTTACCGTATATAACAATAAAGTCATGTGGCTAAATAAGGTAACTGTGGTTGGGATTATATTTTTCCCTAGTTTTTCCTACTGTAATAGATTGATTGAATGTTGATTTTATTCTATTCAATTCTGTTCTGTTCTGTTCTGTTCCGTTCCGTTCCGTTCCGTTCCGTTCCGTTCTGTTCTGTTCCGTTCCGTTCCGTTCCGTTCCGTTCCATTCCATTCCATCCCATCCCATCCCCCATCCCCCATCCCATCCCATCCCATCCCATTCCATCCCATTCTCCACTTTCCTCCACTCCACCGTTCCATTCCATTCCATTCCACTCTATTTCCTTGTTTGAATATTTACACTGCCCATTGCCAAGTGTTCAAAACATAACTAAGTAAATAAATAATATAAAATAAAGTATATGCATTTGTGAAACACTAAAATACAATCCTATTAATGTCAGTAAAGGATGTATTTCACCAGGTGAAGTGGTAATGAGTCCAAAGCTGCATGTATTGCAGGCTACCAGAAAAGATAATTTCTCTAATTCTGTTAAATTATTAAAATTAAGCAAATGCTCACATTACTCTAAGGGCCACATTTCCCTCTACTTGTTTATCCTTTATTCTCTATTTGCTACTCTCAGGAGAGGAGCAAAGATGCTGCAGCTACACATATCTTACTGAAAAGATTTGTCATTTGAGTGCAATAATTTCAGCTTACTAGTTCTGCTAAATTTTCAAGACAGCTGTGCTGTCAAAAATGTGATTCTAAATAAATAACACCTTCAGCCATTCTACCAGGAGTGTCTACAGACGGTCTGTGTCAAAAAAAGTCAAGATGGCGGCCACAACCATACAATTGAAGCCCTGCTTCTTCTGATAGGTGAACATTAATGTAAATTGAAAGGCAATACTAATAAGAGGCAATGGCAAACTATATTATATTGGTGCCCATAAAGTGAGACGAATAGCAATAGCATTTAGACTTATATATTGCTCCACAGTGCTTTACAGCATTTTCTGAGTGGTTTACAGAGTCAGCATATTGCCCCCAACAGTCTGGGTCCTCATTTTACTGACTTCAGAAAGATAGAAGGCTGAGTCAACCTTGAACTGGTGAGGATCGAATTCTTGGCAGTTGGTAGAGTTAGCCTGCAATACTGCATTCTCACCACTGCACTGCCAAGGCTCAATACGAAGTCATCAGGTTACAAGCTCAGCTCAAATGAGAGGTACCTTCCCCATTATTTATCCATATCTACTCTAACTGCATCTCTGGATATCATCTTTCAAAGTGGGAATACTTTCTTCTTCAGTCATGCTTCAGAGACTATTCCAACTGAGAGGTAAACATTGCTCACCGATAATTTGATGATTTTATCAAACATGACATCCGGGGGAATGTGAAAGTCAAAGACAAAATACTGAAATAGAAAAAGAGAGAGAGAGAGAGTTAAAAGGGTCACCAAGGTCCTTTATAGTAAAAAGATCAGTAATAAAGAATCAAATGAAAATAGTAAGTCATTTTGATCTGTTCCAATTTGATAATGTTCCAATATTTGAGAGGATGCCACAGAGAGGAGGGGGTCAGGCTTTTCTCTATGGCACCAGAAAGCCAAACAAGGAATAATGGATGGAAGCTGACCAAGGAGAGATTCAACATGGAAGTGAGGAGAAACTTTCTGACGGTGAGAGCGATCAACCAGTGGAACAGCTTGCCAGCGGAGGTTGTGAGAGCCCCAACACTTGTGACCTTCAAGGGGAAACTGGACTGCCATCTGTCTCAAATGGTGTAGGAACTCCTGCTTGAGCAGGGGGTTGGACTAGATGACCTACAAGGTCCCTTCCAACTCAAATAATAAATCTAAAATCTCTCCAGATATATTTCATTACAGTTTCATTGTTTAAAAAAATATGGCCATTGGATATTTAGTTTGGTCTTTAGGCAGGCTAGAAGCAGTGGTAGAACAAATCTAGGGATGGGATGCTAATTTGAGAAAGACATAAATATTCCCTGTGTCAAGGCAGCCTCAGGGTTTTTCCTCACAAAGTGTCTGTGATGATTCTCAATCCCCCAGGTCATAGTTTTCTCAAAGATGGTTTTTCAAAAGGCAACTGGACTGTTTTTTTCTTTTTTCAACAGAACCTATCCTTCCATCCTCCCACCATCCAGTCTCAACAGTCAGTACCTATCCTTCCATCCCCCTGCAATCAGAACTCATGAAGCTTTTTGGATGAGAAGCGAAATGTTTTCTTCTTTTTCCTCAAAAAAACAAACAAAAAACAATCCAGTTGCCTTTTGAAAAACTACCTTTGAGACTGGGGAAAAATTGTAAGGCTAAATAAATGTTTTTGGTACTTCTAAGCAATGAAAAAGCATGTTAATGTAATCATAACCTGAGAATCAAAATTAAATGAAAACAATTTTACCGTTTGGTTAATGGAATTATAATACTTTATTTTGTGAATTGCAACCCCTAAAATCCTTATTATACTAAAAATCCAAACATTTCTCAACCAGTGGGCCCATTCAAAATTTTGTAAGCATGTCATGGGCATAAAAGATTGGTTACTTTAAGGGAATATAATCACTTACCAGACGGAAAACTAATGAGTTTCTCCCAAATATGCCATCTCAACATTTTCTCTAGGCAGATGAGCCTATTTAATTTAATTTAATTTAATTTAATTTAATTTAATTTAATAGATTTGTATGCCGCCCAACTCCCGAGGGACTTTCCAGATTATTGCAGTCCAATCCCCACCCCTCATCCCCATTATTTTTTATTTTCTAAGAATGCTTAGAGAGAGGTGCCTTTGGGCATACTGAGCCCACTATTATGTTGGAAACCCCAGTGCCACATACTGGTAGTTCTCACATTTTGAAATGAAAATTGCTAATGTAGATGAAAAGGTAGCATCCCTGAGGGGTGAATGAAGACAAAAATCCAGCACTGGCCTAATCTGCCACTTGTAATAAGTAGGAAGAGCAGAAGCTTTAGCCTTGATCAAATGATGTACACATTTAGCCAGGGGTCCCCAAACTTGGCAACTTTAAGACTTGTGGACTTCAGGTCCCACCTATGCTGGCTGGAGAATTCTGGGAGTTGAAGTCCACAAGTCTTAAAGTTGCCAAGTTTGAAGATCTCTGCATTTAGCTATTAGCATATCCAGTGGCTCTGCTCTCCCTTTCCACCAATCAATTTGTTGACCTAAAGTCATAAACAACCTTATATCGGGATTTTTCCCCAAGTACTGACTAAGATACTTCAGTTCACTTCTTTCCAGTATTCTGTGATCTTGGTGTTAGTTTTCCCACTGTCTATAAAGATAGGTAATGCTTCAGCTCTCCTGCAAAAACCAGTTTCCAAGCCTCACTGATAGCTAAGGAACCTCTTTTTCCGTATTTGTTGGGTTTCTCCTCTAACCTAAATATCCATCAAGAAGGAAAGGACAGGTCAGTTGTTAGAGGTAGTGAGCTAACCTCATTATAGTAGGGGCAATTAGTTGATTCCTTCATGGAGGTGTACTTCTTCTCATCTCCCACCTCCACACAGACTACAGGATCCATGTTGAGCCCCACCAGCTGCCGTGCTTCAATTACTGTGATGCTGACCTGGTGAGAGAAGAAAAAGAAACACATTGTTAGATTCATTCCCAAGGATCCACCATCTTCCTTCTAATTTCTCTCTACTCATTTTCTTCCTAAAAGGAGCTACATGCTACCTATGGGTGCTTTGCAAAAACCAGAAACGCTTGTCAATCTGCAGCATCTTGAAAACCTTCAGAAGTTGTAGGTGCTTCATCACTGGAGGTTTTTAAGAAAAGACTGGACACACACCTGTCTGAAATGCTATAGGGTCTCCTGCTTGAGCAGGGGTTGGACTAGAAGACCTCCAAGATCCCTTTCAGCTCTATTCTGTTATCAAATGTCAATTAGCAGCAGAATGGAGAATATAGCTGCTTCACATAATATAACAAGAGCCGCGGTAGCACAGTGGTTAGAGTACTACAGGCTACTTCTGCCGATCACCGGCTGCCTGCAGTTTGGCAGTTCGAATCTCACCAACTCAAGGTTGACTCAGCTTTCCATCATTCTTGAGGTCGGTAAAATGAGCATCCAGATTGTTGGGGGCAATATACTGACTCTGTAACCACTTAGAGAGGGCTGTAAAGTACTGTGAAGCGGTGTATAAGTCTAAATGCTATTGGTATTGCTATGTTAACCTACATACTAAATACTATTTATTATACCCTCGTACTATGTTAAATTGTGGTTGGCAAGTTTATGCTTCAGAATATTGTGTGAACCAAAGCAATTGCATTGATTCAATCAAGCACGGATCTACTAAGCATGGCTTAAGCATGCTGCAATAGCACAACTTGCTTCTGAGTTGTACTAATTGCGCTTATATAACTTTCCCCCACCTGATGTGCCTTTAACAATTCCTGCTTTGGGACCTGTAAGATGCCATGAAACGTACCAATTCGTGAAAGGTGGCAATAAGTGTCACGTAGTGAATATTGTCAGTTGTATGTCTATGCAGGGCGATGCACCCCTATCCTAATATTATGGTACATTCCAATACAAGCAGAACACGTGATATGATCTTGTACGCATGTCCACATTCCTAATCCACCATTAATTTTCTTCTGCCTTAGCTGTCGACCTGAACGGTCATGTTTTTCTTAGCAAAGATGTAATTATTCAGGATTTATTGTTTTTGTACCGAAATAAATATTTCTATTAGACTTTTAATCTCGGCTTTATTTCTAACTGTCTGAATTCCAAGTAAAGATCCAAATCGCCTCTATGAGATTTATTCTCATCTCCCAACAATAAGGGTGAATAGATATTCATGATGATGGTTAATTGGAGAAGGATTGTGGTGGTGGAGACTTTGCACTCCCATATTACCCTGTTTCCCCTAAAGTAAAACATCCCCTGATAATAAGCCCAATCAGGCTTTTGAGTGCAGGGCTCAAAAAAATATAAGACACGGTCTTATTTTCGGGGAAACACGGTACTCCCATAGCACAAATGAGAGACTGGAACCATCTCACCTGGTAGTCCATTGGTCTTCCTGCACTGGGCTCCATTTTAATATCTGGCTTGGATCTTAAAAAAGACCATGATAATAGTGAAAGATAATAATAACAATGACATAATAAATAACAATGTAATATTTAGCCCATTGTGTATATTTTATACAATGTGTGGTTGGCTTCATTGTGGGTACTTAGCACAACATATAAATCTATCTATCGTGACATGCAAATGATGGCTTATAGTTTAGCATTATGAATAAACCAGGCAAAAATTCTAACACCATCCAGAAGGAATAATACATTTGATGAGTCGCTTTGAACTTTAAGCAAAAAGTTATAAAATGTAGTTATTTGTTAATAAAGGCGGAATAGAAATAAATAAAAAGTTTTAATAGATTAATATTTTGCCTCTAATGTTAAGTGCCACGTTTCTCAATTTTTTTCCTCAAATCTTTTTTACATTCCTGACACGTGTAGATCTGATCTCCACTTTCTGAGTTGTCTTGTACTCACCTCTTATTAGACACATTGGTGGTCACAGCTGTGACTGATGCCAGGGAGATGGTATCTGGATCCAGGCCACCTCCGAGCCGTATTGCTTTACGGTCCAGATCTTCTGTTTCCAAGATAGCTGGTTGTTCTGTCCAGGTTAAGTTACAGTTAAAACATTTGATTGACTATCACAAAACTTTAACAATGGGCGTCCTTTCAAGAAGGGTGAGAGAAACCTGATAAAGTATGGTGAGCTGTGAGCCAGTCATGATATAATTTAGAACTGGCACTATTAAAAGTGCCTGGATGAGCATTCTCCAAACTGGATCTTCCAGATAGGTGAATCTCAGCTCCCAGAATTCTGCAGCTATCAAGGCAATAGTTGAAAATTCATACTTCTGGAAAATTCCTAGTTACGGTGAATTGATCTAGATTGTCTTGTTTAAAACTTAAGCAAAAATACAGTAAGAGATCACCTATCTGAACTTAATGAATACAAAGCACCAGGACCAGACGGATTACACCCCAGAGTCCTAAAAGAACTAGCAGAAGTCATTTTGGAACCACTGCACCACATCTTCCACAAATCCTGGAACACAGGGGAACTAGATGACCTACAAGGTCC